>CM067492.1:8509065-8694945 GCA_034552555.1 Semaprochilodus insignis | reverse complement strand
AGGGAGGGAGAAAGGGAAAGAGGCAAAGGGAGGGAGGGGGGAATAGCTGTGGAAAGCAGAGGCTGTGAGCTGTCTGGCTGGTGACAAGGGCAGGCAAGCAGAGAGAGAGGAGGATGATGCAGAGTGCAAGCGAGGTCCTCCAGCTCACTGGTGCTCAGCGTGGGCACTACAGAAAGGCAGCTAGCAGAGGGATTTGAGGGATTCCTCTGCTCAAGGGCAGACAAGTGATCTGAGACTTGTGAAGTTTCTCAGCCGTGAGGATGCGTGCTCGTTTCTTGCACCAGGGGGCTTGATGCTGGAGTGTGCCTTCCGCGTGGCGGAAACCTCAGATCACTGGAGGCGTGATGGATGGACTCTCTATAGGGAACCTGGGATCACTCTCTCTGGGCTTGCTATAAGCTCCTCTGGCTGATCCATGTGTCAGGTAGACTTCTTGCCTGTGTTTCCTTTACTCTCTCCCGCTGCTGTCTGTCAACGTCTTCTCCACACTCTGGCGCATGGCTGCGAATGGCATGTCTTAATCGGAAGGGGACAGCGGGTGTCATTTTCCTCTCTATCAGAGTAAATGGTATTCACCACGCTTTTGGTACTGTTTCCATCTTGTACTCTTTCTTGAAGACACATCTGTCAGCTGTACAGTTAGGGAGGTTCTGTTTAATGAAATTCATGTACGAATTTGCTTTGTTGCAAATGCCTGTGCACTCACAAGCTTTGGGAGTGGAGTATCATACCAATTGCATGGAGACGATTGAGATAGTTGAGGTTTAGAGACATGTGGGAGACTAACGGTGAGATCCGTGGGCACAAAGGACGGTGGTAACGATTCAGTCCACTCCAGGGAAACAGTCGTCTCTTCCCCGCTAACGCTCGTCTGAATTCTCTTTGCGCTTGCGGTCATAACAGAGGACATTCCGCAGATCAGATTAATCTATGTCTGTGTCTGTCTGCTTGCCACATTTGGATCTCATGGAACAAACTGGCACACATCATAGGACCACTTACCTCATCTCACTCACCCTGGTGAAGGTGGAGACGACTGAGGACCATGGGACGGAAAAAGCCAGGCAAAGTGTGGAGGGGGAGACAAGTCAAGCCGGAGGGAAACAGCCACCTCCAAAGACAGACTCCAGCAATGGGGTTCAGCATCCACAGAAGCATGAAGAGGTCACTGAGCCAGAGGCCAGGCAAGATGTCCAGCTCACAGCAAAGCAGGAAACACTTCCAAGCCCAAGGGACCATAAAGCACTTCTTACAGATGGTGCTCACCCCAGTGACAGGCAAAAATCAATAACCTCATCCACAACTGAAAACGGCAGGGCAAGAGAAGCCACAGGAGCAGCTCAAACATCTACATCCAAGGAAGTACCTGAACTAACCCAACCCCCAGCAATGAGCAATGTCCCAGGACGTGTTAGCAAGAGGCCTATGTCCCTTCTGAAGGCACATAGTGGTGCCCTCAGTAGCCGTGAACTGAGAGAGGCAAGAGACAGCATGCATGCCTCCTCCAAGAGCCTGGATCGTAAGGACAGCAGGTCTGGAATCCAGTCCCCTGCTAGCCCTGCTCCTGGTTCCTTCAGGGCATCTTGGGCTGTGTGTGAGGCCAAGCCCTGTCAGGAAGATCTGAGAGAAGGCACTGGGGCCAAAGCATCTACAGAAGTGGTGATAGCCATGCGGACCCAGAGCCCAAGAGCAGAGAGACTGAAAGCAGGGTCTACATCTCTTCCAGCTCCTGTCACCGTGGTTTCCAAGCCCCAGCGCAAGGGGAAGAGTCGCACCTTGGACAACAGTGACCTGAACTGCTTGTCCGAGGACCTCCTGAAAGGAAAAGGTGGCCAAGGGACAACAGACATGAGGGGAGGTCAGTCGCAGGGGGGCGCAACCCGAGATCGCAAAATGCTTCGGTTTATTAGCGGCATTTTCAACAAGAGTACACAAGTCCCAGCCAACACTGGCACGGTACCCCAAACTCCTGGCTTGTCCCAGAGGGAGTCCAGTGAGGATGAAGGTAGGAAAGCACCTTCCAGTCTTGTTCATAACTCATGTCATGTTGGGTCATGTGATCAAAAAGACAGCACAGTGTGAAGTGGCGTAGTTCAAGGGAAGGGACAGTCACTTCAGGCCTCTTTTTGGTACAGAGATAAACGACATATGAAATCATTTATAAATTAGGCTGAGAAAGAAGAAATCAAGAAAAAGGGCCAACTGTGGGCATATGCCTTCTCACATCATACTTTAAGAATATCAAATGGCATTTGTAGTACATACAGGAGCTGTGGCATAAGTTAAAGACATCTGCGTCTTTCCTGTGTTGTCACCCCTCCAAATGTCCCAGTTCCTGATCCGGAACAGTTGGAATAGAAGACGAATTTGATAATGCCTACGCCGAAGGCTGTGCAATTACAGCCAATGTCCTAATCCCATCTTTGATGTTCCACCCACTGCCTGTTTTTTATCCCAATCATTTTCCTCCGTGGCAGCTCCCATTCTTTTCATGCTGCAATCTCCCATTCCAAACCATGTCAAACCAGCCGTTTGATACTCCCAGATTTATCGGCTGCTCCCTTTGTTAACGAAGGCCTTTTTTAAAAAATGAAAAGCAGCGTTTTGAAATGCATTTGGTACCCTGAGGTGCAAATTTAGATAGTGTGAAGGAGGCCTAAGACTCTCTGGCAGACCATCAGTGAGTTTTAGCAGATGCATTGAGACTATGCTCTTTAAATCGGGACTTTGGAGAACGTACAGTCATAAGTATTATCCATGGGTTTTTGAGAGCGTAGTGTTACCATATAGCCTGTACATGAAGTAGGCCTGTTGTAGGTACCTGAACTTTCCAGGAGATGTTTGGTTATATGGTGTGTATAGACTGCAGGAATCAGACAGGCAAGAACAAAGAACATCCTCAACTCTTAAACTGTAACAGTGTAATACATGATGGTGCTTCAGGTGGTGAGGGCGTGATTATGTCTGCATGTGTGTGGTCCGTGAACTGCGAGCACTGGCTGCTGCGCGTCTGTGTGCAAACCAAACGCATGCGCGCAGGAAAATATTTACGTATGTGTTCTCCAGGCGAGCTGACGGAGCGGCTGGAGGTGAGGTTGTCATGGCAACAGGCAGGCGGACGGAGCTGCCTTGTTGTACGGCTGCGTGATGCCAGGGAGAGTGTCCCCAGCCCGATGAATGGGAGAGCGGGGCTGTGTATGTGTGTGTGTGTGGAGCGGTGGGTGGGGGGGAGTTGTTGAGCGCGTGTGGGGGGGGTCTTTTGAAAAGAATCCAAAAACAAGGAAAATAGGCTTTAGAATGTGACACATAGAGCATCCTTCTTTCAACCCCGGCCACTCCGGATACGCTGCTGTATATAAAGGCTTCGGGATCTGCATAAGGATCGTGCTGTCTGGTGGTCCCGTCTCATAATGCCCTCATAGAAGTGTACTGAATTGGGCTTTTGGGAGGGAGGGGGGGAGCGGCGTCTTTATGCGAAGGCCTGCATTTCAAACAGGAAGTTGGAGGTTGAAAGTGACGAGTTCAGAAACCTTTGCTTTATCTCGGCCACAAGCTTCTGCTTGTGTGTGTAGAGGCGGCAGGCTTGCTGGTCAAGCGGTGCAGGTCACAGTGTCATAAAACACCCTGGTCACAAGGTCTCAGCTGCCCCGCCTTTGCACGTCCACATCAAGCCACAACTCCTGACAAAGCGATCACAGGCAGGACAACGTGCTACTCCATCAGTCACTGTTGACAGCACAACAGCTGGGCTTCAGCCACTCCTGGCTGACAGAGAGAAAGAGAGAGAGAGAGAGAGAGAGAGAGAGAGGGGTGAAAGTGAAAGAGAAGAGAATCTGTAGATAGTCAAGCCATTTCCACTTTACAAAATATGTGCGTAGCATCAGGGTTGGAGAGAGTACTGAAAGTCCTTGGGTAAGTAAGACTGTTGTTACTGTAGTGATAATTCAATTCAATTCCATTCAGTCCAATTTAATTCAGTTTAGTTCAGTTCAATCCAGTTCAACTTTACTGTCATTATACCAATACAGGGTTGTACAGTATACCAAAACACTATCAGACTACCTCTCCAGTGCAGTAATTAAATATAGATAAGTTAGTAAGTAATAGTGCAAAGACTAAAATACACAATACAATATGTGAATAGACAATAAGCCACAAGCAAGATGTGCAACAGCAGTAGCTGTACATCCGCGTGTTAGGAAACTAGAACTGAGGTGCAAACTGAGCATATGCAGTAGAGTGAAATATAGCTTAGTGTTAAGTGTACATATAGGAAAGTACAGTGTGTTTAGATAGCCAGGTGTGCAGTTAAGTATGTGGTTGTAAACAGTAGATGTATATGTGATAGTGTACAGTGCAGGTAGTGAGAATAGCAGCTAATGTTCAGGGAAACAGCTAAAACAGCTAAAACAGCCATGCAGCTTACAGTACAGATAAAGTGTATAAAGTTCAGTATATAAAGCACAGAGCTCAGTTGAGTAGTTGAGTACAAGTAAAATTGTGCATACAGGAACTTCTACCTTCCCTGGACTTTACATCCTTGCAAATATCATCAGATATTTACCATGATGATTCATAAAATGATTCATATACCACTGTTTCTCAACCCTGGTCCTGGAGGCACCCTACCCTACACATTTCAGTGCTTTCCCTGCTCCCCAACACACCTGATTCAACAAAATGTTCAGGGCAGGGTGACTCCAGGGCCAGAGTTAAGAAACGCTGTAATTTACTACACAGGGCTGGGTTTACTGAAAGCAAGATTGGTCCGAATTTGAATCCGATAAATAAAAGACCCCTAAAAGAACATTTTTTTGATTTTAGTAAACTCAGCCCTGTGTAGTATAAGACACTGGCCTCCAAAAAAAGTAAGTTCTGATCACTGACAGTGATCATCAGTAGAAACCGTGGGGCATATCGCCAATACAGTATTCAATATTTTATTACTGTATTAAAGGTATTGCATTCACTCTAGTGGTATTGTTAATCTTAAATGTTATTTTAAATGTTATGTTTTTAACCCATTTGATAAAACCAATTAAACAGGCTGACAGCATATCATCACTATCACAAGAAAAACAAGTATTTCCAAAACAGCAACTTTACAGGAGAGGGCAAAAACCTCATTTAATTTGAATGTAAGTCAATGGAACCAGACCTTTTTCCCAAGCAGTTTTGGGCCATTTCTCTTGGTCCATTTATCATAAGCTTTTCACACATTGTAAACGGCAGGTTCTGTGTTCAAATGATGCATAAAAGTAAAAATCAACAGAAATGGAGATACATGGTCTTCTTTGGACAGTGGCGATATGTAGGCCTACTTCAAGCTTCAGATGTCAGGAGAGCAATATAATTTTTTTTTTAATACAAGCTTTTTGACTTTCCTGGTATATTAGGTAAATAACAAAGAGCTGGCTTAGGTTTAGGGGAAGCTGTGGTTTCTTACAGAGAGTAATCATGTGATGAGTTCTCCAGTTGTCCATTAGGTTTTGTTTATACACTTTGATGAGTGGGCTACAGTTGACGGGCTATATTACAGCACAAGTACAGTGAAAACAAGGGATCTTTGGGCCCAGCATGCTGTGCAGTACGACTGGATATTCTGGATATGTTGACTTCAGAAAGGCTAAGAGTTCATATTTCAGTTTCATCCTATTATTATGAATGCTGCATGTTATTTTCAGAACTGTAATCTTTCTTATGTGCTTGAACAAGGAGTCTGACTGTCTGTGAACTGTCTTTCATTCTCTTCAAAGCATTGTGTGCCAGCAGTCAGGAATGGACCCTAAATCGCTCTATTCCAGAACTGAGATTGGTAAGACAACTACTCTATTATCATCATCCAATTAACAGACAGCATCATCTGCACAGGGATGTAGTGGAGAACAAATTCACATAAGTTGTTTGACATGGCAGATACTCACATTCCATTTAACTGGACTTATTTATTGATATTCTTTAAAGCATTAAAGTGGATGATTCTCATTTTTAGTGAACACGGTTGCAGAATCAACCAACGATTATAAAACTTGTGACCGGAAAATGTATTCAAGGTCTGGATTCGAAGATCTCTGCCATAGCACCTCACATATGCTTATGGGCATATTCTATATAGTTCACAAATTCCTCCTCCCCACCCTAAATAGCTGCATCAAACTCTTTATTGAGTGTAGCCTTTTATACCAGCAAGGTCTATTTATTCTGAATGTTGTAGGCGTCACGCCACTAGAAACATGCTCAGAAACCACCAAAATGGCTGACAATTGTGAAAACATAGTGTTGTAGTAATGCTTCATACTGCAGGCAGCAATGCAGCACTTTCACCATTAGTAAAAGTTACGCAAAGTGTGTATGTGAGGACTCAGTCTGTGTAACCTTATTTGGTTCTAGTAGAGTAGAAATCTTTTTTTCCTGATTCCTGGAGAACCCTTTTCAGGACTGACCATCAGCCACCACTTTCAGTGTTCTGGACACCAATCAGTTTCCTGTCAGTGCCATCCCAGGCCCCCGCCCATTGCACTAGGCATATAGCTAGGGGTATACATTCATCGTCAAAACAATAGCTGCACAAATAGTTGCACCCAGAAGGAATCAACCGACAGGAATGAAACTTGGTGGGCAGGTTTGGCATTGTGAGACATGCGAATGATTCAATTTTCACGCTCGGCCAAACAGCCACAATTGTAGACATTCAGCGAGCAGTGATGCCCTCCATGGCAGACGACCGCACAACGCAGGACTACATGCACTCAGGTTGCCCTTAACACCACCATCTGGCATGTTGTGCTAGCAAACATGGCGCCCCAACGCCATACTGAGAGATACTACTTCTGTATCAATATATACTGCCCACATTTATCTTCCTTCTGAATAGCACTGCAATCCGATACTTTCTTTTGGGTGCAACTTTTGACGATGAGCGTGACTTTAATGGGGTGTCTGTCGCTGGCTGTTCCATATTAGAACTTTAACCTAACCATACAACTTATCTTTTAAATATTAAAGCTGTATCCAATACCCTGCAATGGACTGGCAACCTGTCCACAGTGTTTCCTGCCTTCCGCCCAATGAGCACTGGGATAGGTGGAAGCAGCTCCCTTCCATCCGGAAGGATAACCAGCTGAAGATGAAAGAATACATGAGCTGTATCCAATTTAGAAATAAATACGGTGGTGCAGCTCCAATGAAATAGGCCTAACAACACTATAAGGGCTAAAAGTTTATGTACACAGTTGTTTCACAGTTGTGCAACTCTGTGCCCTTTTGAAGTATGGGGTTTACCCACATTTGCTTCCTCCACTGCGTACCTGCATCCAACCACTGTTTTCTGGTTGTTGTTCAAGTCCTGAGAATTGGCAGTTCAGTTAAGCATGAAAACACTGTTGCTCAATCCCTCTGATAGTGATGTCTCAACAAGAGAGTTACTGTGCAATGTTGTACTGTAAATGTTGTGTCTTCTTTGTTATTAATATCCGTCTCTGGGTTCATGCAGGGAGTGCTGGGTAGCTTGCGGAGCGGAAAATCTGCACTAGTAAACAGGTTTATCACAGGAAGCTACCTTCCCCAAGAGTCACACGAGGGTAAGAACTTTGGCCTCTTTCAACAACTTATGGTTGTTTTTTTGTCTGGCCGTCATACAGTGTAAAGAGATTTCACAATGATGGCTAGGGTTGGTCTCTGCATATTAGAAGGGTGGATCCTTTCAGGGGATTGTGAGCATATTATTATTGCTTTTTTTAGTTGCTGCAGTTATGCATGTTTTACAATGCTGATTGTGGTAAAATAGTGGAAAATAAAACTCCTTTGGGGATGACTCTGCTTTACAACACCTTCATGAGCCTCTGTACCATGAAGCATTAAGTTAGTATTAGAATCATGTTTTGCCAATTGAGCTTACAAACACAATTTGCCAATTGAGCTTACACACACAATCCAACCTCTACATTTAACCCATCCATCCAGTGAAACACTCACACACTAAGGGGCATTGAACAGGGCTGCCCTAGCCACAGTGCCCAGGGAGCAGGTAGGTGTCTTGCTCATAGGCACTTCAATCATGTCCTTCGGTCCAGGGAATCAAACCAGCAACCTTCCAAGCACAAGGCTGGTTCCCTAACCTCCAGCCCACAGCTGCCCCCTAAGGGCCTAAAGCATCATAAAACTAGTCATGAGGCAAAACATATCTAACCCATTTGTGTAATACCTTTTATGGTGTGCCTCTAGAGCCATTAAAGACTTTGGGCTACTATCATCACCTCTGTGATGGGCTCTGATGTGGCAAGTTTCTGTAGATTGTTAGATTTCACATCAGACCTCTTAGAATGACTTTGTTGACATCATAACGATTAAATTACACCAACATTTGAGAAATTCCCTTTGAAATATTCCTTTACAGGGTTCAATTTGAACGGGATAAAACCGGAGTAGTAATGGTTTTGGCAGGTTAATGCTGCCCAGGCAGCTGTGTTTGAGGTTTCCTCATAACGTTGGTTTTCACAGCTTACAAGTGCGTTAATGAGTGTCGTAAGTGTAAGAACATTCTTTCATATGTCACAAACCTAAACAGCTTCTAATGCACCAGTAGATAATAAATCGATGACACAAGCCACTGGATTAGCTCCAGTGATGCATTTGTGAGAGATAAACAGTGTCTGTCGCTCAAAGTGTTTTGCAAATCATTCCAGCCTTTCTATACCCGACTCCTCACTCGATCACACGTTAGAGAAACCACTCTGCTCCATGACCGCTCTATACAATGTTTGGTAGCAGTTTGTAGCAGTCTATGATTTTGCAATCAGCCCCCAACCTCTGGGATGTGGGATGTGGGATATGTATTTGAAGGAGGAGCAGCAGTGTGTGAGGTTTACGGTATGTCAGTTCTATGTACCGAACTCTTATTATCCAGCTATACCAGAGCGAATACAGTTTTCCATTCTATGGCACCCACAAAATCAGAAACACAGCACAATCCACAAATTAGAGATTATTCACAATAACAACTGATATCTCTCGGTAAGTTTTATACTTTATACAGTTGTCAGGAAGGTGGCTATGTCACTATATTGGGCTACAGGTTAAGAAAGCTTCATTATTCACCTGCAAAAAATAATTTCAGACATAATATGCGCATTATTGAAGAAATCACTGTTAACAACATATGATAAATATGTATATCGTCGCCGTCCAAAGAAAAACATGTATCTCCATTTTTGTTGATATTTACTTTTATGGATCATCTTAACACAACAGCTGCTGTTTACACTGTGTGAAAATTTCATGATGAATGGACCAACAGAAACATGCCAAAATTGCTTGGAATAAGTCTGCTTCCATTGGCTTACATTGAAATTAAATGAGGTTTTTTGTCTCTCCTGTAAAGTTGCCATTTTGGAGATACTTGTTTGTCTTTGGACAGCGACGAAATGCTTATACCTCAGAAAATCAAGGCAAAACCAAACCCTTGTTTCACTGTTTTCCTCTTCCCTGTCCTTTTCCCTTAACAGGTGGAAGGTATAAGAAGGAGGTATTGGTGGATGGACAGAGTCACTTGTTACTGATTCGGGAGGAAACAGGCCTACCTAGCCCACAGGTTTGCAATTAGCAGTGTGTACTCATGTGCTGTGAGTCTGTCCGAGACACAGTACTAGGAATTAAACCAAGAATTCCCACAACTCATACCCATTTTGAACATATGTTTCACTTAGAGAACATATATAAGCTCCCAGGAACATAAAACGAGTCACCTTACGTGTTTATGGTGGTAGTAACCTCAGGCTCCTGCAGATGGCGTTGCACGAGGATGTTGGAACTATAAATACCTGCGGGGTATGAGTGACGGGATTCATAGATTGAGAAGAGTTGGTACAGTGCAGGGAATGTCTCGTTTGATGTGTGGAAAATGGGTCCAAAGCAGATGTTAATGATTGGCTAAAAGGAATGAGTGCATTTGGGTGTGCCAAAGACCATAGTGTGAAGGAAGTAGCTGGATTTAAAGGTGTATGGAAGCATGCAGTCATACAGGTCTACTAGCAGTGGCAAAAATCACAGTCTATAGGGAATTCTCCTCGAAATTGTGCCAGGGAAGGCATCCACCAAATCTGGCCCAACTGGCCCAATTCTTTGATGCAAGAGTGGCTGAACATTGATGTGGCCTACATCCGGACACTTGTTCAGTACATGCCAAATCCAATCACAGCTGTTTTTCTTGCTCATGGAGGTATTACACACTATTAGGTATGTTTCAGTCACAGGTGACTCATGTTTTGTCCAGTGAGCTTATTAGTGAATACTGGATTAGATGAATCATTGTGTGCGCACTGTGAACCATGAACTGATACTTTTTAATTTCTCGTCTTCCAATTTGGGATTGCAGTTCAGCAATTGGGTCGATGCCGTCATCATGGTGTTTAGCCTGGAAAATGAAGCCAGTTTTCAAGAAGTCTACAAGTGTTTCAGCGAACTGAGTGCCCACCGAAACACTGCGGACATCGCCCTCACAGTTGTGGGTACACAAGGTACGGGTCACACAAATCCAACCTTTCTTTTGATGATGAGTGTACATTTTGGTGTTCCAAAAGACATTCCAAAATCACATCATCCCCATATTAGGAACTCTGGGTCTAAGTAGATGTTCTCCATAAATGCTTTTGAAAAACGTACCCCTTACCCCGGCAAACAAGGCTGCATCTTCCTACAAAGATGCTCTGAATTTCGTGGCTGTAAAGGTGCTGAAACACGAATATTGCTATATGCAAGCTAACACTGCTACATACCAAATTTCATGAAATCACCAAATTGTCATCCTAGCACTGGAAACCTCACCAAATTGCCACACACAAACCAGCAAGCTCTGTCAAATGGGGCAGTTAAGCTGACTTGGCAATAGTAGCCTACAGTTTAAGTAACTCCTGCTTTGAGTAGCTCCAGGTTTGGAACGTTTTTGCTAATCACAGGACGCGAGAGTGGTGATCTTCTTAAATCCCATTCATTTTTGTCATAGGGAAAACCAACTGAGATCAGGAATTCCTAATATGAGCATGAAGCAGACTACAGAATGATGCATGAGTCATGACTAAGATCAGCTCTTTTGAAGGTGGTAACGTGTGAGTCTGTGTGCTTTTCTCCGCAGATAAGATTAGCAGCACTAATGTCCGTGTGATCGAGGATAAGAGAGTGCACCAGCTTTGTGCCGACGTGCGACGCTGTACCTATTATGAGACGTGTGCCACCTATGGACTAAATGTGGACCGAGTCTTCTCTGAAGGTAAGGCACTCTTTTGACCAGTGATGTGAAATACCGGGACTGTGTTCCAGCAATAGGGTCAGTCAAATTTCAGCTTTGCAGTTTTGAGACTGGACTAAATTGGATGTGCTATTAGAAAGCCATTCAGTCCATCCAGGACATCCAGCAGGCATGAAGTTCACTCATTCCTCATCCTAACTTGAAATGATCTTAATTTGAATTATTAATTAATTCATTCGTTCCAATTCAATCTAATTAAATATTTGCACCTCCAACCATGCATTCATCCTTTTATGCATCCATCCATACATCCACCTATGATTTTGTATTGTTTCTTGCCCAACAACGTTCTGACATGCATTACGCAAGCCTACCACACAATCATTGTGAAACTTTACAATGAACTTAACAAATTCTGACTTGTATCCATTTATCTAGAGACTAATTAATACGTCCATTGTGTTACCCCAAAGCATTTGAAGCGCTTAAAATGTAGCTTCTACCTTCCTGATACATTATCAGAAGCAGTTTGCTAGTCTTTAGACCAGGTAATTTCACCCTAGGGACTGAGGCTAATTGCTGTGGGTATTAATTGCCCATTTACAGGCCATAAACTCATGGCTAGTCCTGAAACAGTTATGGTTATGTTTCAGGAATGTGACTGGATTTGCATGATAAGAGTAGATTTCATTCATTTATTCAGATGTCCATTCAAATCTTTACTCATTCCATCTATTCACATAGAGCTTTATATGTCCATCCATTCGTTTAGGGTCACTCCAACTTAAGATTCACAAACTCAAGGAACAAACTTAATTCAGAAAATGATAGTGATAGTTTCATGGATGTCCTTTGAACTAAGTGGTCCTAATTTGGCAATTAAAGATAATTGGACAATTAGCCAGCTAAGCAAATACATGATCATCTGAGAATTGGCTGAGCTGAAATTTGATCCCTGGTCCTCTTAGATCACAGTATGTTCATGGCAATGTGCAATCTTTGACTCGCTAATGAACCATTCACTTCTCAGTATCCCAGAAGATAGTAGCAGCTAAGAAGCAAGCTGCTCTTCTGGCATCCTGCAAATCCCTTCCCAACTCCCCCAGCCACTCTGGATCCTCCACGCCAGTGTCTGCTCCATTCCCAGGACAGGTAGTATTTTCCTGCAGTTTGTCTGCTTTTTGACCATGTACCATCTGTTTTATGGTGGTCTTGGTCAATGTATGGGTCTGGTGTGAATACAGAGTAACATGAGCAGTACATAACGGGTCAAACTTATTTAGCACAGATACGTTGTCAGTGTTGCATCATACGTCTTTGGTGATCAGATCATAGGTGAACAGCTCTAAGCTCAGGTATGAATGGGGTCCACTGCCCAGTCTTGAAGATACATTGCAATTGTAATAAACATAAATGGTTACTGGATATGAACTTGAGATCCATGGACACAGAAGGATTTTCCAATGGAATGCACTTGCCCTGGGCCGGGATTAGCTTCAGCTATCAATGCAAATTTCGTAATGTACATTAGTGAGGATCTTCTATGAAGAACTGCTTTTCCGGCTATGGGCATTAGTTGAAAACTGTGATGTATTAGATTTTATTGTCTGTTGTTAACTGATTAGCTCTCTGAAACTAACCTCCCATCATGCACCGCGGCCTCACCAGCTCTCAGCCTGCTTCAGCCAAAGAAAATGGCGGCGGATAAAATGGCAAAATAACTCGCTTTATAGGTTCAGTTTTAGAGTGAAATAGCCGCGGGTAGCTAACAGCTAGGCTAAACGTATTTCAGGTGAACTGAGGAGTGTTAGCAGCAGCTAGCTCTAAACAGTGAAAACAGTAATAACAGCTCTGAGGTAAACGTGAGGTAACTGGTCATGTGACTGTATTAGTATACTACACTGTAGGTCAAGACTTGTTACTGTACTGCATACTACACACAGGGGGCGTATACAGTATGCAGTACATACTACTGTAGTATGTAGTATGTGGTGTAGTAGCGTGCCATTTCGAATACAGTCAAAATGTTCTTCTACATGTTGCATGCAATTACACATTTCCACCAGAGAGGTCTCCAAATCCCCAAAACGTACACAGTGCAGCTTTAGGAGTTTTAAACAGCGAAGTACCTGCAACCAAATTGCATTTGAGGCCATGCAAAGATACCAACTGCCTACTGTTAGCTGTTAGCAGACAAAAAGTCTTAAAAAAAAAAAAGAATGTTCCATTAATCTTGTTTGATTTTATTGTCAGCTTGTTTATGTAGCCTTTTTCATTTTAGTTTAACCAGATTAAACTGCATTTCTTTTTTTCACTCAGGATTACCTTGTAGAATTTTTTAGATTATGTTTTCTTAACAAATACAATGTGGGCAATACTGCAAACATGAAATAAAGTAGTAGTTAAAAATAAAGTCAAGAATACTTTTTATTCAGGTAATAAAATCAAACATCTATGTCATGAAACGCTAAAAAAAATCAAGATAATATTTGACAGAATATTTAAAAATTAAATATTCTGTAGTTGAAGCTATCCTGTACACCAGTGGAACATGTTTGCCAAAAGCTTTGTTAAAAAAGGTCCTAAATTTAGTCACAGTGAGAAAACCTCCCAACATTGTAGCTGCCTTTTCAAGACAAGTGGCAAAACCTTCTTCCAGATTTGGCCTAATTAGCACCAATGACGGTCGACTTTAGATGTATTCCATAACATCATCGAGGTTTTCTCACGATGGCAGAGATTTAGGAGAAGTGGCATGTTCTCTCTTGGTGTTTGTCTTCTCTACTCCCCCTCATTCTGTATCTGTTCCATTTAACATCCCTCTCTATTTGTCCTGTCCCCCTCTCTGTTCCCCTCTCTCAGGCCAGTAATGGGGCTCAGAGTAGTGATTACTCCTCCTCTTTGCCCTCCACGCCTGTGATAAGTCACAAAGATATTCGGGGAGGGGCAGGGGGAGAGGGGGGCTCACAGCGAAACGTTCCCCGCCGACGGACCTCCTTATTCACGGTTAGTTCTCCAGCCTCCATACAGTGCAAAAAAAAGGAGAAAGAATTGAAAAGAAACCTAGCATGTCCAAATGGGAACAGCACAGACTTATGGGGAGGGAGAGAGCCATTCCCAGTTCACATTATAAGATCTGTTTGAGATCGATGAATGATTGCAGAAATGCTATCATTTCAGAAGTCACCTAACTCAGAGCATGTCAAAGAACCTCTCTGTCATTCTGTCTCTCATCTCATCCCATGTTTCGTTTCTGTCCTCCTCCTCTGTCCGTCTGAACCTCTGCATTGCCGGTGCTTTATCTGACATGCCTGCCATTTTAGACCCGCCGGGGGAGTGACACTGAGAGGAGGACCGCAGAAAGCAGAGTTGATGTGGGAAGCAGTAGACCAGTCGTTATTAGACAGGTAGGTCTTCTATCCTGTCTTTCAATTCCAACTCAAGGGCAATGAGTGATGTAATGTCTTCAGAGGAAAGCCGCACCACTTATTACATATATTAAACATGTTATAATGGACATAGAACAATGTCATATACACACTTGGGGTACACTTACCTTGTATCTATACTCATTGTCCATTTTATCAGCTCCAAGTGACATTGAGGTGCACTTTGTAGTTCTACAAGTACAGACTGTAGTCCATCTGTTACTCTACATACTTTGTTAGCCTTTCACTCTGTTCTTCAGTGGTCAAGACCCTTACAGGACCACCACAGAGAAGGTATTATGTGGGTGGTGGATTCTCAACATTGCAGTGACACTGACGTGGTGGTGGTGTGTTAGTGTGTGTGGTGCTGGTGTGAGTGGATCAGACACAGCAGTGCTGCCTGAGTGTTTAAACACTGTGTCCACTCTGACACTCCTACCTTGCTGGTCCACCTTGTAGATGTACACCCAGAGACAGTAGCTCATCTGCTGCTGCACAGTGCAGTGTTGGTCATCCTCTAGTCCTTCATCAGTGGTCCCAATACGCTGCCCACAGGACGCTGTTGCCTGGATAGTTTTGGTTGGTGGAGGATTCTCAGTCCAGCAGTGACACTGAGGTGTCTAGCAGCACTGCTGTGTCTGATCCACTCACACCAGCACAACACACAGTAACCACACTAACACACGCACTAACATATACACTAACACTTACCATGCCAGTGTTACCGCAGCTGTGAGTTGTGCAAACAGCATGCCGTGTCAAGCTATTACGTAATCTTACATACACTTATTCAATTTAACTAATTGCCATGAAATAATATACAGTACCAGTCAAAAGTTTAGACACTTCCAACTAAATGGATGTTGTTGGTGATCTTAAAGACTCTACAGGCTTACACTTAACAGCTCCAGCTGATGAGATAGATATCCTGATATACCACATATACTCCTGATGTATCACAATATTATATTGATGCCATATTGAATTACAGATGGTCCAAATTGCTTGGCAAAGAATCTTGTTATATCAGCCTCCACTGCAGGTTAAGAAAGCTGTTTTATCCTCCTGTAAAGTTCCATTTAGGAGGTTCTTAAGGTGGACTGTATAATTCCATGAGTGCTATTTTATAGTTTGATGTCTTCATTTTTATTCTAAAGTATTAAGATAAAATAAGGAAATCTTCTATGAGCAGCCGTGTCTAAACTTTCATTGATATTTACACTGGTATTGTATCAATACAAATTGACATAGGTATAGACAATATTCTATAAAGAGTACAGCTTCCATTACTTGTTAGATGCATCAGTTTCATAACTTCTGAGCAAAACTAAAAAAGCACACATGTTTTGGTTGATTGATAATGAAAATTTTTATAAGACCAATAAAGTTCAGAAATATATTCAGTCCCTATTATTTACATACACTCATCATCAAAAGAATAGCTGCACCCGTGTGGGATTGCAATGCTATCAGGAAGGAAGATAAAGGTTACCAGGAACCATAAATGATGATAAATTTAGACTGATATGGGGCATATTTATTTAGGTAGAAATACAGAAGTAGTGTCTCTCAGTATGGTGTCGGGCCGCCATGTTTGCTAACGCAACTTGCCAGACGTCTCAACATGGAGTTACAGAGGTTACTAATGGTGTCCTGTGATCATCCAGCCCATGCAGCTTGATTATTCTCACACAGTTCCTGCAGACTGTGCGGTAGGGGTGGAGGTGGAGTGACACCTGGCCTTCTGGATACGTGACATCAAACTGTTCATCTTGGTGTTGACCACATTCTGAGTCACTCCATGACAGTCTGGCATGACACCATTGCAGTCTTTGGTGATGTTGACGTGGTGTTAAGGTCAGTCATCGTGACGGTCTGCGTACATGGTTCTGGCACCAGCAGGATGACTCATGGAGGGCATCACTGCTTGCTGAATGTCCGCAATCGTGGCTGTTGGGTCAGTCAGGTACAGCGATTAAGGCCCGTCCTTGCTTACGTCACATGCACAACGTGAAACTTCAATCATTCGCATGTCTCACAATGTCAGACCTACCCACCAAGTTTCATTCCTGTCGGTTGATTCCTTCTGGGTGCAGCTATTTGTGCAGCTATTCTTTTTGACAATGTTTTATTCACATGTGGAGAAGTAAAACGTTTTGAACACATCTTTTAAGACCATTCTAATGCTGATCAAGAGGTGCAATGTGTTTTCCTTCCCTCTGTCAGGGCACCTTATGGAAGCGTAGTGAGCGCTCTTTGAACAAGGAGTGGAAGAAGAAGTTTGTCACACTGTCCAACAACGGCATTTTGGCGTACCATTCCAACATCAATGTGAGTCACATTTCTTCTGTTATGCAGAATGTACGGTGACTGACTGAGTCAGGCTGAAGTTCGTAAGTAATTGGGCAGTGACACAGCTTTTGTTGTTTGGGCTCCAGTGCAATGGATTTCAAGTGAGATAATGACTATGAAGTTAAACAGGAGACTCTAAGCAGGATTTAGAGGATATAATGGATGAATCATGTGTGACAACACAACACTTTTTTGTACATTCCCTTCATTTTAAGGGAAAATAAAGTAAACAGACAAACGAACAAAATGTTGAATTAAACTCACTGTTTGGTAATTGACTGGCACTTGTAGGTTGCTATAGATTCAACGGCTTCCCAAGATTAGACTAAAGACATTTGGTAACACTTGCTACATAACATTTACGTAACCCCGCCATAAACATGTCGTGGTAGATGTCATATCCTGTCATGAGTTGCATCATGTTTCAGTTACTGGTGATGATCATGACAGATGGCATAATGTTTGAAGTAATGATGGCTAACTACACAGGTACATGCACATCAAATATTAGCACGTGGCATAAACTGTAATGACATCAAACATAAAGGCATCTGTCTTGACAGTTACCGGTGAGCAAGACAGTGGTATACTCCTAAACAAAGTGACTTATTTGAAATTCAAATAGTGGCAGGCATAAATTAAACAATGTCAGTAATAGATTACTTATTTATATAGGGCCTAAATCATGAAGATGAAGAGTTCAGGGCACAGGCTTGGGGGAACTGGTGGGGTGTGGACTGGCTCACATATAGTTGTGAGCCAAAATACTTATGACGGATGCAGCATGTAGCTCATAAAGGAAGCCATACACCCATACATGCTGATTGTCTTCCCTGAGGTAGTTGGGATCTTTAAGCAAGACAACGCTACATGTCACATGGCTAGAAATGTCCGACACTGGTTGGAAGAGCGTGACCAAGACTTCCGAGTACTACCCTGGCCCCCTAATTTCCAAGACTCAAACCCAATTGAGCATCTGTGGGACCACCCCGATCGGTGTGCTCACTCTATGGATCCTCCCCCACGCACCCTCCAGCAAATGTGGGATGTACTGCAGTCAGCATGGTTCCAGATACCTGTGACAACCTAGCAGGACCTTATCGACACTCCCAGCCCATCTTGACTCTGGAAGTTAGGTGGTGGTCATAATAATGTGACAGTGTAGCTCAGTGCATTATTTATGGGAAGCCTGGTTGCCAGTTTTCAGTGTTATTTAGAAATGAATTACAGGACCAGTCTGTGGTCAGCTTTTCAAAATCTGAAACAAATTGATTTATGTCCAGAAGTCATGCAGACATCGCTCTAATGTAATGAATACTAGACACTAGACATGTTTGAGGAAACCCCCCTGCTAGAAAAGGAGTCCATTTTTAATGACCACTGACAACATTACTGAAAACGATGAGCCCTCGAAAACAGCAACAAAGCCCTCTTCACACTGTGTGTGAATTTTTGCAGCCACCCCAAAAAACAGATGCTATTTTTAACATAGAGATCACGTCATGCCTAGTTAGAGCGTTTCTCCCTAATCACTTTTCTTAGCAATTTTTTTTTTGAGTGCTGCAACTACAGGTGTACATACCACTCTATAAACAGTACAACACCACAGGGATCACCACCTCTTACAGGAGCTGAGGCTTAGCAAGTGTTTCTGCAGGTATCTCTGTGTGTCAGTGGGGATTTCAGCTCTGCTTCTGCTGTTTCTCTTGGAGCTGCTAAACTGCCCTTAGGTACGAGTAGGTGTGATTGTGTACAGTACGACTCAAACGTTCAGACACACCCAACTAATCTCACTAGCTCTAGTTCTCCTTTCAATTTAGTGAATATTCATGATGGACAGACCAAAAGAATTGGTCGAAAACTGCTTAGAAATAAACCTTGTTCTGTCAGCCTCCACTCCAGGTTAAGAAAGCTGTTTTATACTCGTGTAAAGTTCCATTTTGGAGTTGGACTGCATAATTCCATGAGTGCTATTTTATAGTTTGATGTCTTTTATTATAAAGCTAATAATTAAGCTAAAAATAAGAAGAAACCTGTGAGTAGCTGTGTCTATACTTTTGACTGAACTAATTAATGCATTCATTGTTGTATTTAGGCTATTCATTCATTCATTCATTCATTCATTCATTTGGAGGATTTCTCTACAAATATGCATTGTCCCACTCCTGCACATACTGTGCTGGTTAACCAAAAATTAACCCTGTGCCACACGATATTGCATTGGGTCCTGCAGGTGCAGATCTCTACCTCAAACTTGTTACATGTAAAGATAGGTCGATTTGGATACGAAAAATTGGCTATTTGTGAGCTGTAGAAATTGCAACCCTGGTTCCTATCACCACTATAAAGCAATCCATTTTACATTTGCATTTACATTTACATTTAGGGCATTTAGCAGATGCTCCTATCCAGAACGACTTACAACTGTGCTTAGTGTTCCGTCAGAGAATCTTTCCTAGTTAGTACATGAACGTTAGAGTCTAAAACTTGCCTTGAGCTCAGATGTGGCCGAACAAGGGCCAGTGCTAATACCTGGAAAGAAGAATACAGAATTAAATACAGCACATCTAACAATCCCAACCCAGTGCTCATACCCAGATAGAAGGAATGTTAAGCTCAGCATAAGTGCAATACATTTCAATATATACATCGATTAGTGCTCACTTAGGTGCTTTACAAAGAGATGCGTTTGACGGCCGTGAGAGAGTCTGCTGTTCGGACAACCAGTTGAAGTTCATTCCACCATCTGAGAGCCAGAACAGAGAAGAGTCTGGACGCTTGTCTTCCATGCATCTTGAGGGATGCCGGGTCAAGCCAAGCTGTACTTGCAGCTTGAAGGGCTCAAGGTACAGACCATTGCCATAAGGTAGGAAGGGGCTGGTGCATTCTTGGCTTTGTAGGGAAGCATTAGAGTTTTAAATCTGATGCAGGCAGCTACAGGAAGCCAATGAAGAGAGCTCAGCTTTGAATGAGATAATTTACATCTCAATGACTGAGTAAAACAGAGTGTTTGAAGATTCTGAAATTTGAGAATTCCCTCTTTACCCTTTGCCCCCCCCTTTAGCTATTAGCTGCCCGAACGGTCAGCACTAAACAGCTGTATTCTGAATGGGCGGGTCTAAACCCTCTTTAGCTTTTGTCTGCACAGTCCCAGCAACCTGCAGTATAAAGACCATGTGACTTAAAAAACGATAACAGCAGTTTATGAGATATCACAGTCTCAGGATTCACTTGCAGTCTGTTTATTCAGAAGATTTACACAAACTGCTGTTATCACTGCAGGGCATCAAGTGAGGTAAAGGGGAAGGTAACGAAAGCAGGAGGATGCGAGACAGTGGGACAAAGGACCATTTCTGCTTCTTCTGTTGTTCTCTCTAAACATTTCATTGGAACTCTGTATTCACAGTAAGACCTAACCTTTCCGTTTACAATGAGAAAGACATGAACACCTACTCTGTCTTGCCGCTTTCGAGAGAGGTGATTAGCGAAACTTGCTTTTTCCCCTAACAGAGTTCACTAGATATATGTACATAGACATATCCTCACAACAGAGCTGACTGTGTGCAATTTACATTCATTTCAGTTGTTCCATTTCAAGTCCAGTGTGCTGAAGTACAGGGCCAGACAACAAACCTCCTGTCACTGTCCAGTTACTTATGTACTGGGCTGTAAAACAGCAGCCAGACATTACAGGACAGTAGCTTGCCAGGAACCTCGCGAAGTGAAAGAAGTAAATTAAATGTGAATTTCAATGACCGTAAATCTCTGTCTGCAGGAGTATAAACAGAACACTCCTGGCAAGGAGATGGACCTTCAGCGTGTGACTGTAAAAGTACCAGGAAAGCGCCTGCCCCGGGCGGCGCCTCCAACTGGCCCCGTCCCAGGGGTCAACGGTCTCACAAAAGACAAGCCAGCATCTGAAGGGGGAACCTCGTGTGAGTGATGCAGGCTCTTTTTCTTCAGGTGTTAGACAGCAAATGCTTTGCCTTTTAGTCTGACTTGTATCTTGTTTTCCTGGATGTATGCAGCTAATCTTCTGCCCGTAGATGAGGTGGCCAGCACACTGAC
The DNA here is from genome assembly GCA_034552555.1 of Semaprochilodus insignis. Classification (NCBI taxonomy): domain Eukaryota; kingdom Metazoa; phylum Chordata; class Actinopteri; order Characiformes; family Prochilodontidae; genus Semaprochilodus; species Semaprochilodus insignis. The sequence goes on along the minus strand of CM067492.1, from coordinate 8,673,855 downwards.
ATTGCCCCAAGATGAACATAGAGTCAAACGCTGCCCTTCGTCTGTATCCAATAAGGGAGTGAGCATGGGTACGTTGTTGCTTCTCAGAAACTGGAGGAGCAGCACTAATCCTCCAGTCTCTGCCTTAAAGCAATACATTTCAAACGCCAAACTATAGTGCAGTGATATCTTGGCAAGTGAAAACATCTTAAAACTAGCCAGCATATTTAAAATTTCTCATTATAATGTATTGTGGTTTCTCATTGTAATATGTAGGAATGATATTCAGGATTAAGAGTATTCAATTTATTGTCTAGATAGTTCTACATGTTTCATAGAATTTTATCTACACAAAATGATCTTATTCTTTTGAGCTAATAATTTTGCTTGTTTATGTTTTGAAATGTTTTTTTTGAAAGTCTGTTAATACACTCATCATCAAAAGAATAGTTGCACCTAGAAGGACGTGTGGGATTGCAATGCTTTTGGTAAGGAAGATAAAGGTTACCAGGAACAATAAATTAGGATAAATTTAGACTGATATGGGCAATATTTACAGAGCTACACATACAGAAGTAGTGTCTGTCAGTATGGTGTCGGGCCGCCATGTCAGACGTCTCTACATGGAGTTGTAGAGGTTCCTAATGGTGTCCTGTGATAATCCATCCCATGCAGCTTGAATATTCTCACACAGCTCTTGCAGATTGTGGGGTAGGGGCGGAGGTGGAGTGACACCAGGCCTCACGGAGGCCATCGCTGCTTGCTGAATGTCGGCAATCATGGCTGTTGGGTCGATCAGGTACAGCGATAAGGCCCGTCCTTGCTTACGTCACATGCGCGGCCGAGCGTGAAACTTTCATCATCAAACCTAATGTCAAACCTACCCATCAAGTTTCATTCCTGTCGGTTGGTTCCTTCTGGGTGCAACTATTCTTTTGATGATACATGTAAAATGATTCAAAATAAGCTATTAAAGTCTTGGAACAGGCCGCATGATGTTATAATATTTCCACAACAATCTCAAAATGAAAAATGCTATATATAAATGATATCATCTAGAGTGAATATGATTTCACTTGCCAAGACATTTTTCCAGTGTAATCAGCCACTAAAATGTACCACTTTAGTTTTGCACTGGAGCTACGAGGCTAATGTAGCAAACAGAAACTTCCCTGATAGCAAGAGGATACTGTTGACCACTGTTTTTTCACTAATGGCAAAGCTGGCAGCCCACTAGCATTTTGCTCAGTGTTTTCTGGGCAGCTCGCTGTTGGTTAAGCATTAGACAACTCATTTTCCACCCACAGTCCAATTTACTTATCTTTAAAATCAAAGACTGTACACATTTAGAATCTGTTGGAGGAGATTAAAAAGTAATTTGATTTTGTACGCAGGACAATAATCTGGGTGGTCCGAGGGTGGACCAGCAGTGGCAAACTGTCAGCAGGGTGTTTACCTTATTAAGCTAGCGGACTGATGTTGCAGCAAGTTAGCAGTATGCAAACTGTGTTGCACACCTATCTCAAACCACAGTTGATATCAGTTAATCTCAGATAGACTTGCTTATGTGGTTTCTGTTGCTGTATAACATTAATATGCATAAACGCAAAGCGTGATGTAAATTCAAGCTTCAGGTCCATTTTTTAACAGCATCACATTTTAAGTAACAGAAATCACTTACGGAGGCAGTCTGAGGTTAATACCTCAATGTGGTTTGAGGCAAATGTGTGATGATTTATAGGCTGCAGCTTACACAACGCTCTTTTGGTAGCTTTACGTTTGTGTTAGCTGCATTAGCCTCATAGCTCCAGTGCAAAACTAAAGAAGCAAAACCACATTCTCTTTAGCTTCTTTTATTCCTTATTATGGAGAAATTAGAAAATTAAAAGGATTCAAAAAGAATGTAGCCCTTCCTATGAAGCCAGAAAAAGTCAGGTGTACCAATTCTGATAAAACCTGCACAGATCTGACAAAGGTTTGATTTCTGCACTCAAACAGACTCCAGCATGGAAGGGGGTATAAGCTCTCCTCTGGGAAAAGAGCTCCCCCCATCCTCCCCTATGAGTGACAGGAAGAAGACCAAGAGGAAGAAGAGCATGAATGTGAAAGGAGACGCTGCGGCCAGCCAGGCTGACGGTGAGCCCTACAAGACCTTACTGAGTTGAGCTTTGTATAGGGTTGGGACGAAAACAAAAATATGCTGGTGTAAAATAAATTGAGCCTGTGCTACCTGCATACAGTGTCCCCAACAAAATCCTAAATTATTTCTAACTTCTTCCCTTGTTTTATGTGATTTCAGAATTTCTAATTTCTAAAAAAGATAGTTTTCTACTGGCAAATTTATATTTGCTAATACTGTGAGATAATTTGTCTTACTGAAATTACTTGAATCAAGTAAAAATGTCTAGAAATAAGTGAAATACTATTAAAGCTTGCCAAATATCATATGTCGTCACTATCCAAAGAAAACCAAATATCTCCAACAGGCCAACTTTACAGGAGAGGGCAAAAGCCTAACATAGTTTGAATGTAAGTCAATGGAACTTACTTTTTTCCAAGCAATTTTGGGCCACTTCTGTTGGTCATCATAACATTTTCATACAGTATAAATAGCAGCTGATGTGTTCAAATGATGCATAAAAGTAAAAAAATAGCAAAAATGGAGATATGCTGACTACATTTAAGATAATTTAACTTAGCAATTAAAATTATTTAACTTGCCAAAATGCCATTACCTGACTCCACTCTTGAGAAAATGACCATGTGAAGTCGGGGAGTCGGTGTGTCAAAACAACAAGATCACCAAACTGTGTTGCACTCTGCCCCTCAGTTCCCCATCCCTGGGTTTGGGCCACCAAATATTCAGAAACAGCATGTAGGTCAATTAAACCATGACCAGAGAACAGATACAATAAATTTTACCTATCAGTTTCATGGCCATTATAGATACATCTCATCAAAAACGTTATATTTAGTAAACCAAGTAGATTATTCTTAGATTGTATTCACTTATGATGGCTTTCATGGCTTTCTCTACCAAAAACAGTCATAACGGTGAGATAATGTGTCTTACTAAAATCAATGAAAACAAGTAAAAATGTCTAGTCTATATATAGTCACTGTCCAAAGAAAAACAAGTATCTCCAAAATGGCAACTTTACAGGAGAGGGCAACTTAATTTTAATGTAAGTCAGTGGACCCAGACTATTTTTCTATCCTCTCTTCATCCTAAAGAATTAAGCAGTGTTTTGTGCCTAAAATAGCACCACCCCCTCACACTTTAACTACGTGACTCAGTGTGAGGGGGTGGTGCTATACTGCACCATCCTGTCTAAGCAGATGTATGTAAGTAAGTCCTCTTTTGTGACATCACAAAAACGATGAATGCATAACATATTGTTTCTCATGTACAAACTATGAACTGTGTAGTGAAAAGTATATGCTGAAGCATTATTGTTTTCTTACTACATATTGTCACTGTCCAAAAAAAAAAAAAAATTGGAGATACTTGGTTTTCTTTGGACAGGGATGATATATGGGCAACAAATGGTTTAGCTTATTCTGGATTAGGCCTAATAACGTTTCCCTTGCATACCCTTCATTCTTTCTGCCTCTCCTGTATGATGTCCATGCTGATTTGACACATTGCAACTACATTCTCTGAAATCACCTTATGTTCTCTTTTGATTCTCTCCTTTTCTTCTCCCTTCCCGGTCTCTCGCTATCTCTCTCTCCCTCTCTCTCTCTCCTTTTTGTCCTCTGCTGTCCTGGGCTAATTTCTCGCACTGCAAGCCAAGCGCAAAATGTGGAAATTGAAAAGCTTTGGTAGCTTGAGAAACATTAACAGAACAGGTAATAAGGAGCGGCGTGGATGAGATTGTACTGTTGAGCGCCGGAGTGCCTGGCTGTTGCTCTGCTGTGTGTGTGTGTCTTTGCTCATTTCTCAGCCTTGATGCCACATCATTAGATTACAGCAAATGGATTTGTGCAACCATTTTCATCCTTCTCTCTGTCTCTTCTTCACTCTCTCTCCCTCTCTCTCTCCCTCTCTCATATGTCATGGTAATGAGAATTTGATGTATTAGTCTGAGGGCTTCAATGGGTGTCTTCCATTGATTACTTCCTCTCTGGTAAATAACTGTTGCCCCGTTCCTTGCAGAGGAGGAGAGCGCAGACTTTATCATCATATCAAGCACGGGGCAGAGTTGGCACTTCGAAGCGCAAAATCAGGAGGACAGAGACGCCTGGGTGCAGGCCATTGAGAGCCAAATCCTCGCCTCTCTGCAGCTATGTGAAAGCAATAAGGTTGGTTTGACATTAAATGGTGATCAAAACTGTGGTGTCTTTGGCTCAGGGTTGTCTAGTTTTACCCTGAGAAGGGTAATGTTTTCATTCCAATCGAGCAGGAGCACCACTAGTCTCAGCTACAGAAGCCCCTCCCCCAACAGAGGCACAGACCACCTGATATCTATTGCAGGGCACGCCAGCTAAAAGTGATGGATGTAACCATCGCAGCATCTGTTGTAAACATGCTTATTCACCTGCTACAGTGGTAACAGAGTTTCTCCAGTTTAAAGACTAGGAACCCCGCCCCCAATATTCTGTCATGTGTACATTTATTAGCCTCTGCTTCTGTGGTACATCAGTAGATTCCTTTATTGCTGTGTGGGGCTATATTCCCAATGGTTGTAGGATGTATGTGTGCAATGCATGCTGGGTATGGAACACTCTGACCACAATAGTGAGGTCTGCCAAACCAATAATGCTGAGAGATGCAGTTCTGTGCTACAGATTATCACATAACAAGACAAACAATTAGTGATTGCACAATGTGCAATGCTATTGTTTATCCAGTTTATATTCTTCTAATTCTTCTTTTTCTAAAAACTTCATTCAATACCGTTTTTTTTCCTACTAAGAATAAAAAGGTGGAAAACTGTGGAAAACCGCACATTCATCTACTGTAATGCGGCTTAACCGAAAAACACTGTTTCACATAAGTTATAAGGGCAGACCCCTGAGAACAAATTCAGTGTTGGTCTGACCTGCACTCGTCTGCTCACACCCCAATCAAATGAGCCCCCATGGTTCAGTCCGGAAGTGTAAAATGGTACCATTTTACACTGGAAACTCAGCATCTAGCAACTAAACTGCAATTTGTGCTGCAATTCTTTCTAGTGTTCTGTGAAGCTTATCCAACCTGGCGACATTTGCTACAGAAAACACATGAATAGGTTGATTAATCAGGTGTGTTCCAGTCCTGGAATTAGACACTCCTGCTTTTAGGTGAATTTAAACTCTAACCATAAATGTGTGCATACGTGTGTGTGTGTGTCAGACTCGAAAGAGTAGCCAGAGTGAAGCTGTGGCACTACAAGCAATTCGCAATGCCAAAGGCAATGACCTGTGTGTGGACTGTGAGGCACCAAGTGAGTGCATCCTTACCCTTATCACATGAATATAATAATGTATATAGCTGCAAATACTGCAAGTATACCATGGATGATCCTTATTCTCTCCTCCTAACAGATCCCACATGGGCAAGCCTTAACTTGGGGGCACTCATTTGCATCGAGTGCTCAGGAATCCATCGGAACCTTGGGACACACCTGTCCCGAGTGCGCTCCCTGGACCTGGACAACTGGCCCAGCGAGCTTACCAAGGTGCTAACAGCTATAGGCAACCACATGGCCAACAGCGTCTGGGAAAAGTGTACACAAGGGCGCCAAAAGCCAACACCCGAAGCAACAAGGTGAGTGGAACCTCTTGGGGTTGTTTCTGATAAGGGGGAACAATTCACAGCAAAGTCCACCCCTGCTGATGCTGTCGATGGTCCAAGGTTTAGTTTTTGCAAGGTGAAATGACCTTGACAATCTTTACCATGCACATAAGCAGTTCCCAGGTCTCGTTCTGGAGTTATTCTGGGACTAGGACTGTGATCCATTGGTATAGGTGTATAAGTTAAAACCCTTTTGTGCAGAGTTGAACATTCCTCCTATAATTTTACCTTCCTGTAGAGCAGAGGTCACCAACTCTCCGCCTAGAGATCTGTTTTCCTGTACAGCAGTGGTCACGAACCTTCCAGCTAGGGATCTACCTTCCTGCAGAGTTTAATTCCAATCTAGAATGCTTCCCCCTTACCTAAGACTAAAGCATCTGATTCAGCCAATCAAGGATTCTACAGTAGTTACTTAGCTGAAGCAGGTGTTGCAGATTGTGGTTGGAACTCCAGGATCAGGATTGGTGATCAAATATGAATCCTCATCTGCTACACCTGATCCAATCAATCAGTCTCTCCAGAAACCTTGATTTTCCAGTAAATTAGAGTCGGAGCTGACCAGAGGGTTTGTGAGCTAACATATTTATGATAATGTATTGTAGCCTTCCTGTTTGGAGCAACTGTAAAAGTGGCCCAAAGATTTCAGTTGCAACTGATTTATGATGATCTTTTAACAAAATCCGAGCAACAACCCTGGAAAATCCTAAGAGTGAAGGCAAATCTGGTGATACAGGGATAAACAGGGATAACTTCCTCTGCCTGTTTTCGTTTGTGTTTGACTCAGAGAGCAAAGAGAGTCGTGGATCCGGGCTAAATATGAGCAGAAGCTGTTCGTGGCGCCCTTGCCGACTCAGGGTGAGAGCCCAGGGGAGGTGACATTGGCTCAGCTACTCAGCGCGGTTACGAAGAGAGACCTTCCCCGACTCCTGCTGCTGCTGGCCCATAGTGCCAAGGAGCAGCTCAACGCCCCACCGGCAGGATCCCCTTTGCAGCCTCAAAGCCCCTTACATGCAGCCTGCCAACTGGGAGATGTAGTCATGACTCAGCTCTTAGTCTGGGTAAGAGTTACAGACATCATGAAAATGTATGAACATATGAAAATGGTCCAGTGCCAATAATGCCTGATAATCTTCATGAATGATGCATCCTATTATGCCTAACGATCATGCCAATCCAAGCCAATATCAATATGGCTTACAATCGATTATTACATTTCATCATTACAATTTAGTATATATTTATAGATATATTTATCAGTTTAGAATTGAAAGTTATATTACAATTAGAATGAAAAATAATGCTAATGTTCTACACACACACACACACACACATATATATACAAGCATTTTCATATACACTCACTTTTCATATCAATTGTTGTTATTTTATATGCTCTAAACAACAAAAGGTAGTTTTAGGTGTTGTGCCAAAATGTGTCAGCATAACAAATATATATGCTGTAATGATGTATTCATATACTGTGAATTTTTGTCAAGTTATCTACCTTGAGATATGACATGTAACATAATATGGACAATAATTACAATTTAGTTTAATATATATAAATATCCATATAATATTTATTCTTCTTTTATTTGTTTGCTTGTATGAAATGAAATATGAAATTGACTATGACTGTTATATTATAATAATTATATGCATGTATGAGCCAATGCTCTGGCTTTGTGGAAATGAAAACATTGCCATACATATATGGCCAAAAAAAAAAGGTCACACACTCTAATATTTCGTTGGACCGCCTTTAGCTTTGATCACGGCACGCATTCGCTGTGGCATCGTTTCCACAAGCTTGTACGGTAGGCACTAGGCATGATGGGTTCATCACTTCAGCCGCCTGATGCGGCTGATACCCTGATGCGCCCATCGCTCTGGAACAGGGTATATCTGGACTCATCAGACCACATGACCTTCTTCCATTGCTCCAGAGTCCAATCTTTATGCTCCCTAGCAAATAGAAGCCATTTTGCCTGTTAGCCTCACTGATGAGTGGTTTTCTTAAGGCTTCACAGCTGTTTAGTCCCAATCCCTTGAGTTCCCTTCGCACTGTGCGTGTGATAATGCTCTTACTATCACTATTAAACATGTCCCTGAGTTCTACTGCTGTTTTTCTACCATTTGATTTCACCAGATGTTTAAGTGATCTGCAATCACCATCATTCAAGATTTCTTTCCGACTACATTTTTAGTAATCTCCTTAGATGTGTTGTCTTCTTGATGCATGCCAATAATTTGACCCTTCTGAAACAGATTAACATCTTTTCCATGACTTCCAAGACATCTTTTCTTTCAATATGGTTGTTTAACAAATGAGAAGCTACTCACTGCATCAGTTTGGGTTAAATAACTTGTTGCCAGCTGAAACATAATCACCCATGCAGTAATTACCCAATGGGAGGCTCTTACCTATTTGCTTAGTTAAATCCAGGTGGTGACCTTTTTTTTTGGCCAGGCAGTGTATATACTCACATACATACATATATATCTTAAACCGCAAGAAACTATATGAGGGATAAGTTACACATTAGTGTCAGCAGTTACAAAATACTTTATAGTTGTTGCTTAGTAATTAGCCTTAAGCTTACAAACTGAATAATATGCTTTCAGTTGATTTTAAGCAAATAACATTTTTATGTTTAGCTTTTATGGATTAGACAGTAAACATATGTGCTTCACTAGACAACAAGTTCTGTTTTCACCGTTCAGTGATTTCTAATGTGTTTCTCTTTGTAGTATGGCAGCGACGTGAAAGCAAAGAACCCTCAAGGTCAAACCGCTCTAACACTGGCACGGCAAGCTGGAAGCCAAGAGTGTGTCGAGATCCTTGTTCAACATGGCTGCCCCAACGACACCTCGCCGACCACACCCACACCCAGTCTCTCGCGCAAAAGTAGCATCACGAGTCTCGGACGTGTCAACTCCAGGAGAAGGGTTACATAACTTCATCATGGACAGATAAACTTTCTTCCTTTCTGACAAAACTGGTCCATTTTTTATTTCGTTTTGTTACAAAAGCTGTGTGTGTCTCTGTGGATGTTCTGCTCTGTCCTCATTCATAAACAACCCATCAGATCCCTCCTCGGAAAAGGCAAAAAAATATAACTGTCCTTGTACGAAATAAAATTAGGAATGGCTTTTTTGAAAAACAGATACTGTTTCAGTCAGTCAAAAGCAATATTATACATGCTTATTATACTGTAATATATCTATTACAAAGTAAAATGTAGCCTAGAGAGTTCTCAAAGCAATCTGAGGACATGTATTCATCATTACTGTATGACTGTCACAAAAGAAAACCAAACTGTTCCTTATAACAAGCAAGGACTGAAGGTGAACTATCATGTTTATATGGGAAAGGAATAGTATTTGTCATTGTGCAGCATTTCTAAGTACTAGAATTAATAAACCTCAATCTTTAAACTCCTTGGTACCATCCTGCTGTTTTTTAGAGATTGGAGGCAAAACCAACTTTAGTTAAGGGTGAGTAATCAGTGGGGAAGGCAGGGTGGCACAGTGGGTAGCAACTTCGGCCCACAGCAAGTAGGGACTGGGTTTGAGGTGGCGTGGGGGTCCCCGGGATCCCTTCTGTGTGGAGTTTGCACGTTCTCACCATGTCCATGTAGGTTCCTCCAGGTGCTCCGGCTTCCTCCCACAGTTCAAAAGACATGCGGGCAGGTGTATTGGAGATGCTAAATTGCCCCCTGGCTGTGAATGTGTATGTCTGTGTCTACCCTGCGATGAACTGGTGGCCTGTCCAGGGTGTATCCTGCCTTCCACCCTTTGAGAGCTGGGATAGGCTCCTGTACCCCCTGCAACCCAGTAGGATTAAGCAGGTTAGAAGATGAGTGAGTGAGTAATCAGGTCAAAGTCTAGCTGGGGATAGGCCCTTTTCACAAAAAAGCGGAAACACGCGCGGTAGGGTAACGCTAGTTCCGCTAAACAGTAAACAGTGATGGCAAGAACAAGAGCTTTTGCAGTGTACCAAGGTGTTCGAACTCAAAACAAAAGCAGCCGTATCTCAGTTCCCATGGCTTTCCGGCTGACGGCGAGCAAAAGAAAAAATGGGTGCGTGCGATAAGGAGAGATGAAGGGGTAAACTTTGTGATTCGGCGCGGGAGTACTGTTCCCACTCGGTTTCAGTGGAACAATTTTCACGTCCCCCTCATAAGCTGACAGCGTTTGAAAGAGCAAGCTCTCGCCGGGGAGTAGACGTTCGTCCACCGGAGACGGAGGTTGTGGAAACCTTTTGCGCTCAGGATCATGACTACGCAGCACGCCCGCCTGCCGGTATGTATGCGTGTTTACCTATTTGTCTCTAATCACTATTCAAAACGAGCTGGTTAAATTGGTAGACCAGCTTAGATTTTGACGAGCACGGGTATGAAACCGAGTGGGAACAGCACCCGGTTTCAGCCGCGAGCTTCCCTCTACGTAGTCCGCAGCAGTGAAGTGCCGGCTGCGCACAAAGGTACTCCCGCGCCGAATCACAAAGTTTACCCCTTCATCTCTCCTTATCGCACGCACCCGTTTTTTCTTTTGCTCGCCGTCAGCCGGAAAGCCATGGGAACTGAGATTCGGCTGCTTTTGTTTTGAGTTCGAACACCTTGGTACACTGCAAAAGCTCTTGTTCTTGGACTCTGCCATCACTGTTTACTGTTTAGCGGAACTAGCGTTACCCTACCGCACGTGTTTCCGGAAAAAAGAATGCGGAAGTGTGAACAGGGCCTATAGAAAAGTTATCTGAGCCAAAACATCTAGGAGTGATATTCTCATACAGAGATTAGGTGCAGGCATATGTCTTCAAGTACATTGAAAGCACTTTCATTGTACACCTTGAAATGGAATTCCATAGATTCTTTTTTCTGTTTCTAATTTCTGCAGTATTTAAAGACTAAGATATACAAACCTGATTCTGTTCAAATCTTTTTGACCCCTTAGTTTAAAAAATAAAGACATTTTACAGTTAAGAAAAAAACATTTTCTTTTGTTTTGCCTTATGAAAGTTATTGCTTTTTGTAAATACATGTTCACACCAATTTTGATGCCTGCAACACTTTCCAAAAAGTTGGGACAATTTAACTGAATTGTTTGTCGCCTTCTGAGCTCACCAAAACACAGGTTTTCAATGGGAGATGGATATGGACTGCAGGCCATCACTCTATCACCCACACTCTGTAACACATGCTGAATGTGGCTTGGTGTTATAGGAATAAGCTTGAATGGTTCTGATAAAACGGAATCTGAAAGGCAGAATATTGACTCCAACATGTGTTTGGTGTTAATGATGCCTTCACAGGTGTGCAGCTTACTCGGACGTTTGCACTATACGTTGCTAACAATATGGATGGTCCTTTTCATCATTGGCCCGGTGAACTTGATGTGCAGTATTTCCACAAACATAATCTGTAGGTTGACTCATCATACTGCAACACACGTTTCCACAGAGCATCAGTCCATTTCAAGAGAAGCTGGCAGCATTTCTGGGCACCGTGCATAGTGCAGTCTTAACTAGCATTTGTGGATGCAGCAGTAAGCAGTGCTCACTGGCAACTATTTTTCAGAGGTGTCTCAAACTGATGTGGTGATTTTTGTCAACCAGGCATGCCGTTTTTTAATGCAGTGCCATGTGTGAGGTCAAAGGTCATATTTCTTTTGTGGTTTTACACTTGTGATTTTGGCCTTTTCCTTTACACACACACAGATTTCTTGTTTTTAAACTGCTGGATGTATTTCGTATTTCTGGGCAAATCTCGAGCCAACCTTACTTATTAAGTACCTTCCCTGGATGCTCCTTTTATACCCAAGCATGATTACATCACCTGTTTAAAATACTTTTTCCACATTGCTAACATTAAATTACTCCTGATTAGGATCACGTTGCAGACATCAATTTCACAAAAAAAAAAAAAAAAAATACAATTCAAAATAGATTTATAAATCACTTTTGTTGTTTTGCATCTTACCTACTGTAACAACTTTTTTGGAATTGAGTTAGTAAGTTATTCAGGGTGGTTTGATGTGAAATGTCCAGAGTAGAAAAACACAACTCAGTTTGTCTTCATAGTGGTGGTGGTGACAGGAACCAGGGGTCATAACACAAATGTAGCCATTTTATTTACTATCCAAATAAACAAAAAATGTAATTATGGAAAAAAAGCTCAAATGGTTTCTACTTATCAGAGTTCAAACAAATGGACTTAAAGTCCCTGAGAATGCAAAGTAAAATATTAATGAACAGATGCACAGATGGATGAAGCTACACGAGAATGAAGGAATGGATGAACAATGTTGGTGTATGGATAAACAAATGAACGCCAGGCAGCTACAGAAAGCCGGTCCAACTTACTAGCTTTTTGGTTATGCGGGTTTACTTTAGCTTGCTATGTTTCTCTGACTCTGAAACAGTTTTGTTTGGGCAGGGCAAGAGACGTGAGCCTTGTGATTGGTTAGGAAATGCTTACGGAAGCGTTACTCAAGATTAGGACCGCCCACTTTACACAGACAGGAGAGAAATATGTGAAATACAGCATTATTTATTAGAGTTTGGGAATGTTTTCATAAGACATACAGTACTTTGTACATGTACATGGTGGCCCAGATTAGGTTCCCCAGGGCTTTAAAACTTCAGGTCACACCTTTGAAAATGTAAGTCTGCAGGTTCTCGTGCAAACGTTTGGCTCTGAAAATTGAACATTAGTCTGGAAAGTTCAAGGGAAATTTTCAAAACATCTGCATATTTCAAACAAAGTCATTCACAGAGGTTTGAGGTGAAATGGTTGATTCTAGAGAAACCTGCCAGACGGTTTCTCTACCAGACACCTGAATGCCTCTAAAAGATAACTCACGTAATTCTTAAGTAAAGTTATTAAAGTTTTGCATAGAGCTATTACACAGGCTGATTATGAGCATTTTGCCTTTTACTATAGTTCTGGGCTAAGATTTGGGCCTAAAATGTATTTTTGTGGAGAGGTAAACGTGTGACACTCTTTTCATGGCGGCATGGCGTGTTTCTGATGCAGGGTCCCACTTAGGGTCCTGAAAATGTGGGGTATTTGTTTCTTATAGTCGTGTATCTGCACTCTACATAGTCCTGTATAATGTGCTGCTGTTGTGTGTTGGACCATCAGGCCTGAAGGGCGTTGTTTATGTCCAGTGTATACAAGTTATATTAAGTAATGACAATAAAATATGGGAGACAAAATAGAGCCCATAGAAAACATTGTTTGTTTGCAGATTTAGCACTATTTTACCATTAATAACACTACAAATAAAACTCAGAACACGTGTAGGTTGTTCATTCTGGATACAAAATAAAACAGCTATATCCAGGTAGCAGATATCACGACCCTAAAATTGTTTTTGAATTTTCAAGGCATCATTTTTTTCTGATTGGCTACATTTTTTAAAGTGCAATCAAGATTGTTTTAGAGTGAAATGTCACATTTGCTTCTACACATGCCATGAAGAAAGAAGATTAAGGTATTAAAGTATTATAGCCCAATTATGACTTACCTTCTCATAATGACTTACTTTCTCATACTTATGACCTAATATCTCATAATTATAACATAGCATCTCATTATTATGACTTAGTATCTCATAATTATAACATAGCATCTCATAATTATGACTTACCTTCTCATACTTACGACTTAATATCTCATAATTATAACATAGCATCTCATAATTATGACTTACCTTCTCATAATTGACTTACCTTCTCATAATTATGACTTACCTTCTCATAATTATGACTTACCTTCTCATAATTATGACTTACCTACTCTTACCTTCCAAAATTATGACTTATGCATTTTTAATTGTGACCTAGTGTCTCATAACAATGAGAGACTGCGTGGCGTTTTGTTCCAGAAATAGACTTCCATGTTCTGAAAGTGGTGATACTGCCCTGTGACAGAACCACACGGTACCAGTTTGTATGTAACTGGGCCACTACTGTATTTTGTTTGTAGGCCTGTATCTTAAGTGGTACTGAGTGCTGTAGTAGTATTGAAGATGACAGTGGTGGCACTGTTTATTTGTTCTACCATTACCCCATCAAGTACCCCACCTTTTCAAGACTTACTTCTGCTTTTCTCACAGGCTTATCCTCCGTTCCTTCCCGTGTCCGGGCTGCTCGGTTTGCGCTGTTGTTTGGGTGTCTCGCTAAATGCAGTGCAGAGCAGTTTGAGGTTAAGGTGTCTGACTTCATGAGGAATCCTAAAAGCATAAGCGCTCTCCCAGCCGGCCGGCTGCTCACTCCACTTCTGATAGGGGAGCTCCGGCTCATTGTATGTTAGCCGTTAGCCTGTAAAGCCGGAGGGGGGAGAGGAATACTGTTCACTGTAAACTACCGCCGCTCTGTGGGTAAATAGACGATCCTGTATTTCCACCTATTTACGTGCCGACAGAAGTTACTAAGCTACTGAGCTACTTGGGCACACGTTTACGGGAACTGGATTTCAGCGCTAGTCACGTTAGCCGCCTAGTTTGCCAGGTTAGCTAATATGGGCTAATGTCCAGTTGATCAAGTAGCTTGTTGGCTAACGTTAGGAATGTTCCAGTTTTATCTGCTTAGCAAACGAGCAGCTAATAAACGTTAGCTCAGGTGAAATATCTGTCTGACGTGGCTTTTATGAGCGACAGGTTTCTCACAAAGAGACGTGAAGTGTTTTTCAGAATAGACTTTAAAACGCATTATGCTACCGTACAAACCTCCTTTGTTTGCTAGCTCGCAGGCTGATGTACTGTGCGTTGTTGCGATAGCCTGGTTAGCATTAGGTAGCTATGCTAGCTGCCTTGAGAATCGCTGTTTTAGCTGGTCGCTTAAAACAACATAAAACTTAGCAGGACCAGCTAACCTAAAACTCTCAAACACTGCTAGCGAAGTACAGCCCAACCTCGCATTTTCTCCTAGTTAGCCTGTAATAGTATGTTTGTTTGCACTTGTTGTTGTAACGTTAGTTAATTCGTATCCTTGTTTATGACAGGTTGCTTATTTAGCTGATGTTTGGACTCAGGTATTCTGCTGAATACAGTACATCAGCTTGCTTCATCCAAACCCATCGGAAACAGATGTTAGAAAACCGGCCACTGTGTCATTCGTTGCCACACAGGTAATTGAATATGGGGCCAGGTTTTTTTTAAGGTCTTTGAAGTTCTTTACTCTTCATGCCTTGTGATGATCATAAAGTTATCTCAAATCAAAGGCAAGGTTTGCAAAGTGACAGCTCAAATTCACCTGGCTGGGGTTGGTTTCCCAGACCCAGAATACAGGACTCCACCAATGCTTCAAACTGTAAGCGTGACTAAATATGATGTCGGCAAAGTCATTCAGAGTGGTTTTGGTGTGAGATGGTCCATTCTGGAGAAACTTACTGAGTCGTTACTGTTCACAGGGACTTCCTCAAAGAACGCTATGGTTATGAATATGGTGTCTGATGTTTGATGCATTGTTTTATAATACTTTGGAGAGAAGGCTTTGGCCGAAAACATCATCTTTTAGATACATTTGTGGCAGAGATATATTTACATGCAGGGCTTTGAAAGGCAAAGTAGTAGAAAATGTATTTTTAGATTTAACGTTGTTTACTTTCATCATTGCCGCGTGTAAAATCTTGAAAATGCATGAAGGTTCACTTCTGGTTTAGATTAGTAGATGATAAAATGGCTACATTTTGCAAAACCCCTGTAACCACCACTGTAAAGAACTCATTTTCAAGGTTTAAGATTTCATGTTAAACTACTCTGAATGACTTGAGCTGTGTTCAGATTGCAGGCGAATCAGATTTGTCTTCAGATTAGATCTTTGAAGTTGACTGTCCGTACCTTTATTTGCAACTGATCAGATCAGATTTGTGTGTCCAGATATCGCCAGCCTATCTGCGTGGGTGGCTGTGGTAATGGGGTAGGCAAATCCTGGCACTTCCGTCAGTCTGGATTCAGCTTTATCATTGTTTGTCGCATTGCGAGTGATGCAAAAGTCACTTTGGAATCCGATTTCAGTGGCAAGAGCATCCAGACTGACAGAGAGGCATCTTGAAAAAATTAGCTTGGAAACAAATTTCAGATTGTCTCCAAATGTGGTTTGAATCCGGACTCAGAAATCAGATTTTGTGTATGTGTGTGTGGTTTTGTTGTTTTTGTCCAGACTACCAGATATCAATCTGGATATGTCAAAAAAATTTTAGGCTGGCAGTCTGAACAAGGACTGTTTTACATCTCATCATCTAACTTGTGTAGAAATGTTGAAATATCAGCTTATGCCCAGATGAAATAGTAGGGATGAACAGTGATATTGGAATCATATTGATATTGGCAGATAGACCGTTGTTTACAGTTGGCTGGCCTTTACAACCAATATTTGATGGTATGTTTATTGTATGCAGCAGTGTTGATCTCCTGTGCTAAAATGCTAAACATTTGGAACCCTATAAAATAAATGTTCTGTATTCCTGTAATGTGAATCCCAATTAATTTAATCCCAATTTCTACAATTTATAAGATTCATGTAGACCCGTATGCTTCCCTACAAAATAGCCAAAATTCAGTCCAAGGTTTAATCCATGTCTGAGAAAACGGCCCGTACTGTCCAGACCTCAAGAAGCAAGTTACAACTGCGATGAGATCAGTGCTCATGAATTCTTGGGGGTTGTCTTGTTTACGTTGTGTTCCAGTTAATCTGAGCTGCAGTGCCAGCCATGCGGATCAGACTGCAGGGCTCAGGCCATGCGGCCCTACTCCTCTCCGAGCTCAACCGCTGTCGTCTCTCCCGGCTACTCTGCGATGTGGTCCTACAGGTTGGAGGACGTTCCTTTCCTGCCCATCGTGCCGTGCTTGCTTGTGCAGGCTCTCATTTTAGCAGCCTGTTCTCCAGGAGCTCTTATGGACAGGGTGGAGTCCCTGCCACCATCTCTTTGGACTTTATCTCCGCGACCAATTTTGAGAAGGTGTTGACTTTCATTTACACAGGTGAGGTCCTCACCGATTTGATAGATGTTGGGGTGCTGTACGAGTTGGCAGAAAGACTCGGTGTGAGGGAGCTGATGCGTGCTTGCCATGCTACCTTCCCTGACATGAAGGGTTCAGATGGGGATGTAGATACAGACATGGCTCCTGCCACCACCATGGCTGCCTCTGTTTGCTCTTCCTCTGCGGCCTCCTGTTCCTCCATGTCGTCTCCTGCTGCTCCCACTCCGGTCGCACCTTCACCGCTCCCTCAAAGCAGGGGACCCAGACTCAACCGCGCTCACGTGGCCCCTATGTCGCTGTCCCAGTCCCCTAAAGCAGAGGATAGCTTTCAGTTGCATTTGGGTTTCAGTCAGCTGCCTGACAGCAAGCAAAGTCCACTGGACAGTCACCATTCTCAAGCTTCCGAGGTTCTTCCGGGTCTAACTCTGCAGCTGAAAACAGAGCAGGAGGAGGAAAAAGTGGATGAGACCAACACTTCAGAGGACCAAGCAGTCAGCAGTGGGAGCAAACTGGTGCTAACAGAAGCATGCTCCATTCCTGACTCTTCCGCACAGGCTGGAGGAGAAACCTGCGCCCCCTCGTCGTCTTCTGGAGATCCTCTGGAGAACCTGCAGCTCAGGGCGGTTGAGGGTGGTGTTGGACTTGGGGTTGGGACGGTCAAAGAGGCTGTTTTGTTTGGGGAGGAGGACAGTGCCGAAAAGAGGAGCCTACAAGAAGGTTCTGCAGAGGACGCAGATCAGTGGAGGGCACTGGCAGGCGACATAATCGAGCTGAGTGACGATGAGGAGAACTACATAGAGGAAGAGGAAGATGACGAAGAACTGATGTGCATAGAAAACGGCGGAAACGGCACAGGGGTCAGTCTGGGCCACCTGCCTCTGTCTTCACAGCCATGTAAAGCTTGTGGTGTTCTGCTGCCTGCAGACAATAACGTTCTCCGCTCTCATGCAGAGACACATCTGTCTGAGACAGGGAACTGCCGAGTGTGTGGCGCTTCCTTTCCTGACCGTGCTGCCAGCATCACCCACGCCCTCACGCATGTGGGCATCATGCTGTTTTCCTGTGACATCTGTGAGCTCCAGTTCTGTACAGAGGCCAAACTGATCCGCCACAGACGCCAGTCCGCAGCCCGATGTATCCCCCAACAGCCCAACCAGCTCAGCAGCACCTCTCAGGGGCCTGGAGGGGAACTGCAGTGTGCTGTGTGTGCTAAACCCATTCCTAAAGATTTCAAGGTCTGTATGTTCATTTGGTATTAAGGTGTTCTGCAGTTTTCCATAGACATGGGCTAGTTTGATTTGGATTAGTTGAAAATGGTTTATTTTATCAGAGGTACATCCAGATTAACTGTTGTGATCTACAGTGTTCACTAGAAGCTACAAGTCCATTGTGGCAGATTGTAGTGCCCTGAAATTCACTCAGAAATTCCATATTATGATATGGACGCTAATTAAATTGGCTGGGCTACCTAATAGCGTTCCAAAGACAAGTAGATCACATACATTGGCCATTTTGTAAGCCCACGTGAACTGAATTCAGAGTGTTGGAAAGGGGAAAATGCTCATTTCCGCAGAGTTTTGGAATTTAACGCACCTATCCTCGATTGTGGTACTTGTTAGCCTCAGTAGATTCATATCATATCTGCAAAAGAAATTACCCAATATGTCTTTGTCTTTGCCTACATTTGAGGTAAGTGGAAAACTGTCAGTTGAATTTTTATTGAACTTTCAGAAGACTCTGAAGAAGCTTATGTAATTTTGTATTCTGATGATGATCTGATGTATACGTGTTCCATGATTTTTTAAAAAACTTTCTTTTATCTTCTCTGTAAATAATCCTTCTTTCAGGCTGTCAGGGAACATGTGCAGAGCCATGTGTGTTTGCGAACCTTGCGATGTGGTGTGTGCCAGTCAGCCCAGCCCTCTCGGTGTACCCTCCTGTGGCACACTCTGACACACCTCCTCCTCATTCACTCCTGTCCACAGTGTGCCTGTCCCTTCCTGGAGCGCCCTCTGCTGGACAGACACTTGGCCATGCATGCTGAAGAAGGAGGGCCTTCGAAAGAGGATGACGGCAGTCAAGACGGTGGTACGGAAGGCCAGGGGGAATTTCAGTGCTTCTTGTGTCCCCAAACGTTCCGTACAGACACAGCCTTCCATTACCACCTCAGCATGCACCCAAGTGAGTCACAAGGTGGCCAGACATGGCCAGTAAAGCGCAAGGCGGACCAGTCTCTGGAGTTTTCTTCCTCCTCTTCCTCCCCACTAGAGGCAAGTGGCCTGGGTAAACTTAGCAGCCTGGGATTTAACATAGGCATGGGGCTCAGCCTTTCAGACAAAGCGATTCAAGGGGGAATGCCATTTCCCACTGGATTCTTGCAGAATGGAAGCTCGTCAGGATCTGCTTCCGCAGGTGCAGGTCTCAAGCAGAAATGGTACCGCTGCCGTTACTGTGGCAAGCGCTTTGCGCACTCTGGCGAATTCACCTATCACCTGCGCATTCACACAGGTGAGAAGCCCTACCAGTGCAAGGTGTGCCTACGTTTCTTCCGGGGCCGTTCCACCATGATCTGTCACCTGAAGACGCACGCCGGTGCCCTCATGTACCGCTGCACTGTCTGCGGCCTCTACTTCTCCACGCTTAAGATGGTCTCGTCACACATGGAGCTCCACAAGGACCACTTGCCTCCGGACTTCAACATAGAGGAGACGTTCATGTACAATGACCACTCCAAAGAGCCTCTCCCTAATCTGGACTCATAAACTTATACTGAAACGTTTATACTGTGCCTCAGTAATAATTTAGTGATGCACCGGAATTTGGACCACTGAAATTTCTCACCTAAAAAATGGGAAAGAGAGATTTTTTTAGTTTTTAGCCAAAAGAAAAAAATATATGAAAACTCACACCTGAAATAGAATTATAGAAATAATTGTTAGTATTTATTGCGGCCATAATTATAGCATTTTAAGGAATTAAAATAGTTAAAATGTCAGAATATAACACTTTTCTAATAATAATTAGAAAAAAAGATTTAACAGACTAATGGAATTCATGCAAAGGTCTAAAATTATGCATATAAAAAACAAAGGCAAAGAAATCCAGTGGCCCACTGTATCCTTTTTTTCAGTTTCGGTTTTGGCCAAGTATTTTCAGTTCGGTGCATCACTACTTTTAAAGAAATGGTTTGGTTGAAAAGGAAATTTAAATTAAAGATAAATTACGCTGAGGCTACGGGGCTAATGTTGTTAACAAACACTGGAATTCAGGAGTCACCCAAATAGTTTAGTATGATTTGCTGTGAGCTATAAAAGTGAACAAATCTATTAGCAGCGGGGAGCTGATTTTTGACTCTTCCCCATTTGCGTTAATGTTATGAACCTGTACAAGATTTACAGTTACACAGTCGAGTCGCTTTATTATGACCACTTCCTACTTAAAGAGGCAGCAGCGTGTAGCTCATGAAGAAAGTCACATGTACGTGGCATTCTCTGGGCCCACTCATCCATGTGGAAATCACTCTCAATTGATTTGGGTATGAATCCATCCTTGCAGATCACGCACACCCATACATGCCTATTGTCTTCCCTGGGGCGGATGGGATCTTCCAGTAAGGCAATGCGACATGTCACACGTCTAGATATGTCCGACATTGGTTGGAAGAGCTTGACCTCCAAGACTTCCAAGTACTACCCTGGCCCCCTAATTAACCAGACTTGAACCCAATTGAGATATAGATCCTCCCCCACGCACCCTCCAGCAGCTGTGGGATGCACTGCAGTCAGCATGGCTCCAGATACCTGTAACAACGTACCAGAACCTTATTGAGTCACTGCCAGCTCGTACAGTTGCTGTCTGTGCTGCACATGGTGGTTACTCTGGATGTTAGCTGGAGGTCATAATAATGTGACTGGACTGTGTAAAAAAAAAAAACAAACAAACTGTGACTTAATCTTATGCTTGTAGCTCACACCACATCGACACATCTGCTCAAACATAACGGAGAGCTGGATGCAGTTTGGGTGGGTTGAGAGAGGTTTTGGGATTGTATAAAATTTGGGTGACTATTAACTTTCACTGTTAACAACATTCACCTCTTAGCCTGAGCGCTATACTAAAGAAGCAAGTGAAAAATCGGGTATGATTAGGTTAGATTTTGCCAAACCATTCCTTTTAATCTTGCTCGTTATCAGTCACTGTTGTTGAGGGTCGAGTGTCTGTCAACTTTAGGACGTAACTAAATGTTTTATGTGGTTGACGAAGGAGCCGTTTTAAAATAGTCAGATTTTATTTAAAATCTTGAATTGAAATTTTCAGTCGGTACTGTTATTGCATTGCCATGCGGTGGCAGCATGTAGGTACTGTCAAAAAGGGTGAGGGCGGACTCATAATCGTCCTTGCAGATGTTGAGCCGAGTGTTAGTTTAGGATTACCTCTTGATATTCTTCCTTCAACTCATCTTATCGTAATCGACATAAGCTAAAAGATAACGGATTTTCCAGAGTGTTCCAACGACATATCTAATGGGTGGCTGTGGTGGTGTTAATGGGTAATATTAACATTCTTAACCTTCTTTAGTTAAGCGGCACAATACGGCAGCAGCGGTGCTCTGGAAGTAGAAGCAAACTTTATTACGTACAGAGATGTTTATCACGTAGCGTTAGAAATACCTATTCATGATATTCCCTACTATTTGTATGTTGTGTATTAATTCACCATAAAGTGCTCCAAAGGGTCATTCGTACAAGGTTAGTTTCACGTTTTATGATGAGGGGGGGAAACTGCAGAAGGGAATAGCCAAGGCTGAAAAGAAGGAGCTAATATATCTGTCAGACTTTTAACAGAGTTAAAGCTTCCCCCAGGAATCATGGGTGTGGATGCTAAAAGAATGTTGGCATAACAGATGAAAGCTTTATTTATTCGTCTGTGACATTTTTATTAGCTTCAGAAACAGTGTTCACCTTTATTTGAATGTGCTTTTAAGACAACTGGCTTTAAAGAACCTTCTCGGGAGCACTGTAGAGATATATCTATGACAGTGTTGGTAGAATTCTAACAGGTAGTGGACCCAAACTTACAGTTGTGAGAAAGTCTGTGATTTCTTCGGAGTTATCTGGATTTCTGCATGACCGACTCCAGAAATGTAATCCAATCTTTATCTGCGTCATTCTAGCTATCACATCTTATGTAACAAAACCGCTGTATAACACTGTGTAACTATAACAGCTGTCAATTCTCATGTAACAAAAAACAGTGCAGTATTCTACAGTGCCATTTAATAATCAGACAAATGGTTCAAGATGGCAGCAGAACATTCACTGTGTGAACTCCTACCTGTGTTGTGAGCAATAACTTCTAACCAATGCTTTCTGTAGCTGCTCATGAATCCTGTGCAGTGGCTTCAGTTGCTGTCTATCCCTACAACGTCCTGGTTCAGGCTATGCCAGTCCATTTTAAACAGACTGACGTCTGGATTCGTATGTTGACATCCTGCTGTAGAATTTCCTGATCTAACTTGAACACTGTTGGTCCCTTAATGATTGCAAGCCAATTATTCTGTAATTCATCTGTTTGTCTCATCTGTTGACGGAACATACTAAAAATGTTCTAAAAACGTTGTAATAGCAAATAGTCCTGGGGAACAAGTTGGCGACCCTTGGAACACAAGCAGTACCGGGTTATTTTTATTTATTTATTTTTTGGTTGGTTGGTTATTTTTTTTTGTTCTCTGAAAGTTGTGGTTTGCACAATCATAGTTTGCCCTGAACATCATTCGTTCAATGGTGTATGCAAGTTATCATTAACAAGCAGCGTCACTCTAGCGTGATTGGTCAATAGTTGAAGGACTCTTTGCCATGTCTTAGCACTGATATACACTCACTGCTACAAAGCAAGTGTTGATTTCATTTTGTTCAGTGGTGCACGACTTGAGGCAGCTCCGACACTCCACTCCTGCTGCTGGAATCCGACTCCCGGACTCATTTAATGGTAACACCAGAGCCATTGATATATGGATATAGCAAATCGATGAAATTGATTTTCTTCGTAGTAGTTCCACTAGTTATGGGCAGCATGCGAAATACCTCCTGGTAGTTGGGGATATTGTCTGGCTTGGTTTGAGATCAGCAGAATTTCAGCTTTTCAAGTAAGATATGGAGTTCTATGTTTTTCAGAGTTATCCCGGGCATAGTTAGACATAGTTGCTAGACTATGAGGGACCAACTGGGGATACCTTTTTGCTGCGGCACCACCCTGAGTTTCCCTAAATTTGTGGGTGAAGCAGGCTAAACAATGTGCTTTCAGTGAATTTGTATTTGAGCATCTAGTTTTCCTGGGAAGCAAAACACCATTAGTAAGCTTCAGTGCTTTTTAAGTTGCTTCATTAAGTGTTATTCGTTTCAGAGAAATGGACACTTGTAGCACAAGATCAAAATGATGTGATGTGTGGGGGAAAAAGCCTGGAGAAGAACATTTGTAGTACTGTAAAGCCTCTGTAGGTAGAAGGTGGAGCAGGCAATCAAAATTTTCTGGACCAAACTTGCGCCTGATCTAACACCTGAAACAAGTTACTGTCTTTTCTCAACGGGTTCGTTCTTTCACATGCTTTTTCCATTAACGACCTTGATTCAAATATGTTTAACCAGTGTTCAGATCTGGCTCTGTAAAATATTGTTTTTATTTACGTATTTAATTTCATGTTTTAATTTTAACATGCCGTCTTGATTTATTATGTCTTAGATAAAGAACAGATTAGATTTTATGATTCATTCATGCAGAAATCCAGGTAATTCCTAAGGCATCAACAGCTGATTCTCCTTCACAACTATAAAGCAGCAATACGTAGCATTTTAACAAAGTAATGAAATCGACCATTTCCTTTCCTGCAGTAAAACCTGAAATGGAGGTGGATAAGAAACAATGTCAAGATGGTTTGAGTGTGTGATGGTGTTACTAAGTGTCTTCTACAGGGACATTTTGAAAATACGTTTGAGAATTTCTATTTATTCACCGCAGCACGTTAGGAGAAGGTCGAGAGTGTTTTCTTGCTTGCTGGGGTGTGGACAGAATGCATTTTACAGGTCTGGGTGAACAGCATGCAGCCCAAGCTGTTAACATCTCTACCTGACAGGTAAACTACAGAAATGATACCTATTGCTTCTTTTACACCGTGATTGTCACAACGGGGCAGGGGGGTTATTTCCACAGCGTTTGGTATTTTTCTAATGTGAAAAAAAAAATTGCCTTATTAGACATGTCAAGATCTGTAAGTATTTATTTATTGTATTTATAGATTTTTAAGTTGATACATTATATTTTGTAATGAGTGTTTTCATGAATGGATATGTATTGCTTTGTTCACAACTGTATTTGTTTAGTATGTGTTCTGAATAAAATTGAGATCACAAACATTCGGGTGGCAAAGTTTGTTGGAGTTTCCTGGTTGTTCAGTCTAACCACCTCAGCTGTCGATGTGAACACCTCATGGAACTGCCTTGTAGCTTGTTCACTCACGTATAGCAGGCTAAAGGTTCTCCACAAGGGGGCGCTTTCAGAAGTCACACTTATGTAAAGCACGGTTTCATAGGAGTAGTGCTGTGCATCAGTGACACTGTGCCCTGGTGGGTGGGGGGGGGGGGGGGGGACCTGCCCACCGAGTCCCGTGTCTTACATCTTTTAATGCACATATATAACATCAACATCTGCTACATATGTACAGTATGTTCAGTGGGACATCTGATTGTATGAAGTTTTGTCCAGTCTGTTATGCAACCAAAGAACTGTTGTTTACAGCTATTGAATTTTTTACAGGTTTGAAATGCTCCAATGAAGACGGTAAATGACCACTGGGTGGTGATCATATAAGCAACTGTCAAGGATCAGTGTGGACAAAAGTCCCGTAAATAAAGACGGTTATTCAAAACCAAGGTATTGTGATAAGATCATTCTAGCAGCGTGACTGAGGTTTTTTTTTTTCCTTTTTCCAGTGTACAGATCATACTTGTAAATGCTTTGTTAATAGTCTCCTTTGAAGTGTGGCGTGTTCCTAGATGTTACCATAGCTTCCTGTGGGAGTCTGGCAATTTTCTCCTTTCCTCTTTTGAAACCACAATCAGGGATCCCTAAAGTGGTACTTGTTTACATCAGATTTCGACTCCGGCGGGTCTTTTGACTGGAGTATTTTCAAGCAATAAAAACAAACCATTCAGAGTCTTAAAATGTTCTTTGTCATTGACTGTGTGTTCTTGTGCTGACAAATTGGAACTCTTTGAAGGGAACATTGAAAGACAACAGCATGTAGTCTCTTTAAAAAATGTGTTAAAACCAAAATTGGAGATGGATGAAAAACATGGCAAGATGGTTTTGAGTGTCCAAAGGTGTTACTAAGTGTCTTTTTATAGGGACGTGTTGGAAAAACATTCAGACTTTCTTCGTATTCACAGCGGCACGTTAGGAGAAGCTCCAAAGTGTTTCCTTCCTTGCTTCTCCCAGAGGACTGTATGGTGAGCTGCTGGGATTTGCCTTCCTTAGGATCCTATCTCTGAATGACTGGTGCTGGCATTGCTGATCTTTCGTTCCTTCCCTGGCGCCGCTGTCCCTGTGCCATTGGCTGGGGCGTCGGCCGTAGCACCGGCAGGCGGCAGAGCAGAGATGCGGGAAGCTATGCCGTTGATGAGATTGGTGCGGAAGCTCTTGCTCAAGAAGTTGTAGAGGATGGGGTTGGCGATGCAGTGGAATAATGACAGGCACTGGACCACACTGAACGAGAAGTACAGCACCTCCACTGCGTTGCAGGACATCAGGTGTGGGTTCAAGTCATCCAGCATCAGCAGAAACATCACCAAGTGGTAGGGCAGCCAGCAGGCCACGAATACCATTGAGTAGACATGCACCAGCCACAGGTCCCGGCGGCCCTGGATGTCCGGGGATGCTCGGACAGCCCGGGCGATCAGGACATTGCAGGTGATGATGATGGACGCCGGTCCCAGGAACTGGAAGATCAGACACAGGAAAGCCACGGATACGAACCATTCAGTGTAATTGTTTTCAGGCACCATGTAGCAGCCGGGCTCGTCCCACTCCAGCAGGTCCACATGCACGTTTTCCAGCAGCGCCAGCACCAGGGACAGCATCCACAGCCCACCGCAAAGCAGCCAACGCCTATGCCTAGGCTGTAGCGGGAATAGGGGCGGGGCGTTCGGTCGTGTCAGCGACAGGTACCTCTCCAGGGTCATGAAGGCCAGGAAGAAGGAGCTGCTGTAAAAGTTGATGACGTAGATGAGGTGGGTCACCTTGCACAGAAAGCGGCCCCAAATCCATACCTTGTCCATGGTCACCTCCAGCATAAAGAAGGGCATGGTGAAGATCACCATCAGGTCGGACAGGCTGACGTTAATGACACAGAAGAGCACACCGCTGGCCGAGTGGCGTCGCCGCCAGTTCACCCAAACCACCAAGCTGTTCTCAGCCAGGCCCACCATGAACATGAACAGGTAGAGGAGGAAGAGGGCAATGCGCCGTGCATCTCTGTCCAGCTGAAAGGTGCACTCGTAGAACCACAGGTGCGGAGGGGACTCGGTGGTGTTGACATCATACAACATGGTCTAGGAAGAAGGAAAAAAGGTTTACGTGCGTTGGCTGTACTCAGAAAGTCATCGGAATGGTCATCGTCATTGCACAAGATGCCAGAAACTAGCTGACTTGCAAGAAATGGGAAATAAATGTGATTTTTTTTTTTGTGGTTTTAGGTAAAGAATGTTCTCTTTAACATTAATGCAGACCTGGTTTTTGCACTATTCGAACAGAAAGAGTATTCACCCACCCTTAACGAAGTTCACTGCAGACAATCAGGATGCATTTTCCCCCCAAGCATCATCATGCTGATACAATCTCAACTGTGAGTTACTTATGCAACCCTATATAAAGTTATCTCTGCTCTTGGGACGGTTCTCTTGTCGGGCGGCTGTTCTCATAATCATCCCCATGTAATGTGGGAACACAAAATCACTGAAATTTCTCTTTATAAAGCTGAGACTGGCATTGTGAATCTTCTGGGGAGGGCATGCACAGCACTATAAACTTCCATTATCAACTAGAGGCACTCCTAGATGTTATGGACGTAGTAAAAGACACTCGTTCTTGATTCCTGCCATCATTTTGGATGGCTTTTAGTCACTTTCAAGAATAGATAGCGTGTGCAACACGGTGTTTAATGAAAGTTCTATGAACAGGAGCCCAAGAGCTAGTTAAGTGGTCAAAATGATAGATAGGTAGATACATACATACATACATACATACATACATAAGGACCCAGAAGGCCTACCTTGCCTGTGTAGAGAGTGCCAGTGGACGAGCTGGAGTGAGGGTAGACCCCTCTGGTGGAGCACTATCCTGGAGAAAGGGAGACTGGTGCTAGTTGGAGATGTGTGGTGCTTCAGTCTTTCAGTCTTTGCCCAGGCTGGAATGGGGCATTAAGCCCTCCTCTCTATGCCTCTCTCTCTCTCTCTCTCTCTCTCTCTCTTTCTCTGTCTCTCTCCCTCCCCCTCTGTCTCTTTAGCAGACCTGCTGATAGGACGTGTTCCCAAGACAGGAAGGAGGCATGCTTGGCAGGAAAGGCTCCCAGGAAATGCCTCTATCATTGGCAAAGCTGTGAGTGACGGTCCAGGTGAGATCTTGGTGGTAGATGTCTAATCATAAGCACCAGAGCAATGAAGGTGCAAGTGTCCACGTGTTACGTAAGGATGCAAGCGTAAAGACGGGGACGTGTGATCGTGTCAGTGTGTTTGTTTATTATGCAGTAGGGCTGAGAGTTTACTTTTGAGAGTTCTGGCGGTGAAATATGGATATCATTTGTTTACGGATTATGGATGTGTATACTATTCTATTCTAACAGAATGTAGCCGTAAATGATGGTGCAGTGGAGGAACTACTTTTCCTTCTGCCTTCTTCCTCTGTAACTGTTTAAAATGTAAATATGCAAATGTTAATCTGATGAATACACATGTAGTTACTGAATTTTCAATAGACATAAAATACTGGTTTAATTGAACACATAATTTGAGCATTAGTGAAATTTGTGATGTTATTAAAAAGGAAGCTAAGAGAGAATTCTGATTTCTCAATGTTTATTTAATAACCACAGTAATAATTAATAATAATTATTAAATGTCTGACTTTCTTTTACAGTTTTGTTTGAATTTATCATTTGTCATTGTATAAATTCACCTACTTTAAATCGGTATCGGTATTGATGTCAGAATATGGTATTGGAATATGGTTGTATGTACCAATGTATTGGTATCTTGGCATTACTTGGTATCGGTTTGAAAAGAATATCAGTGGTATTGCCCATCACTATTATGCTATTATGGCTAATCCCCATGATTTCAAGGAGGTTAAGAGATATGAAAGTACGGAGTATCACTTTAATATCCCTAAGATCCCACATCATGATGATCTTATTTTCCTTGCCTTTTTCAAAACGTATCGTGACCTAGTCCATATGGTGTAGATATGGAAATTAAGCAGCCAATTTTTTTTTATCACTGTTTTGTTCAAAAGCAATGTATTATCATATACCCCGGCCTACAGCAGTTCAACCCCTGCAGTTTAAGTAGGCCTTCAGCCAAGGCTGCTTTTTGAACGAGGCACAATACAATGCAGCCAATCAGAACCGAAATCATTTACATAATAGTCGTACAGGCACAGTAACAAAAACAAACCTGTTTAATTCTAGGAGAGGTTGTAAAATGTGCATGTAAAAATGAATTACGACTGTTTTTGGCCAAGTGCTAACAGTGCCCTGTTTCAGCACTGATAACATCTAGCAGATGATTTTAATGAAGGTTTCTCTCAGGTTTTATATTTAGGCCTTACTGTTTCCATTCCGTTGTAATTATCAAATGATATAACGTTTGCATGTATAATTGGAATTTCTTTAGAATTTCTTTCTCCATATGAAAAAAACTGCACAACTAATTTTTAAGTCTATCAAATTCTGATTTGCACTGATGATAATGCAGGATCGCTGCACATATGCTTTCTCAGTCTTGTTGTACTGTACAAACCTGAGTACTGCCAGACAGGCGAGCGTGTTCATCTTAATGTAGCACATTTCAAACCTATATTTCGGCTAGCCAGAAAACGGAATGTGCTCTGTTGTCCGCTGGGCTGCCCTGCTGTGGAATCTTTTATGTCTCTTCCAAAGTTCTAGGAAAAACATATAGCTGGACAATAGCGGGAAATGCCAGTGTCGTAGAAGAGCATTAACTGAGAGGCACGGGTAAAGGGGAGGTAGGAAGCCTGCTGTACATCAAAACCTCAATGAGGAGGGTGGCCCTTTAACCCAGAGCTGCCTCCCCCTGCCCGCTTCTTTCAGCACCTCACTTATAACCCCTTGCTTATTGCTGTCCGGACTGAAGATTATCGTAAAGGGCCCAAAAACGGCTCACTAGCATCGTTCTCTAATATCCTTCTGGATTTTTCACCACTGTCGATTGATTAGCTCGAAGTTGATTTCTGTCTGTGTATGAAAGAATGAATGGGTGTCGATGTGATTGCGGAGCGTTTAAAGTCAATGTTGTGAATGGTATAGCCAATTTAGTTGCAGGTACGTGTACGAATTGTTTCTAATATGCGTGATATTAGAAACCATTAGCATTTTTAGATTAATACGGTGAGCTATGCATGATATTAGAAACATTTCAGACATTTACCTGCATCCAAATTAGCTGAATCATTCACAACATTGACTTGCAATCACTTGCAATCACAGACACCCATTCACTTCTTTGCCTATACACAAGAAAGAAGCTGAAACATGTAAGGCTAATCAAACGACAGTGGAACTCACAGTGGTGGAAAATCCAGGAGGATATTAGAGAACGATGTCAGTGAGCTGTATTTTTGGACCCTTTACCATAATCGTTTGTCTGGACAGCAACAAGGGGTTATAAGCGAGTTGCTGAAAGGAGCACATGTCCAAATTCACACTGATGTAGAAGAGTGATTCCACAGTTGAGGTGCTGTTGTGTTTTGTGTCCCACTGACATTACATTAACACACAAGTATGTGCAGTAAAAGTAAAGGATGTTTTAAACACAGGCCAAGTGTTCTTGACAATAACCAATGTGCATGTTTTCGATAACATAAAATTCCTCTACAACACTATGACAGCATTTCTGCCTGTTCCGGCCTGCTTTAACTACATTTTACCCTTGAAATATGACAAATTAATGCAAATATGCAACATCACTTTGCATCACTGAAATGAAGTTCGACGAGAGCAGAAACATTCTTATTCTAGAACACTGTTCAGAGTTCAGAATCAATCTTTACACCATCCCTTTACATACCAAGAGCATCTCCAACGCTGGGAAGCACTGCCAAAGTTAACTCCTGTTTAGCTGCTATTTATATCACTTGTTTTGTTTGCTGCTGAATATGGATGCTTGAGAGCGGAAGGTGGCGGTCGTTATCGTAGTTGCCCGCCAAGAGCTTCAGCCACTGTTGCATTTCTTCTTTCTTTAATTAGCTAACTGTCCTTAAATGATCTTTTCGGGAACAGAGCCTTCAACATGACTGACAACGGGTTAGAATACGCCATCGGGGCAGTGATACTTCTTCCATCTTCTCATGTTAGACTGATTCGACTCGACTACGGTGCCTCACTATCACCTCTTGAGGTACAAAGCGGTATTACAGGACAGGCTGAGGCTAACTTGAGTACATATCTCTGCAACACGATACTTTCATGTACCATCGCAATGGTTACTTCTTCGCATTCTGGTGATAGTTTTAGTTGATGTGATAAGTGATTAATGATTAATGATAAGCTCACCGGACACGAAATTAATCACCTGTGACTGAAACGTACCTAATAGCGTGTAATGCCTCCACAAGCACCAACAACAGCTGTGATTAGATTTGGCATGGACTGGACAAGTTTCTGGATGTAGGCCACATCAGTGCCACTCATCCATCAAAGAATTGTGCAGTTGGGCCAGATTTGGTGGATGCCTTTTCTGGCACAATTCCGAGGAGAATTTACCTGTAGACTGGGAATTTAGCCACTGCTGGTAGACCCGTATGACCGTACGCTTCCATACACCTGCAGATTCAGCTACTTCCTTCACACTATGGTCTTTGGCACGCTCAAATGTAGTCACTCCTTTTAGCCAATCATTAACATCTGCTTTGGACCCATTAACCACACATGGAATGAGACATTCACTGCACTGTACCACCTCTTCTCAGTCTATGAAGTCACTCACACCCCGCAGGTGTTTATAGCCCCATCATCCTCGTATAGCGCCATCTGCAGGAGCCAGAAGTACTACCACTAATGTTTTGTCCGGGGAGCTTATTGGGAAAATTGACTGACAAGGTCACTTTGAAAGTTACATGAATTACAGGCTGAATGTAAGTGACACCTTCACAAAGTTTGTTGGAAGTAAATAACTAGAACAAGTATGTCCATACTGTCATTATTCCATTAACAAGAGATATTAGTGAACTGGGCTTTGTGTATTTGCTAATGCTATGCATATGAACCCTATTACTCATTTAAGCCATTATCAGCAAAAAAAACAAACAAACAACAAACAACAAAAAAAAAAGAGCAACCTGAGTTGGTCATACATTCAATCACTAAATCCATGGCCATTTCCAAAATTGAAAAGTCATTAAACAAAAAAAAATCATCTGTAAGTGTTAGCAGGGTTAAAACAGCTCCCCAAATCTTGAAATCCCACTAAATAAAACCTCTGAAAAATAGCTTTCAGAGTTACTATTGTAATATAAAACAGCAATTATGATTACTGTAACATGTGATTCCACACTCGTGTAAGTCTGATTCAGCTTTGTTAAAGGTTCAAAGCAGCCACCCGAGCTGTCAGCAAGGGGTGGGTCTTCTGATTCCTGGTGTCAAGAGTCGTGGAGCCTCAGTGTTGTGCATGCAAGGTGGACGATGATTTGTCTTGGCCGTGATTCCCTGCTTCAGATTAATGCGATGGGGCTGCAGGACACCCTGTTCCAGAGTCTCCTAAAACAGGGCCACGGTTTGGTCAGCACTTTGTTCGATTAGTAGGATCCCACTCTTCTCCCTCCCCTCTTTCCTGCCTTGTTTTCTCTCCATTGTTAAGAGCAGTCACGTCTTTTTTTTCGCTGGAGCAACAGGAAATGTTCCGTCAGCACATTTGGGGCTTCTGGAAGAGGCAAAGCGGATCCTGTCCCTGACCCCCCACCACATGCTGGGCTAGACTTATCTGAGGCCCGTGCTAATAAATTCTCCAACTCTTATCAGCCCGCGTAATGTAAAAAAAAGAGAAAAGAAAAAAGGGCTGATGTAGGCCAGCTCCACGGCTGGGATGTGTTGGGAGTTGGCTGGGAACAGTTATTAGATTATAAATAATTGTAAATATACGTTTTTGAATTTTTAAACCTTTCAAAACTGACATGAAGGCACTACTTTAAAGGTTGACGTTTTGTTTATGCTCGTTTTCTTGAAAACCACTTTCAATTTTAGTGATACTCTCTTTACATTAACTTACTGAGACCTATCAAACCACTTAACACGTCACGTGACTTCTACCTGAACCTCAGAACTTCAGGTAGTTCCAAGAAACTTCCTGAACTTAGTATACAACTATGGGGTCTTCTGCTCTGTAATGTAATTCATCATCCTACGGTCTTCCTTTTTCAAACCAGCCAACACAGCTTTCTGTATGTTGATTGCACCACGCTGACACTGATTTCTAAATTGTCTGTCCCCTAATTTAGCGGCCAACTCTACATGCTACCCAGGGGCTCCTTCCTACACAGCCAATGCATAGAAATCCAATTTAATCGAGCTTTGGAGGGTGAAGGCTTTCAAGCGCTTCCTCTGAATGACGTTAAGTCCCACTAACGCAGTAACAGCCCTGTCCCGAATGGCACGCTCACATCCACTGTGAAGTATCTTGGGCCTCAAATGAGTGCCTAGGGCCGATACTGACATAACAGCAATCTCTTAGCCAAAACCCCTTGGGGTAGACGTAAGGACCAATCAGAGTGGATGGCTGTGTTTACAGATACCTATATATATATATATATATATATATATATAGATTAAGCTATATTATGCTTGTAATCTGAATTCAGATTCTGCAGATAAGCAAATGATCAAAAAAAAGAAAGAAAGAAAAAAAAGGAACAGCTGATATGCTGGGCGCGGTCCAAGCAGAGCGTGCACGTCGCGCAAGTCGGCCCCAAATGCATGCATCTGAATTAAGCACTCAGAGATTTCCTGACCTACACTTCTGCATGTTGTTGAAGCCAGCAAAGCATAGACTCTGAAAAGGCCGCAGAGCTGAGGGTGTTATTTGGCCCTGAACTCCCGGCCATGCATGGCTGTGGCTTCACCGGTAGTCGAATTCCTTTAGAAGTGTTTACCAGTTTTAATATATATGGTCTTAGAATGTAGTGAATAAAAATGTCCAGAATAATAGTTTAGTGACATTTGAGCTTTTATGAATGGCTATGAGGGCTGCACGATACTGGGCAATACTGACGCTGCAGTATTGTTTTTTTTCTGTGATATATATTTTCCCATACTTGAACAGAATTTGCAAAGAATTAATCTTTCTAACCTGACTGGTGTGACTTTATTGGGGAGTGCATCTGCATAGAAAACAACCAAAAAATTTAATGTAAAAAGTGACTTTTTACTTTGAAGACTTTTTTCCAGTGTGAACCATTCTGTCCCGAACTTTATAGCTATACAGTTAGCTTTTTTTTTAATTAAGAAGTAAAAAGTTATGGCATGAGGAGTTTAACTTGCCTTCCACTGCACGTCCTGCGATATGACTACTACACATGTACCCACTGCAGTGACAATGCCAATGATACGCTGTGCAGCCCTAGTGTTTTCGGATTTAAAGCTACACAACATAAGCTATTTGAGGATTTGGAGACCTCTCTGGCAGAAATGTGTAATGGCATGCAACATGCAGAAGAACGTACACTTATCATTGCAAACAAAATATTGCACCCCGAAGAAAATGACCTGACAGGAATGAAACTTGGTGGGTAGGACTGACATCATGAGACGTGCGAATGATTCAAGTTTTGTACTCTGCAGGCCTTATCGCTTTACCTTACTGACTAAATAAGGCTGTCCTGTTGTGCACGCTTTCCATTCTGACTCGTGCCGTTGTACTGGCAGCATTGTTTGAAAGCGAAGTACGCCTCAGAGAAGAGTTGGAAAACCGTTGGAAGAGTTTTAGAGGGGTCTCATCGTAGGACTTCAGGAAGCAGGGTGGTCTAATCAACATCGCTAAAGACTGCAATGGTGTTGTGTCAGACTGTCATGGAGTGACTCAGAATGGCAGCGGGTCCTACTGCAACATCTGCATGAACTGTGTGAGAATATTGAAGCTGCATGGGATGGATTATCACAGGACACTATTAGAAACCTCTACAGCTCCATGCCGAGATGTCTGGCATGCTGTGTTAGCAAACATGGCGGCTTGACGCCACACTGACAGACTGAAAGGAATTTATCATTTATTGCTCCTGGTAACCTTTATCTTCCTTCCCAACAGCACTGCTTATTTTATATTTTATATTTTACCATATAGCATATTTTAGCTAGATTTGTTTCCCCTTTGAAAATAAAGAAGTCATTTCATTTACAAATTTCAAAAGGTACCTTTCATAGAAGTGATGCATTTATATAATTTTAAGAAGTTAACAAAAACCGGGTGTATATACACATGACATAAGAATGCCAATATAAGCTCCCTGGCCAAAAAATGTGTCACCTTGCGTGTTCAAGGTGGTAGCAACTTAAGGCTCCTGCAGATGGTGCTGCACAAGGATGACTAGGCTATAAATACTTATGGGGTGTGTGATGGGATTTTTAAGATTGTGTGAACGTGTTCATGATCATTGAAATAACTCACTCAAGCCAAGTTTCTGAAAACCTTTGAAAAATATATTTGGTCCAAACACTGATTTGCAATATAAATAAAATGCAACAATAAGGCATGAGATCCTAATTGAGCTTAACAGCCTCTATTCTCTAAGCTACAAAATGTCTCTTCTCATTCTTAAAGCTCAGTTGCATAAAACCGCTAGAAAACATGTTGGGACTCTGTACTCTAGGCATTTGTACAAATATTCAACATTCAAAATATTGCTTTTTTTTTTTTTTCTTCCTTTCCAAGACTCCTAAAGGTGGTGGATGCCCAGTCCGAATATTAATCATTGTTGAAGGGCAGCTTAAAGACAGCAAAGCTGCTAAAAGCAGTGCGCTACAGAGTACAGCGGAATTCTACGCGTTTGTTCTGTTCACACTGACAATAACACGCTAAGGCAGTTTCCCTCCTCCACTCTGAGAAAGAGGAAGCGAGAGAGAGAGAGAGAGAGACAAAAAAGCTCACACAGGAGGTTTAGTGTGGAATGTGTGGAACTGCTACAGGTTCAGTCACATCTCCTAAGAGAAAGAGCAGATTAAGTAGTGTCCCCCCCTTATTTTTTGTTTTTTTTACCCTCAGTGAGAGATTTGATGATATTACAAGATGATTTCAGTCTCATCTTACCCTATTCACCAATAAATATGCACATGATTTACTTCACATTGATCGTAATGTTTAAGCTCATCTTAAAAAAAAGGTCTTGTTTAACTAGTGTGCTTATGGAAACATGTCAGCTTTTGTAAAATATATATACAAAACCATCAGAGAGATACTTGAGCTGAGCAACATGGAAAGATACAGCAAGAATCCTTTTCACCCTGGACATGGCACACTGGTGCTGCTACGCGAAAATAGTGGCGATGAAGTCACGGAATCGTTTGGCATATTGTTCTGGATGGACTGTGGATATTTCGGCACCAGCCTGGGGGGGAGAAAAAAAAGAAAAGAACAAAATGAACTTAATGCATCTTTGCTAATTCTACATTTTTGGTCAATAATAAATTAGGCAGTGCAGACGTAGTAGGCAGTATGACAATGTTCTACAAATCAAGCATTTTTCAACCACTGTTGTTGGTTAAAGGAACAATGTGTACCATGACGCAACCTGACAAATTCACACTCCAAACAACAGGGGGCAACATGGCGCCAGGAAGTTGTGGCGTCTACCCCTATAGTATCAAATGCACAGTCCCTCCTCCTCCTCCTCCTCCTCCTCCTCAATGTCATCACAAACAGCTGTTTACTTACCAGCTTCGATGTAACGTTACAGGCTCTGATTTCAAACACTTTATCAGCCAAGAGCATCTCCAGTGGTGGAAAGCAGCAGCCATGTTAGCTCTTGTTTTGCTTCTATTTATATCACTTCCTTCGTTTGCTGCCGAAGTGGTTTTTGCTGAGAGCAGGCAGCGGCAGTTGTCATAATGGTCGCTTACCAAGAGCTTCAGCCATTGGTCCATTTATTCCACCTTTCATCGGTTTCCTGTCCTTAAACAATCTAGATCTAATCTCTGCCAAGCAATACACGGACGTCTTTGACACACCGTCAAAACTGGCATTTCACACATTCTCTTTGTTCTGAATGTGATGGAAAAACTTCATTTTCAATGATTTAAACTAGAAATCTTACATATTGCTCCTTTAAAAGTATAAATATTTTTATTTCAAGTACTATCAGAACAAGTAGGTTTATCATTTAACTCGAGAAATGCTCAATACAAGCAACACTTTTTAGTATCTCAAAGCAACTAAACAGAATTCAGTTACTGTTGGTATTTTACAATGGCTTTGTGGCTTCGCCAGTGAGGTTTCAGTACTGGAACTATTAGGTTTTATAACTAATATTTTCGATGGGTCAGTTCACGGTTAACAAGTAATCACAGATTAATGACGGCGGCTGTCTACTGTGCATACTTTGAAGTTCAAGTCCAAATTCTAGATTTACGCTACTTCAATCTTGGATGTATTCGAGTTCTTCATAGCTGTGACCACAATGAATATCTACTACTTCATGGCTGAGCTATTAGGCTTACTAAACAGAAGTAAAGCCACGCATATCAGAAAGTGAATTCAGGCAGCTTCTGAATCATTATCAGTATTCACTAACTGGATTCACCAGGGTTTCTCAACTCTGGTCCTGGAGGCTCACTGCCCTGCACTTTTTAAGTGGTTTCCCTGCTCCCAACACACATGATCCAACAAATCAGCTCATTAACAGTCCATTATTAAGTTACAGTGGCTGTGTTAAAGAAGGAAAAGCACTAAAAATGAGCAGGACAATGGGCCTCTTGGACCAAGGTTAGGAAATACTGGGACAAACAAACCCTTCAGTAGCTTGAGCGAGGCTAAGTTTGTCTTCTAATTCATGGCCGCAGACATTTTAAATGGGCCAGGAAAAAGTAGAAAATCTGACTAGATTACATTTCATTCTTGGTTCATGTTTTCATTAAGCAGATCCTCATATTTTTGCTGTATGATACGCAGCAGACTGTAAAGAACTGCTGTGCTGGGGTTCTGCCAGAGTCACAAGAGGCTTGTAAGCTGTGTTTTCAGGGGCTCAGCTTCTACATTAGCTAATGTGCCTCTGTTCACTGCTTGGTCGATTTCCAGTGCACACTGAAATACATGCAGTTGTTATAGTGGTCTACGGCAGTGGTTTTCAACCAGTGGGCCATGGCCTCCCAGTGGGTTGTGATGTGGTACTGCTAGGGAGCCACTGGCTTTACCACAAAACTTTGCTACTATAGACATTTAACCAAAACTTCAATGTGAAAGGTTAATCTTGTGATAATGACTGGCAGAAATATTAAAGTTGTGGTAAGTGATTGGCTTGCAAGAAGGCATGACCCCTCTACTCTACTAGCTAGATATGCTTAGATTTTCAATGCAAGTATACATAGAACTGGATGCAATTCATCTATCATTGGTAAATGGCTACACACAAATGAGACATTTGCTTTGATTAAAAAAAAATAAAAAACAGCTGATGCAAGTGATCGGTTTCAATTACCGCCAACATCTAAACAACCATTTGGGCCTTATGCTTTTCTTTATATAAAACAAATGGGCCGTCTAATCCCTGTATAAAAAGACATTTAGAAAGGTTTTCTCCAATACACGAAAAAGAAAGCAGTGGAGCCCATATGAAATTCTTAATAAGGTATATTGGTATAAGAAAACGTAACTGTGCAATATCTTTCAGTAACTGTGCAATATGTATCTGTGTAATTACACATGTAAAGTTGCATAGTTTCTAATTGCATTTTATTGTTGCCTAACAGTACAGATTTATTTATTTTTTATAATTTCTTAGATATTTTGTATAACTTGCATAACTTGCACTTTAGTCTACCTCTTGCTCTGTATCTGTATTTTCTGCTGTAACCATGCAAATTTCCCCATGTGGGATAATAAAAGGCTCTTATCTTATCTTAGAAGTGCAACTAATTAATTCACAACTGTGAATGGAGAAATGGCTGCTTGCACTGTCTTGCCTTCATACTCACTCCATGCTTAACAGTCTTCGCAGCATGCGCAGCTTTCTTCTTGGTATCATACTGCGTCAACACGTCTATCAGGCCCATGAAGTACACTTCCCTCTGCGGCGCTCCTGGAAACCAACAGGAAATGACAGGCTTACTGCACGACTCTCTCTACCAATCAGAGCCCTAATGGTCCAACACCTCAGCGGTTTATTTGTTTCCTTCTTTAACTTGGCCCAGACTAGACGTTTTCTTTTCAGAGAACCGTGGTAGTGACAGTAGCGTGAACCCACACTTCCTGAATGATGAGTCAACTTCCTTTCACCTTTCCAAGAAGACTAACCTGGGGCACTTTTGACAGCGTACACGTCCACATACGGGTCAAACTCCCCGGGGCCGAGCGGTTTGAAGGAGTTCATGTAACCGGCGATGCCTTCGGGGGACGTGCCAAAGGAGCCCACTTGCGGAGTGGGATTGAGGCCATTCTCTGCCTCTCCTTCATCCTCACAGCTAGGCTCCTCAGCCTCCTCTTCCTCCCGTTCGGCCCGAGCCACGTCATGGATCCCCAGCAGCAGACTGTAGTCCATTATCTTGAGTTTTACTAGGAACTACAAACACCCAGAACATTGCACGCAATGAGAAGATATCACACCCCCAAGAACACAGAGTTTTCTCTGACATACACAACCACAAAACTAAAAAAGTGTGGAATCATATATCATGAATTATCTTGTTTTATATACAACAATACTTAATATAACAACTTGCATATGGTTGATGTAAATATGATGAACTAGACACTACAGTGTCAGAATAAAAGGGTACTACCTGGGTAGACTTTAGTCCCCCCAAGGTAAAAACAGAATCAATGTACCTTAACAGGCACAACTTAAAATGCAATTGTGTACATTAAAAGAGTTGAGGCTATAGAGATGTTATAGACTTTTGTTGATCTAGATCCCTGTGTTTATATATGCTGTGGGGAAACAAATGTTTGAGGATATGCTCAGCTTCACTAACAATGTCAAATTGAGCCAAAAATCAATTTGCAGGAGAATATTTCCATTTGTATAGATATTTTGATCGCAGTTATATTCATTTAATTTAAAGTAAAGTCAGCATATGCAGAAACATACACTGGCTACAATGTTGACTCCTTCTCCTCAGATTTGCATCCATGCATCCACCAGTACTGGGGAAGCAGTGGTGACTTTTTTTTGCCTCTGTCTCCCCACCTATGACGTTTGTGTGTGACTGCCACAGTGACAGCAGCTGTCTGTATGTGCAGAATCGCCTTCACTGAGTACACTCGGCTTACGCCACAGGGGTATTGCTATGCTGGTGTTGGTCTATTAACTACGAGTACAACTCTAAGTAAATGAGCTGGTTATCTGCTCAAAACCTGATAACAGTGTCTGTACTGACACATCCATAGTTATATTACATGGTTATATCTAATCCCATAATGTTGCGAATGGCTTTAGAGAAGAGTGTCTTGCAATGCAATGCAACAAAATAAGTTCATTATAATATAAAATATATATATGAATTAATAAATAATAAAAACTATAAATTAGCATATAAATAATTACCATACATAATGCACATTATAAATTAATAATCAATAATTAAATTAACAAATTACATTCAAAAGCAATCATAATTTATCAGTTTTTGATAACGGTATCAGTCACAATTAGGTGTTATCAGTTATTGTACTGGGCCAAGAAATTTTGTAGGAGTGCACCTTTTAATAACTAGAATAATAAGTTCAATTATAAATTATAAAATTACCACCCCGGTGACAGTGTTTGTACCCAGAAAGATACTGTTTTTTTTAGATAAGTATTTTTTAAGGATTTTAAGTTATATTCCATATTACAGGTACATTTTTTTTAGTAGATTTGAATCAAAATGAAATTAAAAATATTCCCCACTCACTGCTGAGAAATCAGATAAGTCAGAATGGCAGTCAGAATGATACAAACCCAATTATAGCCAAGTCTTACCTTAAACAAATCTATATACACACACTGATGCTCACAGAACAAGCTCCAACATCTTTCCATCTTACCTCCACGTCTTTGTTCAGCTTCTCCATGAACTTTTCCTTCTCCTCCTCCGTCACATACACCTTTTGCATGTTGTTCCTGAAATCCATGTCCTTGAAGGTGGGTAACTCTTTTACCTGCGATTAGCATAGCAACAGGACATTACAGCAAGTTCTATCAAGGAGATGTTTTAACATAAATTATATCTAATGAGGACAAAAAAAAAAAAAAAAGAATCTCTTTTTACCTTCTCTTTATCACTGGCCTCACGTGATACCAAGGAACCCTGCATTACAGTAGCAAAGTATTAAAGCCTTTCAAATGATTTAGATAGATGTAATCACCAGTCATCATGAAATATCCTGGCTGTACAGAACACCCTCTTGTGGCTGTCTGTCAGTAGCACAACTAGAGAACACTGTTGCAATAGAGAAGCAATCAAAGTAGACTTAAAGAAAAAATGCCCAATGAAAACAAAGATAAAACACCACATTACCCTCTCTCCTCCTGAGTGTACAGTTCCATGGCAAAACATGGTCCAAGCCCAAAATACAATTTTTATTTATTTATTGGGCCTGGTCCAACTTTTTTTGGATGATTCTGGGAAGTCCAAATGTAAACTCTACAGTGAATATTTGTTCTCTCATTAAAAGCACGCTAGCTTGGCAGTGCTTTTTAAATGTTTGAAACCATGGGTGCTGACTGAAACAGTATTGGTTTCTGTTTTTCTGGAAAAAACTACAAGTTTACCCTCAACACTCCGACATTTAAAGAAAGCAAAGTGAAAAACTTCACATAGGTTACTATTTCTAATTTTTAAATCATTTCTAACTAATGATTTCTTATAAAAACTTAATGTTTTGCCAGTTTGGCCCTTTTTTGGCACAGCAATGTACATCTAAAACAACTGAAGACGGCACAACACTAATATTAACCTTGAGTTTAGCCAATGTCTGATATTTGTGATATTGAAGCACTCTACCTAAGATGAGGATTTGTCACAGGACTGAATATCTTCCCTTTTCATATCTCATTCAGATCTGTCTGCTGATATCAATCGGGAATGTGAATTCCAACCAGTTTGAGGATTAACTAACAGTCAAAGGCAATTCACAGTGGAGGCTGCTTCTTCAGATGAGCTAATGACAGATGCTAATGAGGACTTCAACACAAGGTATTTTCTCCTCAGTGGACGATGTTCCAACATGTTATTTATCAAACATACTTTCATTGTTTCTGGATGTAGTTAACATGAGCAAGAGTAGCTGGCCTAGATCGTGATTTAGCCACACTTTATCTGTCTTCCCAGTTGCACTCTATGCGTCTTTAGCAATAAGCATTCGTGTTTCTCTGATTGATGGCCTGTGTGTTTACTGTCCTGTAATGAAATGCTTTGAAACCCAATTAGTGATTTTCTAACTACATCAGCAACTGAACCTGCTTGTGACCACTTGTCTCCACAACTCTGTAGAATCCTACCTTAAGATCATATTTCCTGTGTACGACCAGCCGGTGGCTGAACATGTTCCTCATGACGATGAGGTAGTTGTCCTCGCTCTCCACACTGACACGGTACATGCCCAAAAACTGGGGGAGAAGTGTGTTGCCATGACACTTCACTATGTGCTGCAACAGAGTACAAAAAAAAAAAAAAAATAATGAATTTACCGAGAAATGCCAGCCCTCTAGTAACCGTTGTGAAGAAAGACAGGACTATATTAGCATATTAGCATCATAAAACAAACAGTGACTCACTGAACAGTTAACAATCTCAGACCGAAGAAACCAGGGCTGCCCCTTCAAAGTCGACAAGGCAAATCATTTGTTGGAGACCCTTCAGTTGACTTGACAAATCTTTACCTATTAATGTTTATTTATTCATTCGTTCAAGGTTTATTTGTTGTCTTTAAAAGATGCCCGTCTCATTATTCCACAAATCCATGTGGCAACCCAACATTATATATGGATAATC
This sequence comes from Semaprochilodus insignis, assembly GCA_034552555.1. Classification (NCBI taxonomy): domain Eukaryota; kingdom Metazoa; phylum Chordata; class Actinopteri; order Characiformes; family Prochilodontidae; genus Semaprochilodus; species Semaprochilodus insignis. Next base: position 8,631,652 of record CM067492.1, on the reverse strand, counting down.
AAAATAGGCAGCAGTCTTTTACTGATTTTTAAATGTTATATACAGCAGGTATTTGCCTTTGTTAGTGTGGTTGAAATCATCAATTCAAGGGATTCAGAGACCTCCCTTATTTAATTTCCAGTCAAAATGTCCATTAATAACTAGAGATGCCCCAATCCGATATTAGGATCGGATATCGGCTCCGATATGAATTATACCAGCTGGATCTGGTATCGGATAATTCGGCCGATCCATGGGGGCGATCACCAGTTTGCAATGTGTGCTATGCCGGCAATAGCATGTTGGGTGGGGGGGCTGTCTATGCTCAGTGCAGCTCGGTGTTGGAACCGTGGTCACAGACCAGCGTGCTACGAGGTGAGCTAACAGTTCCCTAGCAGAATGGACTCATTGTGCAGAGGAAAAACTTACAAACGTGGAAGAACAAACAAAGGCTGCCAGGAGGAAGAACTGGCATGCTCAATGGAGCAAAACAAAAAAATTTCCTCAAACGAACAATGAAACCGTCCTAACGCCCGACCCACTGTTTTTTCAGCTTTCTCAGTACTTCAGCAGCAATGCGCTCTGAAGAGGAGGAGAAGCAACCTGCCTCGAGAGGTTCTAAACCTTTTACCAGCTAGTCACGAGAGACGTGCACGTGGCAACGTGAACTCAAGACTGAGCAACCAAGGGCTGACACTCTCACGCTTAAGTAGCGTGAGCTGCAGGTGTTAGCGTTTGCTGCTTGATTGCTCATTGGTTGCCCTTTGTCTCCCTCGAGTGGCCGGAGGTGGATCTGCAGGAACCTGAGACCTTACAGTAGATTTGACTTACAAACAGGAACAACAACATGGAGCGAGCCAGAGAGTAATCTGTAAGAGTAGGCTTAGTAAAGTACTGTTTATGTCAATCCTGGTGCCTTACGTCGCTCCAACATGGTGAAGTATACGGTTTATTCATTCAAAAATGGTATCGGATTGATATCGGGTATCAACAGATATGCAAAGTTCATGTATCGGTGCTGGTATTGGTGCATCCCTATTAATAACACAATAACAACACAAAAGCCTAAAAAAAGTACACACAAGCCTCTACAACTAAATACTGTACTGACCTTTCAGTATTTAGGGTGTCCACATTTTGCCTCTATTAGAGCTTCTATACTTTTTAGGAGACTCTTGTTCTGTTTTCCAATGAAATCTGTGGGGATATTTTTCCACAACCACAAAGTTCAGTCTTGAAAGTGGGTTGCATTTCCTACTTCTCACAACCCAGGCAATGGCAAGAGGTCTGGACTCTGGGGTAGACTGTGCATTGTTCTCAGAGCCCCAGCGGCTCCTTGGTTTGATCTGCCAAAGTTGTTTTTTTGCCCAAGTCTTTGTCTTTACAGATCCTTATCAGACCCATAGCACAGAGTTGCCTTCTTGCGGTAGAAGGATGAACAGAAACACCTGTGGACCTTTTTTCAGATCTAAAGCAAGAAGTTTGATTTCGCTCCTCTTTTTCAAAAGTGAAGACTGTTTATCTGATGTTCAACCAGATAAACCAGTTTTCAAACAAATGAGAGTAGTCCCATCTTTTCCCAATTTACAGTCTTGGAGAGTGTTTTTTTTTACTGCTTATTTTCTCTTTCATCATTCTTATACAAGTAAAAGGTACTTGTTGGTTGTTTTGACAGGAAATGAAAGGTGGTTTTGCAATGCCGTACATATTGTATGACTGCTAACTGTTTATACATGATAGTGCAAATGTATTCATTAAGAAAACACAATACAGAATGTATTACACACATTGTATACATAGAAAGTGCGGCATTGGCATGAGACTCTGGCATTGGTAATGTTCCACAGGCAATATAACAAAACATTCAGGACCATAAACCAGAACGCTCAAAACAAGGTCATAGCCACCTCTGGGATTAATAAATTACGAAATGCATGTTCTCAAACCGTCCATGGCGTAATGACGATCTGTTAGCCTTCAACAGCACTATGTAACCTATTGCAATGCATTAATCTAAGCATGGGCTCATTCTGCCTGAACAGTACATTAGAGAGGTGGTAAAATGCTGAGCCGAGCACATGCAGATGTTTAGAAAGTGCATACAGACCAGAGAACAGGGCAGAAAATAAACACTTTGATGCAGCTTGCAAGTCCAAACATCTGTTTGTGACGCAGCAAATATGCTGAACTCCTGACAAATTCCTGAGTAAGTGAAATCGAGCCCTCGGGACCTTTGTAGAATCTGGACGTCCTCCAAAATCTACAGCAAAGCTGCAATCGTGTTTAATCTCTGATCATTCAGCAGCATTTAAATAATCAGACAAAACCCACTCACACATGACCACTGTCAAATAAACAAACAACTGACTCAACTCCACACTCAAACAATGGGGAGACAACAATGCTAAACAGCAGCAGGAGGGGGTTAACCACACCCGACACCTGCCACATGCGGACACACAATGACGCACTTCGGCTTCCCTGTCAACATGGTTTCCAATGTTACGATTTAGTTTTAATGGCAAGCGTGCCACAGAAACAGTCTTACCAGTGTGATATTCAAAAAATATTCAGAACTTAATATTCGCAGACATGGTGGAGATATTTCTCATAGGCCTTACTGTACACTACAACGATAAAGTACAATTGCAGGAAAACAATATGGGCCTTGATAGTGGGCACCAGCACTTACTAACAGCGCAATATTAATGTAATTATCTCATCCTATATATCTACATATTGCATATCTGTGTTACATCTTGCTATACCTTGTACTTTTGCACTTTAAGAACAGCCACATCTCCATTTTATTGTACTCTATTACATCTTTATTATTATATTTTATTTTTGATTTGTTTCATTTTATTTATTCTTTATCTATTTTTGCTTTATTATTTTTGTAGCTTCTATGTGTACTATGTGTCTCACCGGTATGCAAGATGCTATAACACTCTAGTTTCCCTTTGGGATCAGTAAAGTGTTATCTTTATAGATGTTGTATCTTTATAGATGTTGTATAGATGTTGTGTAGGGGAAGTAGCTAACTTAACATTTAAGTTTATGGTAGACCGCTAACTATTAAGCCCCCGTATAAGAAGTTCACTTTAGAAGAATCACTTTAGTAGGATCCTGCAACAGTTGGCTAACGCAAGTAGGAAGCAGCATCCAGCTACAATGTAATTAATCGTCATAACAAGCATCGCTAACAAATTTAGTAAAGCTTAAATTACTTACTTGCTGGGAGTTTTGTTTGGAACAGCAGGACTGCAGTCAATTTGTGAGCTGATGTATACATGATTGTGATTGCCACTTTGTCCTATATGATGTCGCTTGTGCAAAATGTAGTCTGACCAAAACTTTATCAAAAACATCTTTGAATGGTAAAGACCAACCACATTCACATTCAAAACACCCTGAAAAACTACAGATAATGGTCAGAAATAAGTCCTAAAAATGAGCAGGCAGGGGCATCACCCTAAATGAACCATTTGCTTTACATAAGAAGTGACAACAGTCAGCAGTATCAAAATAAGCAAGGGCATTTGCCTATGTCAGGGAAGTGAAGGAAAATATGGAAATGGCCTGGCTTGTGGAGGTAACACACAACATGCACTGTTGCCCTATTTTCTCTTATTGGAGGCCAGAAGGGGGATAAAAATAGACAAAGGGTGAATTCTTCAGGCACAGGCGACTTCCAAGACACCAGCACCCTTAGTCAGGATGAGATAACCATGCAAAAATGCACAAGGCCTTCGAATGTCTGGCATTTAGGAAATGTGTATTTTACCAAATTGCAAATTTCCAAAGACACAATAAAAAAGACTATAATTAACAGTGCAAAACATATCAATGCATTTCTAAGCAACGTTAGGACTGTTTATAATCAACAATAATATCGATTTTTTAACTTCTAAACTTTTGTGAATAGCTCATTCAATCACATTTGAGAAGAGGTGTATTTTTACATAGAATTCTAAATTGGAACCAAAATTATGAAACTATAGGGAAAAATAGAGGCTGTGAACAAAACAGATCTCTATTTGCACAGTAGAGCACAACTGAATGTGTCAGTCACTCCTCCTCTTGGTGTGATTTTGAGGACACAGAAATCTCACATAACACGGTTAAATTCTAGCACACATCATAGACCACATCACCTGAATGTATACCAAAATGCACTGCACGCCTCATGTTACTTAACAACAGATAGAGGAATGTTAGCTAACGTCAACAGTGGCCACCGGACCACTGAATATAAAACTAATGAGACTCTGTTGACTCTTTCTAGATACTACAGAAAAAGAAGCTATGTACAGTTAAAAAGACCCTCATGCTGCTCACTGTACAGCGAGTCTGAGATTTCTTGATTCATCACATTGTTTTCTAAAGAATCACCAACCGAATCTGATCGCTAAATGAGCAAATGACCAACTACTGGTTTAAATTTCCAGTGACTACTGGCAATAAAATATTTTGCATGACGTTCGGTGTGTATGCTTAGCTTTGGACTGACGTCAGTCAGGCTATGTTACCTAGAAGCACTGCTGATTGAGGAACAGTTTTGAGGTCATAGCGGAAGTACCTGGTGATATTCGGACAGGATGCTGTGCATGTCGGCTACATCCTCGCTGGAGATCTGCTTGACCACTAGAGTACGGTCATAAGAAGTGAAGAGGAGACCCTCGCCCTGCCCCTCCCCCTTCGCAGGTGGACTGCGGGTGAGGGACACCTGAAAAATCACAGACACAAACACACATAGACGCACAGCATATCAAAAAGGGCTGCAACAATTGTTTTCCATATATATATATATAAGCAAATAACATTTGCAGCAAAATTCTGTTTTTAAATTTTTTGACTTCGGAACCAAACATAGTGTGGTTTAGCTAGCTTAGCACTGAAAATTCCACAGATGCAGAAATTTGTATTACCACAGCCATGGTGGTGATACAAATCTAGTTAAACCTAGTTATTCAAGAACTAAAAAGCACTATAGTATAATGAAGACTTCAGCTTTATAGTGTTTCAACCAAGCCAATCTGGCAATGTCAGGCCTAAAAACACATACATGTACAGTACAAATTGGGTAGTGGTGTGAAGTGCTGTAAAGCCATGTAGCGCATGCATGAGTGGTGCAAAATTGGGCCAGGCACGCAGAGCAATCACAGTGAAGGAAACAAGAGAAGGCATAATGGTTCAAATGATTGATTCATTGATGAAAACTGACCCAATTAAAAAGGTTGGGTTTAGCATTACGCTAATACATACAGTCTTTCTTAAATCCACTTTGACTTGTATTAAACTGGAAAGACACACCGTTTATAAACTTCAGTGTTTTTGTAGATGCGTGCTCAATCCAAATTTGATGCCTGCAACTCACTCCAAAAAGTTGGGCCATGTGCACCCATGTTTACCACTGGGTTAAATCACCCTTCCTTTTGACAGCACTTAAAAATCATTAGGGGAACTGGCGCCACCAACTAATCCAGTTTTGAAACTGGAATCTTTGGCCATTCTTTTGTTACACAAGTCTAAAGCTACTAATGCAGCAGGGGTTTGGAAACGGGAAACAGTTCTGGAATGCAGGCAGGCCAGTTTAGCACCTGCACTCTCTGATTATGTAGCTATGCTGTAACACATGCAGCATGTAGCTTGGGGCTGTTACGATGAAATATGTGCCCCTGGAAAAGACAGCGCATAAAAGGTAGCATATTTCGCAACCAAATGTGTTCAGCATTAATGGTGCGATCACAAATGTGCAAGTTACCCACTAACGCACCCCACCATGCCGTGACAGACCCTGTCTATTGTACCGTATACTGGTAACCACCAGAACATGACGCCCACTATTTCCATAAGCTATATGAAAGGCTGGCTTGTCTGACCACAGTACATGTTTCCACAGAGCATCAGTCCATTTCACATGATTCTTAGACAAGTCGGCAACGTTTCTGGATGTCGTCGACTTCTGTTGTGCGTAGTACAGTCTTAACTTGTGTTTGTGGATGCAGCAGCTAACAGGGTTCACAAGCCCATGTGATCACAGAAGCATACTAGTTTTTAATGCAGTGCCATCTGAGGGGTCGAAGATCACGAGCATCAAGCTGTGGTTTTCGGCCTTGATCTTTACGCACAGAGATCTCTCCAGAATCCCTGAATCTTTTAGTGTTATTATGAACTGTAGAGGGTGAAATACCTAAAACCCTTGCACTGCTTTACCGATGAAAGTTCTTCTTAAACTGCTCGATTTTTTTCATCTGATGCATTTTTGGCAGGGACAAGACTTGACTTATCCTTACTTGTAAAGAACTAGACCTCTTACGTAAGCCTCTGTTACACCCAAGCATGACTATATCACCCATTTAATGTTTTCTGAACATTTCACAATGTTCCTAGTCCTTCATTTTTCTTGGAATGTCTTGCATCAGTTTCAGAATGACTATCTTCGTTCTATATACTAGAGTTTCCTGTAAATATCATACATTCAAATGAATGATATTTAACATGAACCTCGTTCATCATTCCCTGGATATCTCAGTGTTTTAGCCTTTGATTAGCACAACTGTTTGGTGGTCAATGCAAATAATTACAAGTATGAGAACGATGTTTTAGTTAGGTCTCAACATTTAATCAGTGTCTTGCACTTACTGTGTGCATGGTCTTATTTAACGTATGCTTTATGTATAGTAATTTTGTAGTACTTTAAAACTTTTAAAGATTCAAATGGAGCTAATATCTCATCAGCTGCATGAAAAATGTGAGCTAAAACGAATAAGTAAATGCTAATAAGCTGATCCTGTGAAACCTTTAATAAGAAGCAGACATGTTAATATGCAGCGCATACCTGGTAGTCCAGATCTTCAATGCCGAATCTCTCTCGCAGGTTCCTGAAGACTTGAGGACAGTATTCTTTGAATTTAAAATGCCCAGGGAGATTCTCTCTGTAAGGAGAAAATCTAGTCACTTTATGCATCCCATAATTACTATCTCAAGATCCAAAAAGTTCCCTCAATCATTCCTGACTAACAGACACCACAGGAATTTCTTACTCCTTTTTCTGACTGTTCATTTCCAGGCACTTCTGCAAATTATGGTTCCAGTCATTACACTATTCAACATGTAGCCTGTGCGTCAGTTAAAAAAAAAAAAAACAGTGTTTATGATGAACTCAACCGACATTTATACCAACAAAAAAAGAAGAAAGAAATAATCAGCCCTTTGACTGAAATGTGGCCAGGCCAAACCAATATGACTACTTATTTTCTGATGCAGACTGATAATCTGCCAATGATACATATCCTGCCACAATCATGCACTGTGTGAAGAGATTACTTGTTGAAGAGATGGTTGTTGACTTTGATTTTGGTGTTGGCTTTGAAGTCATCAGGCAGAAGCATAACTGGAACTGGAACTTGGTTTAGGTCATTTATCTGAAGAAGAGAAAAACACATATATCATGCGACGCTTTAAATATTCAAATGTGCTGTAGCGGTAACAGCCCGTATGGAAAACAGGACAACGGTGTGGACAGCACTATGCATGCTAACGGAAGGAGTCTGGTTTTGAGATAACTTTCTTCTGGGTTAGAAGCAGGCAATATGGCTAAAATGTAACACACCATGTCACAGTATTTGGTTTTTTTCCTGACCTCTGATACGCTGAAACAGCCTTAGCAAAAAAGGGATCTATTATGCATTCGTCAGTGTGTTATGTATCTTTCTGTGTCTGCAAAGTTCTAAAGCTCACAGTACACGCCAGAGGGAGAAACTCTCTCCCACTGAAACCACTGTTCTCAGCTGCCTGAAATGCCTCATTGGAATTCCACCCCTCTTCTCTGCTACGAGGTGACATCATTACATAATACAATCCTTATTTGGTGAGCTGACCAATCAGAGCACACGGGAGGCAAAGACACAAGCTCTAACAGAGCGTTTCAGACACAGGCTGAATACAGATGCACACTATAAATAAAAAAAATATATATGCATTGGAAAAACTAAAGCATGTACACAGTCGAGTCACATTATTATGACCACCAACTCATATCCAGAGTCACCGCTGCGTGCAGCACGGACAGCAGCTAGACAGGCTGGGAATGACTCAATAAGGTCCTGGGAGGTTGTCACAGGTATCTGGAGCCATACTGACAGCAGTGAATACCACAGCTGCTGGAGGGTACATGGGGGAGGACCCATAGAGCGAACACCACAATCAAGGTGGTCCCACAGATGCTCAATTGGGTTCAAGTCTGGGGAATATGGGGCCAGGTTAGTACTTGGAAGTCTTGGTCATTCTCTTCCAACCAGTGTTGGACATTTCCAGCCATGTGACATGTCGCATCGTATTGTTGAAAGATCCCATCTGTTCCAAGGAAGACAATCAGCATGTCTGGGTGTATGTGATCTGCAAGGATGGAGTCATAGCCAAATCGGTTGAGAGGGCCTTCCACATGGATGAGTGGGCCCAGAGAATGCCTTGGAAACATGACTTCCTTCATGAGCTACGTGCTGCCACATCTAAAGTAGGAAGTGGTCATAACAATGTGACTCGACCATGGTAATCTATTCTAGCAGACCTCAAGAATAAAATTACGTACACTAAAAAACAAGCACAACAGGTCCTATTTACAATGCTATCAAAAACTATTAATACAATTATTTGTATCGAACATTTCACATGCTGTGCTGTGCTAAATCCGGACTAGTAGTAGGACTAATGATGCTTCTTTCTAATCAAACAACCAACTGGGAAGTGGTTTTAAGCACTGACAACATCCACAATATGCTCAGAAAAGTCATATACTGTGATGCAATTTATCCTCATAATGCTTAGGAGTAAACCTTTCACTTAAACAGGCAACTACAGTAATGATCGATTTAAAGTTCCCTGGTGAATCTGCAGTGATCAGTTCTGTGTTGTCCCTATTGATCAAAGTGATCTAAGGTTATGAAAGGGGGAATATACGAAGCTGCAGTGTAGGTGGGCAGGACTGGTGCTGTGTTACACAGGGCTAGCATCAGTCTAGCAACATAAAGACTATCCTGACCTAAACCCAGGTTAATATTAGGTTGAAAGTTCATAAATATACCAGACACAGACCTGATACATGGGCTGTATCGATCCCTATTCAGCTTGACAGGATCCATCTCAAGTGTGATCCTGCTGCAGCCCACAGATTGGTTAATTAGCCAGACGAAGCTTTCTAAGGCTACATCTGCAAGCTAACAGTCTAGAGAGTAAATACTACATACATGGTGCTAATAATAAGTGTACAGAGACTCATAATCACTGGGTGAATCCAATTCGCCCCCACTTTTAGCGTAGCTGGATGTAGCTTATTAGCTTCAGTGCTGCAATCACTCGTGTTTATGTGGAAGTTGTAGCCTGGCTTCATGTAGCTAGCTGGGCGATACCACGTTCAAACTCTTTTCCTGCTACTACATGTAGAAACATATGGTCCCGGCTAATACACATCCCTCCTGGCCGAGCGCATAACGTCGAAACGAGCTCGTAGCATAAACTGTTAGCCTGCAAAAATGGGAGTTGTCTCTGGAAGTTTAACAAAGCTGAAGAAAAAAACCTACCGAGTGATTCACACCCCACATAAAGACGCTGAGCACCGGGTCGCTAGCCCGGAAGACTTTCACCTTCTGCTGGACAAAATGCTTCTTTTTGGTCTTGGTTTTGGGAGCCAGCATGACCATAGGGCCGGTGCTGCTGTGAGAGGCCATCATGCGGCTCGCTCGCCCGCCCGCCTGCCTGCCTGGCTGTGAGAAAGCTGGAGCAGCCCGTTTCTCTCCGCTGTGGCTGCCTTTCCTGCTCCTGCTAGCAGAAGGAACCGACTCGTGAACGAATCATTCGGTTGAACCGATTCGTCTCAATAATTGGATCCGCAAGGACTTTTTTTGTGGAAGTGTCTGCTCTACAAAGTGATCAAATCTAACTGTCCAAATACATTACACGCCCGTGTGATGTTTCCCTGTAAACGGTAGCTGGCGTCCACTTCCTGTTGTATGCTTGTGCGTTTCGACTCTGGCTCCAGAGGACGTCAGACCCGCTCAATCGAGAATTCTCGTCTATGGAGGGGATAAGATGCTGACTCAGACCGAATCACTGTAGACATCCAGACTGAATGCCAACATACGCGAGGATGAGGATGAAATGGATTTGACTTATGAGTCAGTGAATCGGACGTTTGATTCATTGACACGAACAGTACGACGGAATCGGTTCCTTAAAGTGACTCAAACTTCCCGTCTCTAGCGCTGGCGCCTCAGCTGTCAGTCAAAGGTCGAGTGGGCGGACAGCATACAGCAAACCGTTCGTCATGGCTGTCCTGAACTCCTCCGGGCCTGGTTTTATTCACGCTATTTCGTCTTTTGAAGCACACATACGACCGGAATAACTTTCTACTACGTTTACAGATAAAATCCTTCTCACATCTGAGTGAGTAATCTCCAGGAAATTTCCCCGGTTTGCTCACCTGGCCCGTCGTTGATGTGGGGAGCCAATGAGAATGGCGCTCTGAAGTCATGTGATGCATTGAAGGCGGAAACTTGTTCAGTACTGTAGGTTTAGGATGAGCATGTGCAGCAGTGGTTTCCAACCTAGGGGGCCGCGGCCCTCCAGTGGGTTGTGGTGGTACTGCTATGGGGCCTTTGGCATTACCACAAAGCTTTGTCACCTATAGTCATTTAACCAAAACAAATATTATTCTTGTGATAATTAATTGGATAATATTTAAAGGGGAATTTTCCAAAATGGCCTAATTGAATACTTAATTTATAAACAAAATCATTCAGTGCAGTTTTGTGATAACATCTTGGCCTAAAATACATTTAAATCAGCTTATTTTAATCTAGTCTTGGTGAAGGACTATATGAAGGCAAAACAGTTCCTAAAGAAAACGTACTGTTTTCAGATTCACCACTTTTACCATCATCAGCATATAAAATATAACATATAAAAACACACGTAGGTTCACTGGTGGCTTTGGGTAGTAAATAAAATGGCTGTATTTGTGTTGTAGACATCAGCATTGTAAAGAAATCTAAGTCACTAAGCTTCTATACAATCACCTCACATCAAATCAGCATAAATACCTTGTTTACATCTAAAACGTCTTATTATGCATAAGTCTTAAACATTTTTTGAAATCTTGTGTAACAGTTCTATTTCTGATCATATGGATCTCATCAAGGGTAAATGATTTAAAAACAATTTTGCTGTTGTTTATAGCATCAAGTGAAATTCGATTCTGAAACAATCTGTCCGGTTAAAACTCACATTTGAAGGTCTGTTATGTGGGCCAAAAGTTGCAAAGGCTGGGAACTCCTGGCTATGGTTTTCTACACCCAAATTGTGCGCTAAATGATGGCTTAGAGAGTTGAATAGCTTATGGCTGAATATAAATGTTCTTCTATTTGACCTATAATGCACTGTTTAGGTGTAGGAGCTGTAATGTCATGACTCTTACAGTGCACTACATAAGAAGTAGAGAGTTTTATTTTTGTTTATTATCTGTTTATGATGCTCTTGGTACATGGTACATAGGCACCAAATAAGACACAGTAGACTGTCAGTTATAATGTAATATAGCTTATATATGTTTTTCTTTCATATCAATTCTTTTATTTTTTTGTTTCTTTTTTTGCACATCCTTTGCAAGGACCTGCAACCACAGGCACACACACTGATACAAGAGAAGGAGTGTAAACCGGGTGTCAACACAGTTTTTGTGCACGTTCATTGTTTCCCCCTATGCTTCTGGGTGTGTGAAAATGCTGTATATCAGACTTTGAAATGAAAACCTTGAAATGCTGCAAGAGAATCAGAAATGTCTGAAATCAGGCCTTGTTATGGTAGTACATTCCAATTCTGCATCAACATAAACAGCAAACATCACAAAATGAAATAATGATGATTAAAAGATGTACAGCAGTACGAGATATCTGGAGGGTGTGTTTAAAACAGGTGTGCTTCTTTTCATATATGTGCCGTTAAAGCTTGGTGTTCACCGTTTTTTCCTTTTTCTTTTTATGAGTGTCTCGATAATGAAAAAAATGCTGACAATATAAAAATACATGGCATTGTAGTTCATTAAATAAACCTGCAATTTATATATAAAATATAATATTGAAGTATATAAAAATATGCCTAACAACTTCTCAGAAAGAGTAACAGCCATCAGCTCTCAAGAACATGTCACCCCATGTTATCTATCTACCACAAAAATCAAACAAACAAAAAAATGCATTTATGTACAAATAATCCACTATGCATTAGCGGTTAGTGTGTCACTTTGACACAACAGAAAGGACTGAATGCTTTGCCAAATCATGTGCACATAAGATAGTGTGTCGATGTCTTGGTTAAATGGCAACAGTTCAGAAGTACGCAAGTCTTCGAGAAAACAGAGTGATACTCCAGAATAAATTAGACGGAAAGGTATATTTCGCTTTCATACGTAATAGTTTAGGTCAGTGTATCTTTGGAGAGAGGGAGAGGGGATGGTGGGAGGGGAGGGGGTCAGTTAAATGCAATATGGCAGCCCCACCTGATTTAACAGTATTACAGCCTACTTGGAAAGACACAAAACACAGGCAGTGACGGCTATGGCAAAGAAAGGGATTTCTACTGGTTGGGGGCCAGGAACTTAGCTCTTAGGGACTTCGAGGCCTACCACAGCTTAAACGTTGGCTCTGTGCTTACGCTGTCCATGCCTGATCCACAGGAATGCGGCAACTTTATGGCAGTGGGCATGGACTTTCGGTTTGGACTGGTAAGGAAGGGTTGGTAATGGGCGTTTGGTTCCCATGCGGTGTGGCTTTCTCCCTGGTGTCTCCTGGCCAGGCAGTGTTCAGCGCAAGCTTAAAACGTCATCCCCTCTCCCTGCATCCCTCCTCTCCCTCGTCTTCCTCCTGGCTCAGAGCTGTGGGGCCGCTCGCCACCCGTCACTCTTCATCGCAGGGTAAGGCGCCATCCTCGCCCGCGCGGGTTGGGATTGTGACCCCGAGCTCATCCACACACCAGCAGTGGCCACGCTGCATGCCCTTGGAGGACCGACACTGTGGAACACATGGGAGAATCGGTCAATGAACCTCTACAGCAGACTACGGTACTACTATCAATGAAAACTGAGCCTGCTATTGCTGTTTTTAGCTATGCCTATGGACTTTCATTTTCATACATATCAGAATGTCACACAGCGTCAGAAAAAAAAACATAAGCATTTCTATATGAGAATACTAAACTACTCAACACAGCTTGAGTAAAGCGTGAGATGATGGGCAAAGGCTCCCATTACTTGTTAGCTACATTAGCTTCGTAGCTCTGAATCAAAGCTAAAAGAAGCTAATTGTTTTTATACACTAATCATCAGAAATAAAGGTGCACACAGAAGGAATCAACCGACAGGAATGAAACTTGGTGGGTAGGTTTGACATCGTGAGACATGCGAATGATTCCAGTTCCACGCTCGGCCAGGCATGTGACATGAGCAAGGGTGGGCTATATCACTGTACCTGACTTGATTAAATAAGGTTGTCCTGTTGTGCGTGCTTTCCATTCTGACTAATGCTGTTGTGTTGGTAGCATCCTTCGCAAGTAAAGTATGCCACAGAGAAGAGTTCGAAAGCAATTCAAGCAGCTGGAAGAGTTGGAGAGGGGTCACATCGTAGTGCTCCGGGAAGGGGGACGGTCTTCTTGATGTATTGCCCGCCATACTGGTCAAGCAGATACTACCGTAATACGCTGTGGGTGGCAGTGGGTAGAAGAGGGCACACACTAGCGCCATAAAGGATCTAGGACACCTACAAGAACCACGGACAGGAAGAACCAACGAATTGTCTGACATGCGGTGAGTGACCCAACAGCCATAATTGGGGACATTCAGCAAGCAATGATGTTCCACTTTAGTTTTTGTATGTAATGTTGATTATGGTAAAATACTGGTAAACCTGAGTATAATAATATGTTTCATTTAGGGACTGTTTTGCATTAGACACTCTTCATATACCCCACCGATTCAAATAAATGGATTAAAATAAATTTTAAGCCAAAACATTATCATACATGTCTCAAACATCAGGCGCCATATTCGTAATACAGTTACGAATCATATCTTAATTTAGGATTAAGATAAAGTGAATAATGCATAGTAATGAGTTTCTGTGCTGGAGTTAAAAAAATTAAGCATCAGCATCCCTATTCACTCCTATTTGGGTTGTGCATTCTGGAAGATCTATATTACATGTAAGCAAGTAAGTAACAGCTTTTTAAAACATGAATATTAAAATGCCATTGTCAGAACAAATCATCTGTGATCTGAGATTTGAGCCCACCACTCACTGTATGTACAGGTAAGTACACTCATCATCAAAAGAATAGTTGCACCCAGAAGGAAGTGTGGGATTGCAGTGCTATTGGGAAGGAAGATAAAGGTTACCAGGAACAATAAATGATGATATATTTAGACTGATATGGGCAATATTTACAGAGCTACACATACAGATGTAGTGTCTCTCAGTATGGAGTCGGGGCGCCATGTTTGCTAATACTCAATGCTCAGATGTCTTAGCATGGAGTTGTAGAGGTTGCTAATGGTGTCCTGTGATAATTCACAGATTGTCAACGTGTGACAACAAACCGTTCATCTTGGTACTGACCACGGTGCCTCCAAACACGGATTCATTGATCGTCTCCACCAAGACAAAGCGGGACTCGTCACTGAGGATGACCTGTTGCCATTCTGAGTCACTCCATGGCAGGGTGGCACGACACTATTGCAGTCTTTGGCGACTCTGACGTGGTGTAAAAGGCAGTCGTTGTAACAGTCTGCGTGCATGTAGTCCTGCCAGTGGTGCTGGCACTAACAGGATGACTCATGGAGGGCATCACTGTTCGCTGATTGTGGGCAGTCGTGGCTGTTGAGTCAGTCAGGTACAGCGATAACACCCGTCTTTGGTTACATCACATGAGCGGCCGAGCGTGAAACTTGAATCATTTGCATGTCTCACGATGTCAGACCTACCCACCAAGTTTAATTCCTATTGGTTGATTCCTTCTGGGTGCAGCTATTTGTGCAGCTATTCTTTTAATGATACGTGTATCTCCCAGATCCCAAATACCGTATAATCTAGCGCGGCACGAGCTTCTGCACTGCAGTCGCGCGCGCACTTTTCAAATTCAAAACCCAACGGAAAAACCTCGCGCAGCAAACCCGAGTCAACGGTCCGTGTAGCCGTTACAGGTGAGATAAACAGTTTAATTCTTTCAGTTGTCCTCACAAATACAGTCTGTTAATAGACCTATAATTATTAACTCGGTTTTATTATCAACAAGTGTTGATTAAACGACGGTGTGTGTTAATTAAATGACGCGCCAGGCGCTTCTGTCTGATGGTAGGTTAGAACTTAAAGTAGGGTTACTAGACGTCTGTGTTTTCACTGATACAGTCCCCGTTTTTGGTGGCCTGTCCAATTTTACTGTGAATTAAAAACACCGCCGTATAGTATACGGGGAGCGGTCTTCCGTTATGTCTGTGACCGACAGAGGGGGCTGCTGATACCTCCTAACCGCTTGCTCATATTGTCATTTTGTTGTCGCCGCCATGTTGTCTATGCTGGATTTTCAATGGCAAAAATGAATTTCAAAAAATCCGAACAAAGGTTCAGAACTAGAAACGCGTGGTACTGTGTTGATTGTCCTCCTGTATATCACTATATCATCAGAATTACGAGATCGGTAAAGAGTCGAAATCTGAACATTGCCACAAGTAAGCTAATGTTAGTGCCCATGAAATTGACGTCTGTCTTTGCAGATAGCTCCCTTTGCCAGTGTGTGGTAGTGAATTCCCTTTTACAGAATGATCGCACATAAAAAGGGAAGAAAAAGGAAGAACAGTAATGTAGACTATGATGCAGTTATCTTATGTTCTCGCTAAAACACCACAGGTCTTTTGGCCGCTATGACCATCTCTACATGCTTCTGCTCTCTAGTTAATTCAGTACAGACCCAGCTTAATATCACTACTGACCTCCCGATAACCTGATTTGGTCTATCAAAGCACTCCAATTATTCTTTTAATACTGGAAACATTTTCTGGTATGGATGTCCTTCGCTTCTTTTTCGATTTTTTTCTGTTCCACCTTAAATGGCGCTGCGGTTATAAGGTCTATCAAAATAACCTACTTCGAAGTTTTATGTACGGAGCCATGTGTAAATGCTAACTGTGATCAGACATTTCCCGCCAGTACTGCTTAGACCGCCTTACTTTCATGTAGCTCAGTGACGTCAATTTGATGCGCAGTAGCATGAGCTTACATTTGGCGATATTAGTATTACCCATTTAAGACTAAGCGATCCGGGCTCCTGTGATATTCAGGAGAAAAATGTACACAGCAAAACGTAGTTCTGAACCACAGGGAGCGATAGAGGTGATTTTTCGAAAGCCCCATTCATTTTGGCCGTAAAGAAGTTAGAGTATGGGTATTACAAGGACTACAAAATGACGCACGACTTCAGTGCTGTATTAAACTCGCCCAGAGAATAGCAAGTGTCAGTGAGTCTTCATCATCGCCACAGACGTCTTTTTAAGACACTAGGTATCCCATAGATTAAAAGCAGGTGTGAGGTTGCAGGACATGAATCATACTCCCAGGTGATGGTAGGTGTATCTGATTTGTAAAGACATACGGTCCACTTTAACATAGGCTAGCATGCTATCTACAAATAGTGCATCATTTTTTAAAATTGCGTCACATTCTCAGACGTCTATGTATGACAATGGCATATACTGCTAGCAGCCATCTCTGTCTTTCCAGAACTGGAGCTAGCCCAGGGTCCTGTTTAGAGTCTGTCTATTGGGCTATAGCCACATTTTTTTCTGTAGCCACAGGCCTATTTTTACTGCCAAAATAATTCATGTGCATATGAAGTATGGGCCCATACAGCCACTGAATCTTTTGTGGTATTCCTTCATTATCTGTGCCTAAGTCGCTAGACTTAGTGACTTTTGCAAGTCTTTTTTTTACCAAGTAAGTTTTTTTTTTTTTTTTTTTTTTGTAAAGCAACAAGCAACAAATCTTGCAAGGAGGAAAGAAATCATTGACCATATTGTCCATCTTTTATTATTTTCTTTATTGAGTGTCCTATAGTTTACCATAGCTTTGTTCACCGTGGCAGGCTACTGTATGATTTTTTGACACGGTTTACAAAGTTACTTAGTACCCGATTTTAGCACTCAGCACTCCCACTTTTAGCCATAGTTTACTACAATACAACAGTTACCATGGGCAAAATACAGGAAACTGGAACCTTTTTATTCATAGAGAAAAACATTTGATATATTACTAATATTGATCGTTGAACTGTAAATGTCCCATTTCAGAAATTTGGTCACCTTAACAGTAAGTTTTTTTTTTTTTTTGGAATTTGTTTTAAATGAGCTGCAAAATGTGGGAATCTCAAAACAATCAAGTGGTAAATTAATGTTCACTCAGAAACTGCTACTAGATTAGTGCTAACATGTCAAACCTGTGTTTCAATAATAGTGCAATGTTTTATGTTTTTTTCAGCCAGTCCTTGTCTTTAGTGTTTTTAACACAAAGTAAAGCTGATCTAGAGACTAAAGCTACAATCTGTTAAGTATGTCCGTTACTTTTTGAATTTAATATATTGATTGAGTGAAAGCCAAAGCCTAATTTGATCTTTGTCCTAATGCTTTGTCTTCTGGCTTCACGTGATTCAGTAGGCACACTTTGCAGTGATAGCGTGGTCTTATGCCAACTTTTCATTTGGGTGTAAAAATGTTTGGCAAGTGAGAGTTTAGAGTTTAGTTCTGACATAGATTTAACATTTTGGCCTACCTCTAACCTAATGCTTCTCAATCTGATTCAGTGAATCTGGATCTTCTGAAGAAGTAAAAATGCACTTTGCTGGAAGGAAGATTTCTAGGACTAGGCTTGTAGGACCAGGACCACTTCTTTAAACCATCCATTGAATGTTTTTTTTTTTTTTTTTTAGCTTTTCTGTGTCATTGCTCCATGAAACTCATTTTAGTTCCACTTGACACCTTTATTTTTATTTTGTATTTTAAGTACCTGCAAAATGAGCAAATTATCAGTTTTATCCGCTTAACCACAGTAACCCTTAAACTTCTGGGATGACCAAAAAAGTCAATCTTTCATTTATCCCAAATTCGTTTGATCAGCTCAGAGACCTGTTTGGTGTCTGAAGGTTTCATCATTAGTTTTTTTCACATAGCTACGACAGTAATGTAGCAAACAAGTAATGGAAGTTTCTAGTTACAAAGCAGGCATTCTGTAAACTGCCAAGCCCTTTCTGAGTTGTATAAGTTGGGAAAGGATTCTTCAGAAACAAGGTTTAATAATCATTGTTATAAGGGTTAAGATCCTGAACTGTGGCATTTGCATGTCTGCCTACCTGCTTTTTTCTGTAGTAGCCACGAGTGTCACAGTTGGGGATGTAGATATCACGATCAGACTGGAAGACAGTGAGCTCAAGACCCCGCAGCACAGCATTGAGGAGCTTCCGGCATGGAGCCTGGGGAGGAAATGAAAGCACAGAGGGAGAGATGGTAAATATGAAGCAAAGACACAACTTCTTACATACCTCTCTGATCAAGAATATGATAAGCATCATTGGTGATTGTTCAGTGCGCATCAGGGATCCCATAATACTGTTCTCGACTCTATGTACTGGTATTGCTCTTAAGATTTTTTTCTAAGGTTTCTGGATGAGACAGCTGTTTCTACTTCACTGATAACAGTCTAAAAGGTATGAGATCGACCATGAGACACTTTGGGCAACAGTCTGTTAGGATTCATGGAAAATGAGGGGCTTTCAGTCATCAACAAAGCACTTAACTGTCAATTCCTGATTACTCAGCACCACTATTATAATGGATATATGATAATAGGGGACGTTTTAGTGGGTGAGTTTAATGGCCATATGGTGATTGCCCATGTGAGTAGGATCAGTCATGGGGGAAAGAGTGGAAAATAAACAGTAATGAATTGAGCTGCTGCAGAAATTAACTATAAAATGAAAAGACTAACCTTATCAATTTCACCACTGTGTGAAGGATGCGGACCTGGAAAAACAAGATGACACTGGGATATAAATGCATTCAAGGACTCATTACATATAATTGTGATGCTATGGAATATTTAACCCCTTTTATGAAACTGAATGCATACCCCTGAGGATGTCAAAATGACCCTATGCTCAATTTTTTTACTTATCCGCAGTAGCTCGTAATGAACAGTAGATGGAGATGCCTGCTATATGAATCAGCACCATCAAAATGTGTTCACAATCCTCTGTTTCTGTATGTCTCTTTTGGTTTCTGTGCCACAATAAGACACTCAATCACTTATAAGTTACTCACCTACACACACTTATGACACATATACACCAAGGATGGACATTCAGACACACAAACAATGACAGCAAGTGATCTGTTAACCATCAGCACAATTGCACCACCCAAGAGCCTCAAGTCACAGAAATGCTTTCATACCGCAGAGGAATTTATTGCCATTGCTTGCAAACCAGCAGCTATTCCTGGCGTTTTTATGCTCCTGCCCTTCCTCCACTAACATTTCTGTCATCCTACCAGCGTGCTGGACGAGACGAGCGTTTGCCAATGCGTCCCTGGAACCTGAAACACATGCTGCTGCTATTTGCCGGAGCGCTTAAAGCGGATTATGCCTGTCATTCTCATGCTGCTTGCTGCCCGGCAGAATGATAGAGCAGAGGAAGAGGCTGCGCTGTATGAGCGAAGCCGTGGAGGAATACGGCCAGTACCCGTGCGGTCAGGGTAGGGCGAGGCTAGAAACCTTGGACCCTCTGGGAAAAGCTTAGAAAGTAACAAAGGGTGTAAATCTTAGATCAAAATTATTTGATTAGATACCGGTTCTTTAGGACACAGTTTGATTTGGCATGGAATTTCTTGCTTCACCTCAGTTTGATTTATGTTGGTGTTATTCAGAACTGTTTTTAAAAATGCACTGACTAGAGGTAAAACAATATATGAAGGGTTTTTTTGGTGGAGGGAGGGCATATTTATGTTAGAAAATAGCAACTTTTGAGTTTCATACAAACTGATTATAATCAATTCTCACATTTCAGAATCTGGCCATCATGATGCATTGGTACATTTTTATACCTCTGAAAGTAACACATAGTAATAAGCATTAAAAATGGCATCTATAAACCAACTGAATGGGGCCACTATCTAGCTCTTGGGTTCCCTAAATCATACAGAGCTTATTTACAAAGAGGCAAAAAGGCGTCCTGAAGTGTTTACCTGCAGGGTTCGGTCTCTCTGTGGGACTCATCTTGTTGTACTTGGCGCAGAAGCCCCTGCCCTGCAGCAGAGCCTGAAGTGGGCTGTGCTCCCTCGGAGGAGGCATGCAGCGCAGGCCCTTGGCGCAGCTCAGGGTGTACACTCCGCACGGCTCCCCCAAAGCCAGCACGGCTGTGTTGGATGCCCCCACGTGGTCCCGAGAGGCCCGGCTTGAGCCTAGCGAGTCTTTGCAGGATGGACAGAGCTTGTGGGGGCCCAGGCGGCTGGCTGCGGTCCAGGATCCGCAGTGAGCCACCAGCAACAGGACGATAGCGGTCAAGTTGGAGAGGAAAGGCATCTTCTTGCGCTCTGGTCTCAGGAGGTTCTCCATGCTCCCTTGTATGCTTGTACGGACGTGGCTGATGCTATTTCTGGACGTCTGTGTTCCTCTTTTTCCCCCCTCCTGTTCTCTGTTTTCTTTACACGTTCCTCAGTTTCAGCTTGGTGCTCAGCCCCGTTCAGTTGCGCGGCAGCCAGAGGGATACGATCTGAGAGTGAGGGAGGCTTTTAAAGATCAGAAAGGCGGTGATAGAGAGCGAGAGAGGGAGAGAGAGCACAGTTATGACACCTTCAGGGGCTGGGACTGAGAGAGAGGGAGAGGGAGAGAGAGAGTGAGCAAGGGAAGAAGAGAGACGGGGTAGAGAAAGAGAGATTATTTTTCCTTTCAGAAATGATGAAGCGCCAGTTCCAGCTTTTCTTAACCTATTACCGTATCTGGAAAGTCCTTTGCCCTGAAATACTTTGTCTGCTTATATCAAGCAGCATATATTTGTCTACATCACGTATGAACATGTCAGACCATTCTGGCAATGTTTGCCATGGTAACACGACAAGGGTGAGGGATTAGTTTTCTGTCATGAGTCCATACTGACCACAGTCCTTTGCTCTTTAGGAGTTGTACCACAAATCAGATGAGGAAAAGTACAAGGATGTATATGGAAGTATGTTAGGCTCATATTCCATTTATGGAAACTGTCTTCTTTCAAGTATATCTGAACTGCAAGCTGAACTAAGATTTGAGGATTGTGATAATGCAGAATGGTTCTTTGAGCGCTGAATCATTGTTTGATTCATTCAGCCAGCCTATAACCACATCTTTTCCAAACTTCACCTTGTCCAGTGTGGCATTTTTTTGCAATGTTGAGCTATCTCGCCAGTTCTTCTGGCACTCAAAAAGTAATGCCGATGAGGATGCAATGGTTGTATTTATTTCTGGGTATAAAAATAGCTGAGAGGGGAAGGGATGGCAGGCAGCCAGTCAGACTTTTGTCACCTGCAAGTTTATGCTGGAGAAGGAAAGCATCATCTGAGTAATTGTGGCAGTGCTTTCCATTAAATGAGCACAAGACGATCCATTCCAGCAGCTAATAAAGCAATCCATCTATCCGCTCAACCACTTAAGTCTGTTCTCCAGGGAGAGATTTTGTGACGTCCAAGTGTGTTTCCTTTAACCTGAATACCACTAGACCTTGGATGAGATGTGCTATGCTGTCTTCTGCTGCAGTTAGCAGAAGTAGTAAAGAAATGGCACCATATTATGGATGGCGTTGCTAACAATGTACAAACAGCAGATTGCTGCTTTATGATGAAGATGTCCAATTTTAGAAACAGGTGGTTCTATTTGAAAGCATGTTTTTCTGTTTTCAAGAAGCCAAGCTTAAGCCACAAACTGGGGTCTTTTGAAATCTGCAATGTTTATGACGGTGATGCTTTCAGTTCAGAAGCAGCCGGGAGGGTCTTGTAAGGACAAACTTTGTTTATTTGATTTTGTCACGAAGGAGTTGGAATTTTGCGATATCAAAGATAAGCTGGTATGAGTAGAGGCAAACAGGATTTAGATGTTTATCTAACTATATTGACATGTGTGGTCCTCTCACTACTCTCAAACAAAGATCCGTTCTGCCCCAGCCTATCCAGTGAGATGTTTCTCTTTGCTTGAATGTCAGCTGGCTGGCGTTCTTATTAGAAATGATTAAACTCAAGCAAAAATCACCTTCCTGCAAAAAAGCACCGTCCTGCATTCCCATCTAAGGCCTAGAACAGCACAGCCCAGCCTAATGCTCAGTTTCCACATGTTTTGTCAGGAGAATATTCCAAGAGGCACACCAGGCCAATGGGGGCTGACGGGGGTTCTCTTTTTTCCAAACTAGTCCCACAGGACTACACTTTTTCCTCCCCAAATCTATTCGGGGGCCAGTGATAAAGTCAGTCTATCGTTAAGCACTGCAGAGGCTGCCACTTTCATTTAGGTGCCTTTTCCACACATTGGTACATCGACTGGTCCTACAGGTGCCTTCTTTCCTACTGGCCTTTAAATTCTTGTCACCTTTGCTTATGGATTTTTCCATTATTCCAGTGGTTTGTAAATCAGTTTTCAAGTGTACTGTTGTGGCAGGGTTTGCACCAGACCCTTTCAGCAGCCTGGAAACACATCGCTACCAAGAATGGAAACTGGAAGATAATAGTCTGACTAATGGAACTGGAAAATAATGGCTTTTTAAGGTTAATGCAGATCCCATGTCTTTTCAAAAGTCATTTTGGGCAACCATTTATGTGCCTCATAGAATCAGAAATGTTAACATAATAAAATTGGCAGTCCTCATATTTTGAGTTTATCATGCTTGTTAGACCTGGATGAGAATGGAAGCTAAAAGGTAATGGTTCAGTTAAACGTATGGCTTTTTAATGGGATGACCGTATCTATGTCTTTTCATCAAGTTGCTTGAAAAGATTGCTTGTGGACATGTAAATGTAATACAGCTGGATATACAGATACAATGCCTTATAAAATTACTGCCACAGCTGATCTTACACTGACAAAATAGACAAATCCAGCCCCTTTAGTGAGGTTATGTATTCAAAGAAAAAGGAAGTATGTATTTATATTTTCGTCAGAAGAGCATGACAGTGATTGGCACTGCTAGAAATGAAACAGTAATTCAGAGCAATGATGTGAAATGCACTGTTCTAGAGAAACAGAATTGTTCTCAGTAGTTTTAGGAACCAGACATCTGAAATGTATAATGCTTTAAAAAGATACTTTATATAAAGCTGTTTTTATATGATTATGAACACTTCCCGGTGCATTACATGGGGAGTTTATGGTAACATAGAACATCCAAGTCATGTAAGGTGAAATAGTACATCAAGGATACATTTTTCCCCTGATTTGCCAACATTACATATAAATACAGGTAGGCTGGTCGTTTGGATCGTAAATAAAATGGGCTGTATTTGGGTTGTAGACATGAATTCTGGTTCCCATCACTACCACCGTTAAGAAACTGGAGTCAGTAAGTTATTCTACAGTTAACCAGTTCACATCAAAACACGGTGAATGTCTTCGTTTACATTTCAGCGAGTTAGTTAAAGAGTGAATTTGAAAGATGGGTGACATTCCTCTTTAAGTGATCATTTTCGACCTCGAGTTCCTGTTTCTTTACCTAAGGTGTCGGTGATTACGGAGGGCACTATGTGAGCAGTGAACGTGGTCGACCCGCCTCAGAGAAGCTCTCAATTGGTTAATACCGCATCAGCAGCGCCACACTTTCGCCTCCATTGGCGCGTCTCATCCACCGGCCTCTGATGTAAACAGGAAAAGTCCTACACAGTTTAGCCAAGTTTTTCAGCTACCTAGCTGATGGAGTCGCTGGCTAGAAGTAAACACAAGTGGCCTTAAATATCCTAGTTTCTTTCCTACTGATGTAAGGTAAGGAGTTAAATAGAAAGATCGTACTTTAGTAACAAATGATTGTGGTGTTTTATTGATCCGGCTGAACGTATTTATTCTACCTCTGGCTGAAGTGGTTAGCTATGCTAATGCGTTAGCCGAGCGAGAAATGAAGTTGTTATAATGCCTTTATTTGGAGCCGTTAGCACTTGGGGAGCGTTAGCTAGCTTCTTTGTATGTTAACTTGCTAGCTAACTTAGCTAGTTTAACCAGGTTGAACATATGCGAAAACGAAAGTATTTTGAACTAAAGTAGCTAGCTGCTTGGTTAAAATACCCTCATTGTACTAGTTGCTAGTACACCAGCAGCACGCTAGCCAGTTAGCATGTTAGCCTATAAACTTTAGGTAGAACAGGTTTGTGCGCCGAAAGGCAGTTTGCGCTTATATCTTTAGATACGATTTTAGTATAGAAACAGCACAGTGTCCATACTAATGTGCATTAAAATAGCCGGCGAAGTCCGACATTTCTAAATACTATTTTCGGCAATAACAGCTAAATCGTTACGCCGTTATTACGTTTAGTCAGGTAGCTGCTGTCATCTCAGGCCAGGGACGGACACTTCAGTGATTCAGTGTCATTTTTCAGGCTACTACCTTACAGTCGATAAGACGTTAGTTTCCGTGTTGGCACTTTGATTCCATTGCATCTAAGGCTATATTAAAACGTACTTCATTGTTGATAATGACTTAACACTTGTATTTTTGTCAGCATGGACGTGAAAACTGAGATCGTACTTGATGGTGAAATGTGTTTAAGTCTGAGTGCTATGAGGTGAAACTTCTTGATAGGGGATCCTGCCCTCGTAAAATTCTACCTCACTGATGTCATGTCATATATTTTTTATTAGTGTTTATATTATGAATGGATTGGAAGTTTGGAAAGTGACTTTCTGTCACAACTGATGTTAATTGTCTTTTCAGTGCAAACATTCTATCAGTGCAATCAAAACAAGGCTGTTTTTTTTGGTCATGCTGTAATTGGATTAGAAAATAGGTTGCAGCTTGACGGCAGTTTTTAACATCTGTTCACAACCCGAGAATTCAAAACCTTGTGTCAATGTTTTTGTTTCCGCTGTTTTTTTCCCCTCCCGACCAGGATGGATGACATCAATTTACACTACAGGTTCCTGAACTGGAGGCGTAGGATCAGAGAAATCAGGGAAGTGCGTGCTGTGCGTTATCAGGAGCGCTACAAACGCATGCTGAAGGATGGAGACACTCTGAGGTAGGTCTGACAAGTGATCTGAACCCATACATGCTGTCTGCAGTAAATCTCATTTTGCTGTTAAAGATCAACAGTGAAGTTCAAACACTCTGGACCATATACTTAATTTAATTACCAGTTTTTGCCTTATTTAGATTAGCCTCCTTCATAGTGAAAACAAGCATATGGAGGATTAGTGTGTGCCTTTCTTTGTGTTTGTTATTAACATGATATGTAGTGCTTCAGAGAAGAATATTCTTTTATCTTTTGTCAAAGTAGTTAAATCCTGTCATTCGTACTCACTTTTTGTTTTGGCATCTTTGTTAATTTGAGCCCTCAGCATTTAAATAAGGATTTGCATGTTGGTGTAGTTTGTCCCTCTTTCTTTTTAAATGCCACAGTCAGAACTAGCCCCAGTGCTTATGTTTCTTTGGAAAAGCTGGGGCTTGTCAACGACGTAGACTTGGGGCTGAAAAGCATCATGTTTGCGTGCATTCTAGCCATCAGTTTCTACCAAAAACGCAAACAAGGCTGCCTCTCTCAACCTCACTGATTGAAACAATTATAATCTCAGGGAACGTTATGGGCTGGTTGTTTTTTGGTCAGCAAAAGATGAAAGGCACATTTGACGTATTGGAAAAAGCATCAGTCTTTGTGCAACATGATGTTAGGATTACATAAAACGTACTAGTTTTTGCACTTGATCCGATCTGTTCAGGATTTTGTGTCACTGTCATATTAAATATTGTATTATTAATATTGAATTGCAGATGACCTGTATGTATAGTTACATGAGAGTTTGTGATCCCTTTAGAAATATAACTATAAATAAAGGCAGTCTAATCTATCAAATAACATATTGGTGTTGTAGGGTGCATTGTCTTATTTTAAACCAAACATTTGAAAGGTTGCATTCTTTGAAGCTCCTCAAGCTCAGAACTACACTTCTACTTTAAAAATATCACCTGCTGTTTTGATTACCACTGTTGTATTTGGCTATCACAGTTATATTCTGTACACTGGCCATGTGAAAATGATGATGATGGTGATGATAAGACTGGAAAGAGTTAAAAAAGTGTTTTTTAAAATTGGGCCTTTACCAGGCAGCTGTCAGGCAAACGTTGTACAACTTGAGCAAATTCAACGTAGAATGCTTAACCAAGTGACAAAGAGCCTTCAAATGACAGTTTTGGAATTTCAGGCATCTTCTAGACCTTAGAACATCTGTGTCCACAAGTCTGCCATAAGGAAAACATGGGATGATGGTGACGTTCATGGAAGGTTGCCAAGGAGGAAACCAGTGCTTTACATGAAAATATTGCCCATCAGTTCAAGTTAACTAGATACTACTTGAAAGTACGACCTGACTGATAGGAGGATTTTGTGGTAGATGCAAATACAGATTTCAAGGAGAAAAAAAATTCAGATAATCGATAATATTGTTGTTATAATTTTAAATGGTCAGTTTTCAATTGTCACCTTTTTGAAAAAAAAATCAAATTAACAGAAACTTACAGTCTCAATAATACAAATACTGCAGCTTTGAGGATAAAGCAGATTTATTTGTGTGTTTTTTTCCTACGACTAATAAAATTCAGTAATTGCAAGTTTGAAAAACAGTGTTGCTGCATCAAAAATATTGTTATTTATCTGCACGTTATTGACTGATATGATCAGTCAAATAATTAATCAGCCAGGCCTTACTTGGATATTACACAGCATTACTAGACGAATGTTTTTGTTCACCACAGGACGTTTAAAATGTTTATCAACAGTCTGCACAGTTTAAATGAAGTGGGTGCTGAATTTACACACAAACATGAGTAGAAAACATGTTAAAACATTTAATCTCACTGTTTATCCATTTACCCATACCATGTGTCTCACTGTCTGGTAATGCTATATGAAATTGAATTTATCATTATTCTTAGCTTGGGAATTTATAGCCAACAGTCAGCATCAATGTATAAAATCAAACATTTTTTGTGTAATTTATTGCGTGTTTTTGTACTTGAGGTAGGATGGTATATAATGGCTTAATTTTCAGCACAGAGAACACAAGCAAATGATACTTACTGATGTAGGACAGTGCAGTTGGTGAAATGAATGAAACCAAAAGCACTGAGTAATGCTGGTGATCATTACATTTCCATCCTTCCCAGTGTAAAAGGCTAGTTAAGACTAAAGACCTAAACTTAAAAGAGGTGTGGAATATTTATAGTGACACTGATTCTAAAAACTAGGTACTCTGAAATGAGATGATGCTGTATTCGTATGTGAAAATATGTGATATATTATTAATGTGTGGGTGTTCTGTCTGTCTTCCAAACCTCACTGAATTCATGTTTATAAAATAATAAGGGATTAGGAACACAGACTCTAGACAATCCTACTGACTACCTCCTTGACAGGATGTAAGTACCAATAGCAACGGTGCTTTATATGAAGAGTTTCTAAATGAGTTTCTTTTACTTCCCTGCTGTAGTTACCAAGGGAACTCTGATGAAGTTGGCTGCTATGTGGCTTCACGGCCCTTGTCAAAGGGAAACTGCTATTTTGAGGTAAGAGAAAATGCCAGTGCAAATGTTCAATTAATTAATTGCGTCCATAAGTCCTTATATTTTTTTAACTAGTTCAGCTCTTTTTTTAAGATCTAACCCAGGTTTCCGTTAAGCAAAACCAAAACCTCTGTTTTGATAGCAGTGCAAACACATTATGATATTTCCATTCACTGAAAGATGGAAAGAGATTTGAAATGTAAATTAGATGTGAATTGAGCTTGTAAATCACATAATAATGAATATCCTGCCACATGCTTTTTTTGTCCATTCTGAAAATTGTTTTCCACTTGTCTTCCTGTAATAAGAGCCTAAATATCTTCCATTAGAGTCATGGAACACAGACCTCAGGGCTTTCTGTAAGTTTTAGAACATAGTGCTGCAGGGCACATCATCAGAACACCAACTAAAAACACTCTGTGCAGCTTGCGACTTATATAGGAGTAAGTGATATGGCAGTCGCAACACTTGGGGGGAAAAAAGATTTCATGATCTGCATTGGAATATGTAGTTTTCCAAGATTTACAAAGTATGTGGGATGGACAAATTTTACTAGCAAAACAGTAGAGAGAAAAGGTTTATACGCATACATATACAAATAACATTTTAGGACCTAGGAGATGAGAAATACAAATTCTGTGGAAAAAGATAAGTTACAGCCCATTGTTAGCCACAGGATTTTGTGAGACTGTGGGGCTCGCTCAGACCCTCCCAGGGCATCCAGGGCCGTGAAAATGTATACACATTGAAGTGGAATGTATCGATCTAATGCATTTTTAGAGCAAAATTATGAGGTTAGATTTATGGAAAAAAATGTTGTGCTCTGAACACCAGGTGCTGTAAAAATTTAATCATCAACACAATGGTTGTGTGGGCATGAATAGTATTGTCATAGCGAAAAGGTCACACCCATGAAGCATGGTAAGTTCAACAGTTTACAAATGGTTAAACACAAACAAAAAAGGAAAATGAATAAACAAACGAATAGGGCAGAAGTGGTTGCATATTTGGTTTTTGTTTTTTGAAAAAATAAAATACTGAATAGAAAATATTGTAAATATATATGTCATAATTTAATTATTGAATGTTAGTCCAAATTAGACCTTTAAAGTCAGGGGCTGAAACGTTACGTAGTAACATCTCTTAGTTATGGCTACTTCAACTTAGTTAGCCTAGCGTTAGATGAACTTGTTCTCCAGAGGCTGAAAGTAGTTACGTTGTCAATGCATGTGCATGACATAATCTTGTATGATGGCCATGGTGCCAGAATCATATCTCAGTACTCGCTGAAGTATCAAGGTAGCTCTGAATGCGCTACTGGATGTGTTAACTGCATTGATGTAGGCTTTTCTGACTCAGAAACAAAAAAAAAACAAAACAAAAAACAACACCTTTTTCTTCTGCCTGAAATGCCTCATTAGAATGTCAGCACTTTTCTCTGTAACATGGTGATGTTATCTCGTCACATTCGGGAAGCAGGGAATAACTTGTTTTGTAGCCATGTCTAGAAGACGCTGTGTTCTGCTTTGTGAGGGGAGATTTGTATGCTCTGCCAAAGGTAGAACCATAGAAAAGTCAGTGGTTGAAATTAATTTTTACCACTGTTCCCTCCACCATTCCAAGCATTTTGTTGTGCCCAGGACTCTTTGCGGCTCTTACTCCTGAAGGACAGGGCAGTTCCAACTTTGTGGCCCAATGGGAGATTCAGGTTTACAGCTTGTAAGTCTGTATTATAATTTGTGGATTTGTGATGTTTAATGCTCCTGGGAACACAAAATATAAAATATAATTTTTTGGAATAATACAAAATTTGGCCTGTTTTGTAAAACAAAAAAACAAATAGAAATATGTTAAAACACTCTTCTAAAAATAACAAAACTATCACTCATCCTTCCTCTCTGACAACGGTCTGGGCATTGTCTTCATATTCCAGTGAACTTGCTTGACTGACAGCATCCCATCACTGACCCGGAAATCCCTAGCAATAATTCGAATCATCAGGTCATTCAAATCATTCAGGTTCTAGCTCCAAATAACTTGTGTTCATGGTGGTGATGGATCAGTAGGTTTCTAAGGTGTTCAGCAAAATTAAACAGATAAAAACAATATAAACCGCAAAAGTACAGATTATGGTAAAAGCCTAGTTACTCATGAGGTGGCTGTTCTGTTTATCACACTGAAAAGCTTTGAATGTCAGTAAATGCTGCTAGAAGCCTGTGGTGATTTTCTATACTATATTGCCAAAAGTATTTGCTCGTCAGCCTTCACATGCATATGAACTTGAGTGACATCCCATTCTTAATCCATAGGGTAATATGATGTCGGCCCACCCCTTGCAGCTATAACAGCTTCAACTCTTCTGGGAAGGCTTTCCATGAGGTTTAGGAATGTGTTTATGGCAATTTTCTCTTCCACAAGTGCATTTGTGAAGTCAGACACTGATGTTGGACCAGAAGGCCTGGCTCGCAGTCTCCGCTCTAATTCATCCCAAAGCTGTTCTATCGGGTTGAAGTCAGGACTCTGTGCAGGCCAGTCAAGTTCTTCCATGCCAAACTCGTTCATCCATGTCTTTATGGACCTTGCTTTGTGCACTGTTGCGCAGACATGTTGGAACAGGAAGCGGCCATCCCCAAACTGTTCTCACAAAGTTGTGAGCATTAAAATGTCCAAAGTTTCTGAAGCATTAAGAGTTCCTTTCACTTGAACTAAGGGGCCGAGCCCAACTCTTGAAAAACAACCCCACACCATAATGCCCCCTCCACCAAACTTTACACTTGGCAGACAAGTACCATTCTCCTGGCAACCGCCAAACCCAGACTCATCCATCAAATTGCCAGATGTAGAAGCATGATCGGTCACTCCGGAGAACACGTCCCCACTGATCTAGAGTCCAGTGGCGGTGTGCTTTACACCACTGCATTCGACCACACAGGATGGGCAGTTTTTGTTCTGCATCCGACCACACAGGATGGGCTGTTGTTCAGCTTGGGCTAAGAAACACACATACAGTTAGTTCTGTTAGATAAACTATCAACAGCATGTGGTGTTGATAGAGAGCAGCAGTGACTCCGGTGTACCTGCCTATTATAGCATAACCAAAAGGGAGTCCACCATTTGTCAACAAGGTACTGTGCAGGCTGGTGGTGGTTCCATACTGGTGTGGGGTGTGTGCTCATGGCATGGGTTAAGTCCACTGGTCTGCCTAAACACGTCAGCAATGCCCGCTACATTCCACTGCTTGGTGACCATTTGCAGCCCTTCATGTACACCCACAATGATGGGAGCCCCATTGGCCCAAGTTGTCCAGAATTAGTTCAAGGAGCATTCTGGAGAGTTTTGACGAATGGTGCAGCCTGCACGTTCCCCTGACATGAATCTCGTCAAGCATTTATGATATGTGGTGTAGAGGTTCCATTCGCACCTGTGATCCTACATCTACAAATACCTTGGAGCTGTGGGTGGCTATCCAGACAGCATGGCTAAACAGCACTCCAGATGTCTCCCGCCCACTTGTGGAATCGATGCCACATCAAGTTGCTACACTTCACCAGGCTACATCAGCTATGTAAAAAAAAAAAAAAAGTAATTATTCCTAATATCTGGTTATACCACCTTTAACAGTAACCTTCGCAATAACTTGCAACAAGTCCTTTACATCATTGTGGAGGAATTTTGGCCCAGTCTTCTTTTCAGAATTGTTTTAAATTCAACTACATAGGAAGGTTTTTGAGCATGAACTGCCTGTTTTAAGGTCTGGCCACAGAATCTTAATGGGATTTAAGTCATGACTTTGGTCACTCCATTACCTTGTTTTTGTTTCTTTTGAGTCATTCAAAGGTGAACTTGCTTCTGTACTTCGGATCATTGTCCTGCTGCATAACCTAGCTGCGCTCAAGCTTTAAGTCACAAACCAGGTCCTGCACAGCAGCCCCAGGTCATCACACTACCACCGCTATATTTGATTTGTTGGTATGATATTCTTATGGTGGAATGTGGCGTTAGCTAAGCGACCGTGTCCAAATTACATCGTAAGTTGCGAACATTGGGCTCCAAACACCTTATGGAGCTAGTGCAATGCAATTTGTTTTAGATTTGTCTCTATTTTAAATATTTTGTGGGGTCCCGAAAGGAGATGTCTGCCAAATTCAGACATTTACCTTTTGCCCTTGTGTTGTAAAGCAACAGATTTTGAGCAAATTAGGCAAAATACCTAAAACTTCAGGCACTGGTTTCTGAATGTTTTCCATCACCTTTTTTCACTGGCTGCCAGTTTCCATGTTAGAAAAACTCTAGCTTTACATCTTCCATGTTTAAAATCTCCAGCAATGGTGCTGTGCTACACACAAGCGACCATGCAACTTCCCTGTGATTGTCACTGCTGAGATGTGAATAGTCCACCACCCAACCCGTGGCCTTTAGCTTGCAGTTTAACAAAATGAGATTAATATAACATTAATCTTCAAATATCATTCCAATATCATCTTTTCCATAAAGTGACTCTTTTGGACCAAAACACAAGAAAATAATTCATGTTAAACATGAATGCTATTAAAAATGTTGTATTGTTGGTTGAATAGACAGTGACACAGGATAAATGAGATGGGAGACAAAGCCAAATCTAAAATATTTTTTGTTTTGAAAAACAGCTATGGTATTTCTGCGATTCTCCAGGACATACTGCTGTTCTTGAGCTGACAAAGGCATACAAGCTTTACCTGATCTGAAACATTTGCCATAAAATACAGTTTGGGAAAAAGAAGATCTAGGTGATTTAGTACGGGAAAGCCTGCAAGGTTTGAGCTGTAAATTAGGTTTTGGGAGAGGGCTTGCAGGGTGTGATTTATGGAGCTGGGCTGAGGTCGTCTGGATGAGAGGCAGTTTCTGCCGATCTGTGGGCTGCTGGCAGCACAGCCTGGTTTGATGGACTTCCTCTCATGGGCATTGGAGCTGGAAAGTAACACCCTGTCCATTATCCTGCTGTGCTGCACATACATGTGGCCCAGTGCTCGGCCCTGCTCAACTCACTGCAACGTCCCTCCCAGAAGCTCTTGACTTTTGAATTTATGGCAGTGTCATCAACATCAGGTTAATGCATTGTTTTTAAAATTATGTCTGCATGTGCACGCTTAAAAAACAAGGCTGAATTCTTTGTTTTATAATTGATATAAGTCTTTTATAAGACATTAATCAGCTGTAACTGTTGAACTGCTCAGGGGCCTGATTCATGAAAGTGATTTAAGAAAGAAATCTTAACTCTTGAGAAAAAGATTGTTGTTCATCACATAAGTTCTTAAGAATTAATACTTCACTTGAGAAGACATTTAAATGTGTCAGTTACTGTAGCACTTCAGAGTGTTCTTGAACCAGCAAAACAAATAACTTGCTCAATTAATTAACATTTATTAATTATAATATTATATAAAATCTGATATGTAGATGTGTACATTTTGGTGTGCTTTTATTATTATAATAATATAGTATGTTTCTCATAAACCCATGTATAGCATGTAATTTAGGTTTTGCACTTTTGTTTCTATTTATACTCATCATCAGAAGAATAGTTGCACCCAGAAAGAAGTGCCAGATTGCAATGCCATTCGAAAGGAAAATAAAGCTTACCAGAAACAATAAATGATGAAAAATTTAGACTGATATGGGCAGTATTTATTGAGCTACATGCCTCATGCAACATGCATGCCTCCTTCTATCCACTGCCACCAACAGCTTGCTATGGTAATATCTGCACAACCTGTATTGCGTGCAGTGTGTGAATAAGATCATTCTGCACACACAACAGGATGATCTTATGTAGTCAGTGAAGTACAGTGATAAGGCCCGTCCTTGCTTACATCACATGTGCACCCGAGCGTGAACTTGAATCATTCGTATGTCTCACGGTCTCAAACCTACCCAGCAAGTTTCATTCCTGTCAGGTGATTCCTTCTGGGTGCAACTATTTTTTGTGATGATGACTGTGGGAAGGATGAAGGAGATGACTTAAAAGTACCTATTATCCGTTAAACTGGCATTGTTGTCTTTTGTGGTTAACAGTGGGAATTGCCAAAAAAAAGTTACAGACAAATTACAGACAAATAAATTAATAAATGCTAAGTTATGTTTTTTTTAGTACTGTAATGCAAATGTTATAATGTCATATTGTTAAATTTGTGTAATGCTTGACACCCAGTGTTTAGTTCCTCAGAATAAACCTGGTTAGCCTATAAAATGATAATAAACTGACAAATCGCACGTTGCAAACCAATATAGCATTGAGAATTGTGTTGAAAATTGAGAGCTAGGTGTTCTCACTCCAGGTAGTTATTGTATTTAGAAGGTAGGCTGTTTTAGTTGATTTTCATCACTGGGTTATGGATGTACGGTATTAGCAGTGTAGTTAACAGGGGCTCTTGCTATTTTAATTGGTGTTGCAGAACAGCCCCTTAGGTGAGGAATCGCACACATGCCTATATGGATGCTCCATGAAGACATTTGGCCCTCAAAAACGAGAGTTTGACATTTTCAGCCATGACTTGAATGTGATTGATTCCTCTGGGTGTTGCAGGGCATCTGATTGTGACGCACGTTTCTGAGAGAATCCCCTGGATCGCGGGAGTCTGGGAACGTGAATTTTTTTTTATTTTTTATTTTTTTTCCCGTAAAGGTCATGTGCCTGGCGGAACATGCGTCAGCGGCATGCTCATGTTTCCTTGTTACACTTTCACAGGAGTTTCATTTCACCTCCTTTGGCCCCTAAGCAGCAGTCCGCTCGCCTGCTCGCCCAAAACTCTCACACATACACTGCTGAACCTTTAGCTCTTTCAGCTCTTTCTCTTGTTTAAACAACCTCATTCACTCAAAAAAAATAAAAATAAAAAAAACCTCCACAGTGTTCTAAAGCTGTCTATTATTTCAGGGAGCTTGAGGGTACGTGTGTGAATCAATTTTGTCCTTAGTCAAGTGGAAATTTTCTCTATTAGCCTAATTGAATATTTTCTCTGGAAGTATGGCATGGAATTTTGTAGCTGCCGAGTTCACAGCAGGGTTCTCTTTTGAGGAATGGCATATCTTCAGTGTTCATGGCACATTAAATTCACAGTAAGACACTAGTAGAATGAACAGTGAACATTAATATTTAGGAAATGCTTTTAGGATTTACTGTAGCTTCGTAAAGCTTGGAGAGCAAATCCTCGAAAGAGTCAACAGGGAAGGGGAGGGGGTGGGAGAGTGGACTTGGCCTTAAACGTGCAGGAACCTGAGGAGACACTCTCAGGCTATGAATAAGCTTTGGCTCCGAGTGTAGTGTTTAGTTTGTAGAGCAGGAAGAAGTGGATCGCCAACAGCTGTACAGCAGCAATTCTAGTGGAGATGGCTACAGACATTAAGCCACGTGGAGCAGAATTTTACCTGCTTTTCTACTGTGCCCTTATAAGCCATCAATGTCATGTTATTCTGACCTTTGTGATAATCATTACAAAAATTTTGCATGGAAGGTTGTAATTAAATTATTCTAGAAAAGACAGTTACAAGTCTAATGAGGGTAAGTGATTAGTGTCCACGGTCTTCCGAAACAATTGTTCAAGATCAGGTTCTGAGTTCAGGTTATGTTGTGATTGTATTGTGCTTCTACTATGCACTTTGGTAGGGTGTGGTCAGGCGTATTGCGCTGTTGAGATGTTTTGCATACAGGCAGTTGGGAAGCTGGGAGGTCACATAGTTAATAGCAGGTTACTTGCCATGACTCCTTCCTCTGACTCAGTAGACCTCAGGTCTGTTATTCCTGGCAACCTTTCTCTCATAATGTACACAGCTGCTGGCACTTTCTTAGATACACCACCCATCCCCCTTGTCCTTTTGAAGTCATGTCAATAATATTGCTTTTTAAGGCTTAAATCATGATCATAAGAGCTAGTGTCGTTTCAGTGGACGTTAAATTTCACGCTACAGTTGTTTTTGCAAAAAGTTAACAACACTTTTCCATATGCAAAGAATCCTTTTTTTCCCTCCATGTATAGTTGCATACCATATTAGTCGCTTCAGCTGTGTTTGATTTAGTTTGAATTCTGATAGGTTTTTGTGAAAAAGGCATCTATAGTAACATGGTGTAATATGTTACTATAGTAACAAGAGACAACTTTCTCATTTGTGTGATGGTCAAGTTTTTGGTTTCTCTCCTGACTACACATATTCTCACTAAATTATTAATTTGTTGAGCAGAGCCAGCAGTCAAATACAGTGTTGCCCCGCTTAAAAAATACATTATAGTTTTGCATGAATGGGCTAAAGTGTGCTTGTGGTTTTCCAGGTGACCATAATGGACACAGGAGTCAGGGGGACAATTGCTGTGGGCTTGGTACCTCAGTACTACAAGCTTGACCATCAGCCTGGCTGGCTACCCCACTCCATAGCTTACCATGCTGATGACGGGAAGTAAGTTATACAAATTTAGTTTATCGTTTTGAATTTATAAAAGTATTCAGTGCATCTTGGTTTCTTTTTTCCCCCAGAAATGATCAACCAGGTAGATAATAAGTAGTATACGCAAGTATGAATGTCTTATATAAGTGCTTTTGGCTTTTGCACCCTGTAATTTGATGGTGTTTTTGTTCTGCTGTTTTTCTGTTAATGAGAAACATTTCCTGCTTTCTCAGCCCCCACCTTCCAAATGAACGACTAATCAGATGTTAGTGCTGAAGGTCTGCTGACTCTGTCTTTGCTGTCCTTTTCAGGCTGTATAACGGCAACCCTGTTGGCCAGCAGTTTGGCCCCAAGTGTAACCGTGGTGATCGGATAGGCTGTGGAATCTATGCAGACACTTTTGATGCTGGACTCACAACTGTGTTTTTCACTAAGAACGGCAAAGAGGTGAGTAATTCTTGCTCACCACAAACCTCCTCCATTTCTGAAACTGTTGTATGGCAGATATGTGTATATGAATGCAAACAGTGTCCAACAAATAATTCTTATTATTTGGCTGTCAGTTCACCTCAGCACAGTACAGAAGTAAGGTTGTTCTTGAACTATTTGTTCTTTTAGATGAGGGCTTCCTGGCTTTATTTCTGCTGTTCGGTGTTTCCTGTCTGTGGCCTTCTTTGAAAAGGAACTTCACAGAAATGAACAGCAACTTCAAATAATTTAGGTTACGACAGACTCAGAAGCTGGAATTTGGCTCATGTTGATATTCTTCCTGTGATGTAACAAATAAGCTATGCTGCTGTGCATTATGGGTAAATGCCTGCAGTGAGAATGTTCATAATGACTTTACTAATATGCTGGCAAATATTTACCTGCTGTTAAACTCAGCCAATGATGAGCATCCAGTGCTGAAGCATTAGTTGAAGTCCATGGTTCGGACAGGTTCAGGGTCAACAGAAACCCAGGCCTCAGTTTACATCATTTCAAGGTCTCCTGGAGCCTCTTTTGCACTTGACCAAGTACTGTGTGACTTGTAAATAACTGCCCTGTTATGAGTGTTCATGCTCTGTGATAATTATAGTATTAACGACCTGCAAACAGTTACTTGCTTGTAATTTTTCTGTTTAAAATACGTTCTTACTTAAAGTGTGTGTGTGTGTGTGTGTGTGTGTGTGTGTGTGTGTGTGTGTGTGTGTGTGTGTGTGTTGGGGGGGGTGGGGTATTACAGGTTGGCTCTGTGGTGGTACCAGTGGCTCCGGATGGACTTTTCCCTGCTATCGGGATGCACTCTTTGGGGGAGGAGGTGCGGCTAGACCTGCAAGCTGAGTGGGGTACAGAGGAAGAAGACAGTGTGATGATGGTTGACAGCCATGAGGACGAGTGGGGCCGCCTCTATGATGTCAGGGTCAGTGGAACGGTAAGCCAAAAACGCCATTTTGTACTTTTCTAAAAATGCAATGTACTTTTTTTTCCTTACATTGATCTCTTTTTTAAAATCATTAATCATGACATTCTTAACAATTCCTGTGTATCAGGAATTGTATAAAAAATTATACGGGAAATAATTTTCCCTTTGCTATTGCAGAATAAGGTCATCCCAATTTTGAAAGAGTGGTCTTGCAATACTGTGATTAAGGCTGCATCTCAAATATTTAAATTATTTACTGTCCCCAGGATAGCGAGTGTTTTACCAAACCAAAGGGAATTATGAAAGAACTGGGCCTGAGCTTTTGTCTTGGCTGCCTGTGCACACGTAGTTTACAGCATCTCCACTCTTGCGAAAAGCACCTGGAGGGCTAGTATTACAGAGGAAGGCGCGCC
Source organism: Semaprochilodus insignis (assembly GCA_034552555.1). Taxonomy (NCBI): domain Eukaryota; kingdom Metazoa; phylum Chordata; class Actinopteri; order Characiformes; family Prochilodontidae; genus Semaprochilodus; species Semaprochilodus insignis. Next base: position 8,593,576 of record CM067492.1, on the reverse strand, counting down.
ATGCCAGGCGTGTGTGTGTGTGTGTGTGTGTTTTTTCTTTCTTTCTTTTTTTTTTTTTTTTTGCACAAGATTCCTTTGTGACAAAATGGTAGAGGATCATGTGTGCCAGAGGCGACAGTCTTCACCCATAATTCTCCAGAGTGAGTGCGGCAAGTAACATGAAGTGTGCTTAGACGGTTCAAATAGCCCACCTTAAGCACACAGATGTGTTTTGAAAAAACAGTCTCTCTCACACGTACTCAACATTCAGAAACATCACTGACAGGATGCTTATGGAGTATGAGGTGTTGTCGGAGTTGAAGGGAGGGCCATTGGGTTGGCAAAGTGTTGATAATGGTCATTGATTTCACATTCCTTGTGTGATAGGTGTGGTGATATTGTGCTGGGATGGCTTTTCATAGAGCTGTACTTCCAAGCTAATAGTAATTTGGGAACCTTTAAGATTGAAAAAATGAATATGCTAGAAAAAGTGTTTGGGAAGTAAAACCACTAATGTATGACGTTCAGGACCTGAGTTGGGCCTGTCTTTTTTTCATTTTATAAATCTGGTTTTGTAACCCGGGGGCCTTAAATACATTTTGGCATTGACCTGTCACTGAGAGGGAAAGAGAGGCCTTTGCCTGCATGCCTCCATGTGGTTCAAACTTCTACTCATAGCTGATAAAGGCATGTTTTGACAGGCGTTCAGAGTTTGGGCACGGAAAACTGAGGACCGACTGTCCTGAAGTTCATGTTCCACATTAGTCATTGAGTAAAATAATGTGGTTGTCCAGGCACTTTCAACATGAGCGTTTCGTTTGAATGGTGGACTGACAGTGTTGATCCAACAGTCAGTGTTATCATTGTTATAAACAGGTTATTTATAGGGGCATCAGCCTAGGGGTTTTTGACAGTGATCTCTAACTCGATTCTCAGCACGTAGTGCTGGTTTATGATCAGTTTTTGCCTTTTGTATTCTGACCAAAGCTATTTATACAACTACATAATAATGTAGTGTAATTTACATTATACAAAACTACTACTTTATACAGTCATCGTCAAAAAATTGTTGCACCCATAAGGAAGTGTTGCACTGCAGTGCTATCGGAGGGAAAATAAAGGTTACCAGGAACAATAAATAAAAAATGTAGACTGATATGGGCAATATTTATTGAGCTACACATGGAGTTGTAGAGGTTCCTAATGGTGTCCTGCGATTAGCAATCCCATGCAGTTTGAATATTCTGACTCATTTGAGTCTTTGGCGACGTTGACGTGGTATTGAGGGCAGTCACCATGACGGTCTGCAAGCACGTAGTTCTGAGTCATAGCGATCTGCAAGTGGTGCTGGCACTAACAGGAAGACGCAGAGGGCATCACTGCTCGCTACTGCGGCTGTCAGGTCAGTCAGGTAGGGCCGTGCTTGCTTTTGTTGTATGTGTGACCGAGCGTGAAACTTGACATTAGCATGTTTCACAATGTCAAACCTACCTAAGTTTTATTCCTGTCGGCTGATTCCTTCTGGGTGCAACTATTTGTGCAGCCATTTTTTGACGATGAGTGTATTATATCGTTTTTGCATGACAGTTGTAATTTGTTAGTGTAAACCAACATATAACATCTATATTTGTGCTACTGAATATGCTGGCAGATTCCATCTGGTGCAGTCTCTGCTAGGGTGTTTTAGAGGTTTATCATTTTTGTTTGTCAGTTTAAATAATGTCGACTGGAAATATTGCACATCAGAGAGACTGTTGTGTGGAATCCCAAAATAATTGCTTTTAACTTATTTAACAGAATGATATGGTGTATGTCAGGCAAATGGACGAAGATGATTCAGTCCTCTGGAGTCTAGGAGACAGTCCTGGTTGGAACTTGAGGTTTTCGCAACCAGCATGTTGGGGAAAACTTTCTTTAACAACTATAGAATACAGCTTTGTTTTCTGGTGTATCGACTTTTTTTTGCAGTACTTAGCACAGAGCTGGCTTCTGTAGTTCTCATTGGAGTTATGTTCCCATGTGAGTTTTAGCCTATTTCTGCCATGGTTCTGATTCTCAGATCCCTCGTTCTGATTATGTTTTTCTGTTTTCTTGGGATTTTGTTCTTTTTATTTTATTTTAATCATGCTGGATTGACTGATAAATATATTTATAGTTCATTTTTAATTATATACATGAGCCAGGATGGTTGGGGAGAACCTGAAGGAACTGAAGAACTACAAAAAAATCTCCAGGTTTCACACTCAGGGATGACTCAGAACTTCCAAATAGGCTTAATGAGTTCTGTGTCTACTGCTCTCTTCCTCTCACCCCTGGTTATGGCTGGTCGGTATATCGAGTTTTTAAGAGTAATTGATGTATATTTCAGACATGTGCTATCAAACAATACTGTTTTATATTACTACAAATTGATATTGCGTTAAAATACATGACCTGTTTCTTCTGAATAGCTGCTGTTAGCCGCTGTTTTAATACAAGTGCCTGTGACGTCTCTGAACATTTAGCCCATATTGTGGAAAATACAGAGATATATATTGTGCATTGCCATTTAAAAATACTGAGGTAAATTTTTTTTTTTGGGTCCATATTGCTCTACCCCTTGTCACCATACAAGAACAGAGAATCGCCTTCAAGAAAACTAATCCTGATCCTGATAACTATCCAAATGACTCAAGTAACTCAGTAAAAATTCTACCATTTTCCTTGTGATAAGAAAGAGAGAGAATGAAAATGATTGCAGTTCATAAGGTGTTATAAATCTTAAATGTATGAAGAAAAACAAAAGTGTTAGCTAGCTAGCTAATGTTAGCACCCACTGGCAAAAGTCAAAGTAGCAGTTTGCAGATACCCTTTATGCAGTTTTTATAAGTTGTTTCTTGCTATGAAATCATGTTTTTGTGATTTGGCTGTCAGGCCTGTCAGTATAGCTAAGGCGGAGCTGAGGGTAGCTAACTAAGGTGGATATAGCTGCCTAAGACTATTTATCTTCGTTGTAGCTAGGACTAATCAGCCAACAGTCAGAACATGAAGATGTGGTTTCGTAGCAGGAATCACCCTGTAAAACACATAACCTGCATCAGGTCCACGAAGGTCCAGTTTGGCTTTTGCCAGTGGGTGCTAACGTTAGCTAATTTAGCTAGCTAACATTAGAGCCTTGTGATACACCTTGGTTTTTCTTTATTTGTTTAAGAATTGTAACTTGCCATATCAACTGCAGACATCTCTTCTGCTCTTTCTCATCACAAGGAAAGTGCTAGCGTGATAAATGAATAGATTTTTGGACTCTATTCAAACAACAAGGAACGCAGAACTGCGCTATGCTGGAAAGACCTCAATCAGTTCAGTAGCGATTTAAACCTGGATGTGTTAACAAGCGGATTGGAATAAAAATAATTTAACCCTTTTTAATTCACAGTGGTGCCTGAATAAACAAGAAAGTGAGTGTAAAAAGGTTGACAGGATTTGTGATTGTTATTTTAGCTCTTATACCGCCACCAGCCTCAACTGACGTGGTGGGTGAGCACAATGGAGGTGATATGGTGTATGGTTTCCACATTTTCAATTCTAGTACACAAATGTGCTGACAAAATGTATTTTACAATTTTTCTTTTAAAGAAAAATAAAATCCTGTCCAGCCAATGAATACCTCAATACTGTGGAGTGGACGTCATGGTTATGTCACTGGCAGTTGTGTGCGCATTGTGGTCACAGAGAAACCGCAGAAACAAGTGGAGCGAAAAGGGTGAAAGCGACGGAAAAACAACAAAAAAGTCGTGTTGTGCTGTTGGATGCCAGAATAGGAATGGAAAGACCTTCATTTTTATAGAATATCCTCATCCAAGATACCCCTTTGAGGCAAAATGCAGATGTTTATGTTTTCCTTAACAAGCAGCGTAATATTTAGAATTAACATTTTTAGATAAACTTACAGTGTAGTACTAAGCCAGCAATGTTTATAATAGCCTACTACTTGTAGCTGCAATTTTTGTCCTTTTCACTGACCAGGCAGTATGTTGGTCACAAGAAGTATCCTACAAAAGAAATCTGTATTTATGGCACTGAACATAACTCCAGAGTATGAAATAAATGCGCCAGAAATTTGTACGCTGGGAGTTTTTCTTTTGTATAGGAGCTGTTTTCTTTTCTTTTCTTTTTTTTTTTTTTTTTTTTGGCCACAAAGTATGCAAAGAAATCCCGCCGCTGCGTCTTTGACTTGACCTGACACTGAGTAAGGGCAGGAAACCTCAGGGTAAGCTAGGGGTTAGCCTGGTAGGGTACAACAACCTGTCTTCTGCTGACAAACCATTAAGGTAACTGGCGGAGGCATCTTGGTGATCTATATTTCTACATTCCTGCCCCTGACACTATTATTTAAACTGCTGCTTTCTGCCAGTAGTTTAAACAGTGTTTTTAATCATAATCTAATCATAATCACCAAATATGTTGAAATTAGATCACAGTTCATAAGAACAATTCAAATTGAACCATTTTATTCATTTACAATCAGCCTACAAAATACCATTATGATTTAGTTAGTACTTTTTGGAAAACAAAAAATTGTACCCAGCCCTTTGTAACTTTGTAATTTGTCCTATTAACCATACCATGCACAAATCATTATCTTAAATAATAAAAAAAAAAAAACATGTTTCAACTTTTAACATTGGACTTTACCATTCATTTGTGTGGTTATACTGGTGTTCAAAGAAAATCTGACAGAAGAGAGTAATTAATTAATATTAATAATAAAAAAATAATATTATTAATCAATTATATTTTTCTCCATTTATGAAGATCCTCATGTGTTTCACTAAGACCAATTTTTCAGGGGCAAAAGATTTCTGTTCATGAGGATATCTTACATCAGCAAACAATATGTACACTCCCACTACCACTGTATTCTGACTGAAATGTTAATTGACTGAAATAGTATTTGACCTCGGTTGTCCGACAGCCATTCTTCATTTTACATTACAAATACACTTGATTTGTACCATCACCTGGGTGAATATACTTTGCTTTGTATTGCTCTGCTCAGCTCTTCTGACTGGTATGCATTTTATGAGGTGGACTGGAGGAGGGCTTAGCCGCAGAATGCACAGAACATGGAGTTCTTGCCCTCCTTGGAGCCTAGGCTTTTGTTTGCTCTGTTTACTTTCATTGTCAGTGGGATGGACACTTTTATTTAGATAAATGAGCACTGCATCCTAAGTCAGTGCTAACTGTCATCTAGGCTGTCTAAGTCGACCCCAGACACTCATTTTTTTTTTTTTTTTAGTGTATTTTCTAAATATAAGCATCTGTTTTAGCAAGTTGTGTGTTCAGATAATAGCTTGAGAATGTTTTTGTGCTGCATTTTGTTCTCCATATCTGATTATTAACCCCTTTCATTGGCCCAGGGTCTTGATACTGAAGCCATGATGTGTGACACAAGAAGAAATGCCCCACAAGGCAATGCGTAGATGCCTTTTGATGTACTTTGACATATCACTGTCAATTTAAACTGGATACCTGGGAACTTATGCATGAATTGTATGTTATTTCCACATTAATTGGCATTGACAAAGTTGCTGACTCACTTGGGCATTTATACAGCATCCAGCTAACCACAGCTTACTTCATTTTGTGTCTCTGGTCTTGATGAAAAATGGTGTGTTTAAATTTAAAGTTGCTGGGTCAGGGAGTGGAGAGGCAATAACACTGAGCACCTCAGCTGTTTCTGTCCAAATTTAATGAGTGGTGCTGGTAATGATGATCAAGTCATTAGTGTTAAGACATTACCCAAAATGCAGTTAGACCTTAGTGCCATACCTAGAGCTGCTGCTGGGTTCAATGGTGTGAAACACAAAAGATAAGTAGACTCGGGTCGTTTAATAGTTTTTTTCCCGCTGTACTGTTTGTATTATGAGGAGGCGTTTGGCTGGCGCCGGTGCGTACGTGCCGCTCCATGCGAACGCTAGGCAGAGATCCCTATGCCTGTTGCCACAGCAGCGGCTGTGCCCGGCCGTTTAATCCCTCTGTGCTGTGGAGCGGGCAGACTCCACCTGGGCCTCTATCTCTGTCTTTCTTTTCTTGTACACATTAAGCCACCAGACACAGATTTATACATTCCTACACACATGCACAAACATACACACACAAGCACAAACCTATGCAGGCATGACAATTAAAGTGATATTTGGGGTTTTACCCCTACTCTAAATGTAGTCAATCATGTTTGACTTCTTTAGTCTCCAGTGTTTGCTTGCTAAGTTTTGTGCTATAATGGAGGCTGATATCCACTACCACCATACTGCATGCATAAATCATCACACATACCTTACAGTATGTTCATTGGTTAGGTTATCTCAAATAGACTTGCTTTTGTTGTTTCTGGCGCCATACGGCATAAAATTATCTGGGAAAGCAAAAGTCCATTGTTAAAAACAAACACCTTACTAAATTAATCATATTTTTCCAGTATCCTAATTTCTGAGGATAACCGTGTCAGGAACCACATATCAGATGGTGTTGTTTTTGTCAAAAACATTTGATGAGATTCATAAGGCACAAAAAAAGACCAAAATGTGTTTCCAAATCTTCATGCTATTCATTCAAGTGTTCTTGTTAACATGATTTTTTTTTTTTGACATTAGTTTTATTATTTTTACTTACTTCATTTGGACTTACCACACAATCACACTAACTTGATTTGCATATGGCTGCGTCCGAACTGCCATACTTAAGCAGTTCGTACTGAATTTGATCTAATACGTACTGCTCAGCTGTTAAAGAAGTACGTACTGTTAGTATGCGCGTGCGCGATATACACACGTCCTCGGACGCACGACATCCGCCATCTTACCTGTGTCCTTTGACCCGGATCTCCACTGATGTCATGTAACGGCGGCAAACCCCATTCTTTAAAAGCCAAAAGTCGGCAAAATCTTTACCATCTGTTAACGAAAGTACGTTCGTTGTGGTTAGTTTTCGCAATGAACACTTCCACATGGAGGCAGCGTCGAGCAGGAGGTCACAGAAAACGCATGCAGAGGAATTTATTCACTTGTAAACAGCTGACTCCCCCGCTTTCCGCCATTTTTTTTTTTTCAATGCTTCGAACAGCTCTGTAGCTCCCATGGAATCATGGGATAGGACAGTGTGCTGTGGTTGCATACTTCAAAATCTCTCCCGATGTAGTACGTCATCCGGGGACTTTTCACGTACTGTTTTATGAACACTACGTATTTGGACATATTAACTATTCTCGCATACTGCTTTCGCGTACTGTATAGTATGGAAGTATGCCATTTCGGATGCAGCCATAAATTGCTATAAATGACATCACAAAGAGGAAGTGGCATAGGTTAAGCCAATGGAGCAGGAGGAGCAAACAAGTTCTGACTAACATTGGGGTTTTTTTGTTGCTTTTTAAGTTGGATGGAGTCAGTCAAGCTCAACCCAACCACAAAGGCAAAAAGTGTACCTGTTGTCAAGGATGGAGTGGTGCAAGAATGGTGGTGATGTCCGAAATTAAAAAATGGTATTAATAGTATTAATTTAAAAAAAAGTTTGCTTTCGATTAAAATTTTGAAAATTGCTACGTGGAAATACCACTCGTTTCATAGAATGACCCATATAAAAATTTGTTGGAGATTATTTTAGAGCTCAGTGATGTTGGAGGCACTGTTGTGTTTGATGCACTAGCCTATATGGCCAAAAGTATATGGGCACTGATGGTCACATCTCTGTAAGCTTGTGGACTTCTCTTTCTAAAACTGTAGGCTTTAAAATGGATTTGACCAATCCTTTGTGACAATGGCATCCTCCACTATTTTGGGATTTTGCAGTATATCTGTGGGAATTTGTACTATTTCAAATTCATTTATACTAAGTCAAAAGAACATTTGAGAGATCAGGCACAAATGTAGGATGCAAAGACCTAGCTTGCAGTCTGTATTCCGATTTATCCCAAAGGTGTTCAGTGGGGTTGAGGTCAGGGCACTGATCAGGCCACTTCAATTGCACCACACGAAACTCATCAAACCATGTGTTCATTAACCTTATGGAACAGGACCTTTTTTCAAAACTATTGCCACAAAGGAAGATGCATATAAGTGTCTAAAATGTCATAGTATGATGTGATATTAACATTATTAAAGGACCGGGACCGAACCCAAACCCTTGGCAAACATCCCTCCTCCTCCAAACTTTACTGTTGGCATTAATGTTGTAGTCAAGACCACTAGATTTGAGTTAGAGTCAAGACTAAGACAAGGACACACAGAGTCAAGACCAGGACCAATACATAACATCACATTTTGAAACATTTTATAAATATAATATTAAATAATATATAGCCTAAACATTATTAATTTTTCATATTATTGTTATTATTCAATTATAGTTTTCGGGAAATTTTTGCAATATTGGAAGCAATAGTGGCGGTGCTGGGCTTTACGTGCATGGGAACTTAAAACAAGTAACTACAGCTCTGTACAAATTAAGCTTTGAAACATAACTTTTACTGTCAATCAGATACTAAACACAGCGAATAGACGTCTAAACCTGTCAAACTGACTTAGAATGGAGCTGTCTTCGACCTATCGGATGTTTTATCTCCCCATCAAATTTGAATTTATTTCAGAAGATTTCAAACTGAATAATTACAAAAATTAAATGTTGGACAATATAAATTGTTTTTGGGTGCTATCTGTAGTGAACTGAATGAGTGTAATGTAATTAGTAAACTAGTTACAAATGCAGTAAGCCTACATTGAAAACATTTAATACAGTGGACAGCTCTACTACGTTAACAGACTAAAGATATTTGTTGCTGTTAGAGATGCGCGATACCTGTATTGGTTATTAATAAAACTAGTATAATAAGGAACATAGTGGGGACATGTTTAGGTGGACGAGTGGACCCAACCCATGCCATGAGAACACACCCCACACCAGTACAGAACCACCACCAGCCTGCACAGTGTCTTGTTGACAGCTGGGGTTCATGGCTTCATGGGGACTGTGCCACACACAAACACTACCTTTACCCCAAACAATTGGTACTGTGTCTAATCAGGCCATGCCACATGTTGCCATGTGGTCTTCTAGGGTCTAGTTAGCCACTTTACAAGCCCAGTTGAGGCGACGTGTCTGGTGTTGTGGTGTTAACAGAGGCACTCTGGTGGGTCTTCTGCTTCTATAGCCCATGGAAGCTAAAGAACGCTGACCTGTGGTATATCCATGTGTGGCCTTATAGAATTTTCTTATTACAGCACATGTGAGTGTATATATAAAACAGCCAGTAAGTCTTATTTACAAGACATGAAACTTCTGACATCCTCATGGGCAAGACATCCACTTGTCCACCAATGCTTATAATTCTAGTTCTAGAGAGTGGTAAACCCCATTCTGACTCAGACAACTGATTCCTTCAAATCTTAAATTACAAGGGTTTAAATTGGCCTTTGTTTAAGATTAATATATTCTGTTTAAATAAAAATATAGTAGTGTAAATAAGCCCATCCTGACGAAGATGAGAAGAATAAATTCACTATAGACAGTGTCTAACATTGTCAGGGCCTATAGTATGTAATACCTTCACCAGCACCCATAACAGCTATGATTGGATTTGGCATGGACTGAACAAGTTTCTGGATGTAGGCCACATCAATGTTCAACCACTCTCGCGTCTAAGAATTGCGCAGTTGGCATGCGTACCAGTGACGCAGCATAAGGAACGACGTGGAACAAGGAGTTTAGTACACAGAGAAAGGACTGTTTTATTTTGGTTTTGTTAATATTTAATTACTCTGCTTTCAGTTACCTCACATGGAGACTTTGCACTTGGCTGATCTCAACAACAATTTACGAGACAGAGACCTCTGGTTTAGGGCCTTAAGACCAGACTTAGACTCTACAACACTAATTGGCACTATGCATCCAGTGTTCTCCTGGCATCCACCAAATTAAATTTGAGATCGGACTGCCAGATAGTGAAGTGATTCATCAGAGGATACATTTACACTGCATCAGAGTCCAGTGGCAGCATGCTTTAATCCACGCCAGCCAATACTTAGCATTATGCATGGTGATTTTATGCTTGTGTGCAGCTGCTTGGCCATGGAAATGCATTTCATGAAGCTCCTGACACAGAACTCTTATGCTAATGTTGTTTCCAGAGGCAGTTTGGAAGTGGAGGGTGAATCAGCAGAGGATAGGTGGTATACTGCTTCATTGCTAAGCTGTTATTGCCCTTATGCTTGTGAGAAACAAGAAATGCAACTTTTGAGGTGTGAAAAATATGCAGATGTCTGAAAGCAAGTTTTCTGAAAATAATGGAGTCTAATAAAAGCAAGATGTGGACAAACTAAATATTGAACATTTTGATATTGTATTTAGTTGTTAAAAAATGAAAAACTGATGGCAGATTTGACAGGAAATTTAAATTATGGGATTAATGCACAGTACTGTAGATACAAATTATTTACATTTGACTCAGAATTGTAAGTGTGCTCTTTCCAGTATCCAGATTTGTTCGTAGTAATTCCTCTGACCAATATAGCATTAGGAGCTTAGCCCCTGTGTTTCAGTGCCGAGGTTAACAATGGCCAGTAGATGGAGTGACTTGGAGAGTCGTGGTGGCAGATGTGTGTCATGCTTCTGCAGTGATTCTTGCGCCCGCTCGCTCCACTGATTTACTGCGATCCTGGTCACACCCGTGTGGCGAAGACTCTCACCACACTGGCTCTCTAAGCACAGTATTGGGGCCACAAGATGCTTACTGTACGCTTTTTCTAACAATTAAATTTATATGAGAATTAAATCATTGTGGCAACTCTATTGGGATTACAGTAACACTAACCACTGTTGGCTAGCCTGCATAGCATATAAATATGCTAGCGCAAACGGGACTCTGTTTTGTGTGCGTGGGCTTTTTTGCCTCCTTTGCTGTGACCTTTCAAAAACCCTTCTTTTTATAAGTCCACACCCATTTAAACATTATAGATGGTGTCTTCCATGCACGAACAATGAGTTGGCTCCTTCAGTCAAACAGGGTTCATCTTTTTCCTGTAAACCCTCTGGTTCCTTTTGAAACTCTACCAGAGGGTGAGAGCTGTGGAACAATCTTTTGAGTTCTCTTCTCTAGAAACAAGAGTGTGTGAGAAAAAAGGAAATGCAGACGTTATCGCTCACAGGGTGAGGCCTGGTAACCTGCTTAACAAGAGAGATTTCCACTGTGGGTGTGACTGTTTCTGCCCTGTTCATGATGGAAAGTGACATGGCACTGAAGAGAAATGAGTCAGGTTTCTGGTTTGGGCTGTGGAGTGTTGACAAAAATCATTTTTCTGATTGCTCATAGTCATTTAGTTGTAGTTGGCCGTGATCAAAACATTTCAACCCATTCAGTGTACAAGTTCCGCTCGAATGGCCATAATCTTCAAGGAATGTGAATGCCTATGGTACAGTATAAAAATAATAATGTAATTGCAAATTTCCATACTTAAGATTGGAAAAAAAAGTACAGGGAGCAGGTTTATGTAAATAAAAAGGTGACTACAGTATGTATTCTCTCTGACTGTTTAAGAGTCTGGGGGCATAAAATCACATCATGTTTAGTTTAAATTAATGGAAAGATAAGTTTTCTTATCTTCTGCAAGATTGTTGTTTTGGCGGATTTCTGTGTAGAAACTTTTATTCTTGGAGAGACATTCAGAAAGTCTCTAAAGATGAGTTAAACATGGTGGGCTTCTTTGGAAAGCATCAGGCGTCCACAGCTAATTCTAGAATTAGCTTGTTTCTCAGTATTATGAAATGATTAGGTGCTGCCTCTTTTGAGTAATGCCTAGTGAGTAGTGTTGGAAGCAGGAAGAACCTGTAACTGCCAGCAGTTTTGATGTAAACGAGGACAGAAGATGAGTAAAGTCTCCTTTATGCTCAATGTTCAATACTGATACAAACGGGGCCGTCAGTCTGTGTTCTCTTTTCTTTTCGTTTGTATTTGTGCACGGTCTCTGAAAGCTTTCTATACAGACAAATTGGAGCAGTACCCCCAGAAATCGTAGAGAGCAGTGTTTCCAATAACATTTGTCAATTTCTCTCATTGTTAATATAAAAGAATTCTTTGTTCACATGACGTATGACTCTGGACTGCCCTCTAATGGATGTATTGCTTAACATCCATACCAACTTAAAGGGTGCATAAAAGTGTGTGGGCAGTGACTCTTATTGTGTTTGAAAGGAATTCATTTTCATAAGTAAAGGGAGCATAAATGCTCCATTTCACCATGGCAAAATACTTGATGCCATGGGCCAAAATATTATTCAAGATGATTAAACATATAAAGTTTTCAAAATTTGAAAAATACAACCATGTAGAGCAGTTAATTAAACAAAGTCTCTTGCTGGCAATTGATTTTGAGATTTTGAGGATGACCCTTTAACTTAATGATTTGTGTAATCACAGTAACAAGACACATACACTAATAAAGTGTATATTCCATATTCAAGTCTTCACTTGTTCAAAAAATTTACTTGTAAAACAAAAAAATATATTAATTAAATCTATTAAGTGTGTGTTTTGTTAAGTCGTGCAAAAAGAACCTTTTAGAAATCACTTCTTTAAATGAAAAAGATTAAGCAGCATAAATAGCCAGATTTTGTTCTGCCTTGAAGACTTCATATTTACTGAACTTGGTAGAAGTTGGTACTGTGACACCCAGGTAGGTTGAAGTTTGGTTTACTTCCCCTGCCCTCTCTTCTCCTGAGTATAAGGAACTTACCTTTGCCTTAGGGTCATATTTATAATTTGATTTAGCCCAAATTGCAGAAAGTTAAGTTTGTGTCTTGATTAAAAAGACGAAAGGCGCTTAAATTTCAGCTACATTCACAACACTATGGTGTGCATTACGCAGTGATTTTACTGCCGCCATCAGACTAAAGGAGAAACTTTGGCATATTGTCTGGAGGGCCACTTATAGCACATTCTAGAACAGAAACCGTGGGCCAAAAAATACTGTAATTAGCCCTGGGGCTAGACTTTGGACCCCCCTGCCTTAGGGGATTGGTCTTTGATAGCACAAACACCTGGAAACACTTAGAAGGACCTTGGGAACACAATATAAATAATAGATACAGCTTTTTATTTTAATTTTTTTGTATAATACTAAACTTGTGTGTTACGTAAAATGTCCAACTAAGTTTAAATGTAAAAAATAGTTGGAAATATGATGACACACTCCACAGAAACTGAGAAGCGTGCTTGACAGCACTTCATCACTGACTTTTGTGGAAAGCCCAACAGCATTCACCCCAAACCGAACATTATATTATGAGATAAAATATGGTGTTTTGGACATTTATTTAAATTGACACAAAAAGTAAAATCAGCCGATCAAACGTTACTTCTGCTGCTCATGCGCATGATTTTTTTGTTAATGTTGCCATGGCAACACACAAAGCCCTGAGACAGAGAAGCAGATTTTTCTACCTTCTTAGTCTGAATTGCAGGTTTGGATTTATTTATTAAGACACAGATTTTTAGAATTATTAAAATATTTTGATATTTGTAATTGAGTTACCAGCCCTACATGCATAATAACCATAACAGCGTACGTGGGAAGAACTCACATTCTCAGATGGTGACAGAACAGTAGCTTTCCAGCAGAAATAAAACAAAAAAACTGTACTAGCATATATAATCATGTTATAGATACTGTAGCTATACTATAGATTATAGCAATAATCTAGTTTCTCACATTGTGACCGCACACTCTGTTTTTCACCTGAGAGAAGAGGTAGCTCAGATGTAGCTCCAGTCTTCAAGCTAAGGGTTTTAGTATATCCACTAGCCTTTTAAGTGAACTACTAAAGCTGCCCTCAGTGAAATGTGTTCTACATATGTTCGTGTGTTGTAGATGATGCCATTGTGCCCATGACTCTCTAAATAACTTGTCCCATTGTTATATGTTTATCTTAATGGAGGCAAAGCTTAAATCCACTTTACTGCTGGATGAATATACAGGGAATGTACACACGCAGTGATTGCATAACCTGCTGGCATAACCTTAGCTGGGTGAATGAATTTGAAACACGCAGATAGATGGATGAAGGAGTTGCAGAGTTTTGGAGTACACTGCTGTTCTCAGTAACTCGGCTAGAGTCCCAAAAATGCACAAAACTTTTTTTTTTAATAAGATGTCCCAAAGGTCATGCATCCATCCTTATGTTTTGTACAGGTGCATAATCACTGTTTGGCAGCATGTTCTCTTCTGTAGTAATAAAGCTGAAGGCAATATTAAAAGGTAGTGAAAACCTCCACAAGTAAAGTGGTAGGTGAGATCTCAAAACACTGCCCTTCTTGTTTTTGTCAAACCATCTGCTTAGAAGTGCAAAATGATCACCTAAGCTGTTAGATTTTTTTCTTTATTGTGCGTTCTTACCCCTGGAGGTCTAGATTAAAACTGATTTCCTTTACTTGAGCTTTATAGATGTTTTTAAGCCTTACAGGACCTTTATTATTATTTTGTTTTAACAGAGCATCACGTTTTGCTGGTTTACTTTACTGGTTGTTGATGTGCATTTGCTAGGGAACTTAAGAAATATTTTGGAACTCCTTGGAAACCTTGAGTGGCAGTTGTATCTGGCACATAAGACAGCGTGAAAATGTTCCTTCAAGTCTCTTAATGGAAGATTGTGTCAATTAGATTGAAGTGCCTTTCCTTTAGAGTGCAAAGACATGCAAGGTTCCGGCAGAAGCTCTATTTAACTCTTGTTTTAACAGCATGAGCTGTCTTTGTTGTTTCCATCGCAATCAGTCACAGGATAATGGTAGATGAAAACATGTTCTGCAGGCCAAGAGTGACTGACAAGCGGGACTCAAATTGCATAAATGACAGAAGCACTCTTGTTGATGGATGCATGCCAACCAGTCTCCTCCTCGCTTCTTCCAGCATTTCGAGATGCTCCAGAAACTAGGAAGGCTGTTCAGAGTTCTGCACCTGTTGCCTGGGCAGCAGGTCAACAAAACAAGCAGAAAACCCCCACGCAGGGGCATGGATGAAAGTGGTCAGATCTGTCAGCACCATCACCGGAGCGTGCTGGGAGTTGTTGGGAGCCATTGGGAGCGGCCAGCCTCCCCCTCTTACTCAGCATCGAGTAGGCAGGAAGGTGTGACTTGTGCAATTTTACCTCTGCATTCAGAAGGAGCAGGCAACTGGTCGTGGCATGAAAAGTGTAGAAGTGCTTGAAAACCTAAAGAGCCAAAGAGAGCAAGAACCAGCAACAGCAGCCGCACCAGTATCAGGATCTTTCAAAAAAAAAAAAACCAAGGCCGTAATACCCATTGATGGTAGTGAATGCATTCCTAAATCTTAGTGAGCTTCTAGAGATAAGAATAGTAGCCTTTTATTGAATCATGACAAAAGTATAAGGAAAAGAGAAAGCTGTCATTTTTTTGCCTGGTAGAAACACTGCTCAGAAGAATACATACATTTTGTATGGCAGTGTTGAGTCCTGGCTATATCATATGCTGTCCTTCTCAGAACAATTGAAGGACAATAAAATGAATGCAGGTATAGAGACAGACCCGTTTAGACCAATGCTATAATTGAGTCTTTGGTGTGTGTCTGCTATAGAGCACAAGCAAAATATGGGCCATTGGGATTCTGTATTTGTTTGTGGTTTAATGAGTTGTTTTACCATTCTCTCAGATGGCTGTCTGTCAGACTCTCTCTGACCAGCAGTCCACCTGAGGCGTAGACAAGGATGCCAGCTGTTGTAAATGGCGTCTGAGGATTGTTTCCATTGCTCGGATACATGGTGATTTTGACATTGCAAATGGATATTTTGAGGCAGTAGTGACGACTGCTCAAAACCTAAAAAATAAGGTCAATGGTGTGTTGTGGATTAGATTTATCTTTTGTTCTGGAGAGAAATTAAGTAAAAGATGAGCCATGTCCTGGATAATAGTTGCATGCTCTGATACAGAACATGTACAACAATATAGTCCTGTTTGTGCCAAACCAGATGCAAAGAGAAGACTTTTATAGTACCTTTGTTAAATTCTGCCAATTTATTGTTGTTAACTCTTGTTGTTCAGTAAATGTTTTTGAAGGTAGGTGAGGCCAGTAGCAGCCACCTCCTCGCCTGCCTCATGTGGCTGCACCCAAGTACTTACTGAGCATAGTAAATAGAATGGTTGGACTCTTACAACGGCATCTATGCACACACCTATAAACCTGGAAACAAACTTGGAAAGTTATTCAAAAAGATCACTCATCTGGTAGACATACTTCTCAAAAGACGACACACCTATTGTACAGCCTAGCAGTGCAGTGCAGAATCTAATTCCATCTGCATCATGTGTCATCTAAACTCTGGCTCTAAAACCAAAGACATGCATCAGGACATCTTTATAGAGACGTGTAGTGACAGCTGTTATAGAGCTCGTTCTGAAGCAGTAGACTGAGTATGTCTTTTGATCTTCCTTCTTGTGGCTAAGACAACATTTTGTGATACAATCAGAAAACTCGAGTCTAGAAAAGTATGTGAATGCTCACTTGAGAGTTTTGGATTCAAATGTATAAGGGACCCCTCTAATACAGAAACATCTGCCCTTGCAGGCTTTATACACCATATGTAAGGGTTCTGTCTTGGTCTTTTCACTTAACATGCACAATACGTAGGCAGTGTAATTGCTGAACTGGAAACTGCTATACTTACATGATAAACAATAATTAATGTAATCATGTCCCTGTTTGCATTAAAAAAAAATCCAGACTTTCAGTTACTATACTAGAAGCATTCACAGCTCTTACCCATAACCGCACTGATCTGCAAGTCTCATGACTTCCACTGCCCATAATCCTTGTGGTATGTGTCTTCTCAGCTCCTGGAGTATGTGGGGAAGGGGAAAAGCATCATGGACGTGGGGCTGGCTCAGGCCCGTCAGCCGCTTTGCACACGGAGCCACTACTTTGAGGTGGAGATTGTGGACCCTGGAGAGAAGTGCTACATTGCCTTGGGCCTCGCTCGAAGAGTAAGTGAAACCTTTGTTTATATGTCATTATATATAGGATGCAGGGTGTATGGTGAAGTCATTTAAATATTTAGTGCATCTCTTTTGATATTGTATTATAATGCAATACAGTGTCCACTTTTACCTGTTTAGGCAAAGAGCATGCATAGCAAGCATTATTTGACAAATGAAATCTTGTAATCAAAGGAGTGTTGTGATCATAAAAAAGTCCACTTTTCAAGTACACAACTGAACTCAACTACACTCTTTTCATTTGTACAAATGCCTGGCTCTGCTTCACTCTGTTTTTGTTGTGTTAACCATGACAAATTCACTTACTGTCCCTGCCTTATTTTGTTATGAATATAATGAGGTGCAGTGGATATGTGTGACAGAGACTGGTACACAGCTGCCCCAATCTCAGCCATGCCAGAAGCTTGGATAATTACTCTCAGGTCTGCAACCACAGACAGTAAACAGACTTGTCAAGCAGAGGGTTGAGCAAGGCCACTTTGTCGTTGTCTTAGGGGGGAAAGGGAAGTGGGGACGGTAGGGGAGGTTTATCAAAGGTACTGCAACTTCCACTGGAACGTTGGGAGTCCTTGTGCATCTGTGCTTCGTTACGCAACGTTTATGGCAAAGGCTAACAAAGGTGGTAAAGCAGGTAATTGCGGGTCTGCTTAATTACTGTTTACTTGCATTGGACGTCAGGCTTCTCACAGCATCCTGTGTCTGAGAGACCATCGCATGCATGCTTGTGAGCTGGAATTTCACATGTCCTTTAAAGAGTCATAGCTGGCCTTTTTGGTTGCCGTCTCACCTATTGTACTGGCAGACTGAGGGGCAACCCCAGTGCAGAGTTGCCAGTCCTGGAAGAAATTTTGACTCTGTAGAAATCAACACCTTAAGTTAGTTTGCCACTTATATTGAAAACAATATTTAGCAGTATGTGATTAAAGCCTTTAAACTAGTTCTTAATCACTGTCCATTTCAGCTTGTGATCCAGTTGACGGAAGATCTTACTGTTCTTAATTATCTACATCAGGTATATATTAGAAGCTGAAATAATACACATAGGCATATGGACTTAGTTAGAGCCCAGACAGCAGATGCAGCAGAACATATGAATGGAGTGGAGTGGCAGACATTTCCACTCCTTGCTCAGAGTGTTCTGTAAATCACTCTGCTCCAGCTCCACTCCAGGCTTTCTGTTTTCCGCTCCTTTCTTCCACTCCTCACTCACACATCAGAGAAACCGCTTCATGTTTGCTCCATATCATTTATTCTTATGGTATTTGTTTTTCTTTTTGAAAATATAGAGAAGACACAACACACTTTTTTCATAAATTATATAATTTAAGGCTGTTTTTAAACAATAAAAACAGTTCTGAAATTCTGTGCTACATATGTTTTTTTCAGAAGGTTTGGGGTTGAAGTGACAGCCCAGTCACAAGCTAGTGAAGGGTAAATAAATACATGTGCTTTTAGCACGCTCTTCTTTATCATTCTCACAGCAAAATTAACAATATGTCACTGACTCTGAAATATCTGTAGAACTTTGTTGTGATCTGTGAGAATTTCCAGTACGTAGGTCTGCTAAACAAGAGAGAATATTGATGCTGACTTTCTGAAAAGTCGTTCCACGCTCTGATCAAAATTACGTTGTTCCACTCCCTGTTCCGCACCCACTCCACACTGCTCACATGTTCGGGGATGTATACATTCTTTAGATTGCTAATGTGATTTTCTGGGCTTGCTGTGAGTTTGTTTGAGTATGTAGGTGCAGATGGGGGCTGACGTGAAGGTGGAAGGCTGTTATCTGAGATCAGTGAACCCTTACCCTGCTGGCTGAAGACAGCACTACTGAGTTGCTTTAGCCATGACTTCCCCACCAAATCCCCCCCCACCCCATATGCCGCCAACAGCTCGTTTGCAGCTTTGTAGCACTTCTGCTTGCATCCGGAATACACACCAGTTGCTAGGATGCAGGACAAAGGTCTGCATGACCCTAATGAGAGGCGGCAGCATGTCCCGGTGTGCTGGTGCCCCAACAGCCACAGTCGAATCAATGGCCTTGTCCCTTATCGGCCTTTGGCCTTCCCGACCTGAGCCGGCCCTTTCCTCCCTTGCCTTCCGGCTGTGTGTGTGTTGGTGTGTTCTAGTCTTGCTATATTTGTGAAGACCCCAGGTATAAGAAAATATAACATTTCTGCTCAGATGAGGACCAGTAAGTTACGACTAAATATGGATTTATTACTTTCAGCAGTTCATTACATTATTTTCCTCGTGCGAATGCATGATTTACATGAACCTGAACATGAAAATCATGTTTAAAGTTGTCACAAAGTCCAATGAGAAAAATAGTGATTACATGTTTCAGCTCCTCTGCAATTGTAGCCCTTTCTTATTTTGCTATCTTGCATGTTGTTTTGCGGAGCACTGTAGCTTTCCACTTTTCTGCTGTTAATTTGTGGATTGTTTATTTATCCACAGGTCTCCCGTGATATTACTGCTTTAGGCTGTATGTTTTGCTTGTTAAAAATACACCAGACTTTTATGTACTCAGGGTAAACACATTTGCAGTGGCAGTGCATGGAAATAGCTTTGGTTTTATCAAGAGAGCAATCAATAAAACTTAATTTAATTTAAAACTGTATTTGAACAAAAAGACTTCAGCAACAGAATGAAATTGCATTGCACTGACTGTTTAGAATAGAACTACAGATGGTTCAAAAGTAAAAGTTCAGAGTTCTAAAATAAGAAAATGCATTAATACTGTAAGATTTATGGTATTAATTCATATATATATGTGTGTGTGTGTGTGTGTGTGTGTGTGAGAAAGAGAAATAAATAATGTTGTATTATATTAGTATGTTAATGTCTGTAAATGTGATTTAACCCTTACAAGTGATTGCCATTGATAAGAAATGCATGGTGTAATTTAGGGCTTAGACAGTTCATGATAGTATTGTGAAACACTGATAGATTGAATCTCATGATTTGCAGTTGGCTACTTTCCTAATTATTTTGTCAAACACAATTCTTCAGTTGTTGATAGACCTGGGGCAGGTGGGGGCGAATTCAAGTTAAGTAAATTGTTTACAAGCATAATAATAATAATTGAGCAAGACGCGGACTGTGTGTATGTGTCTGTGCAAATCGCTCCATCAGCTGACTCCGTCTATAGCTTCTTAGCATGGCAGAAAACTTGAGAAAATAGTTAAAGTACTGCCAAATATTTTAACTTATAAGTGTTTTACATGTTTTAGATTGTTTTACAACCCTTCTGAATACCGAAAGTGAGAGAATAAAGTCTGAAGAACTAAGGAGGAGTACATGTGCATGCATCCTAGAGTGGAGGTCATGCGTTTAGCTTGATGATTGGTAAGGGTGATGCTAATATATTATTGATTAGGATCATTTTTTTAACCCACTGCAACATGTTGACGCAACCAAATGGAAGTGTTTAGAGGCAGAGAGAAATCACTACACTTCAATCAAAGATTACAGAGAAACAAGAATTTCTTCTTTTGAATGATATGATACAATGGATTATTTGTGCCTCTCAGGCACTCTTTGGTGCAGAAAAAACACATGCTAGAGTGTTTGTTTTTTGTGTTTGTGCTTTAGTTTTTTTGTTTGTTTTTTTGTTTTTGTTTTTTTTGGAAAGCAGATTTTACATAGCTTGTAAGCTCCACTTGGAAGTCACTATTTCATGTATAAGACCAATAACACAGTATGTCACTCTCAATTAACGTTAATCAGTAATCCCTTCCCCTTAACAAGCATTCAAGAAAAAAACAACAGTTTGCAGGATCCACAAGTCTTTTCTCTCACTATTTCTATATGTTTCTCTTTCTGGATAAAGTACAATTCAAGAACAGTTTATTAACACATGATTCAAACATAAGCTCGGATTCAACCTGTAGTGTTGCTGTAGTGTGTTATTATGTCTTTGGTAAGACATGTTGTTGATTAAATATAGCCAGGCCAGACCAGTAATAGCATTAGCAAATTTGTAGACCGTTCTTAAAACAACCAATAGCTGTGCTCAAGACTTGTCTACATAAACATGTTTAATCAATGCCAAATGTAGGTTACTACTGATCAGATGGCAAGTGAAGACATTTGTGCATTATCCATTGCGAAGAAACAAAAATGTGGACTGACAAATCATCATTTTCATATTAAAAAATGGAAAACACTTGTTAGATACATTTTAGTATGATGTCATCAGCAGCAGCCATGAAGGTGGAGAGTTTGTATTCTTTTACTCTAGGCTAATTGTGTAAATGCTAGTTGTGTAAATGTGATGGCATATTTGTTTTTGAACAGTTCTGCCTTGCTCAGCAGTGCTGTGGTTAGGAGCCGGATTTTCTGCAAAACTAACCGACATCTTTAAGTCACACAAAATGCCAACTTGCACGTTGCAAAGTGCAGGATGTGCAAAGCAAAGTCTGTCTTTTCACTTGCTATTAAAAGAAACTGAAAAAAAGAATGTCATCTCCTTGTGATAACCTGAACATCAAGGAAAAAAACCCCAACAATTTTATGTATTAAGAAGTGTGTATTTAGAACATTTTGAGCCAGATGAACCACAAAACAAGACACCCTGAGTTAAGGCACGTGTACAGTACTGGTCGATCGTTTGTTAGGCTGACCAATAATTGGAAGCCAATTTTAGTTGTTTTCTGATTATTGGAATCCGCATATGAACCTGCTACCTAAATGTTTTATATAAAATTTGGTTCAAATACAATATATTTGTATTATTATTTTTTTTACTTCAATATAAGACCCTTTTTGAACTTAGTTGTTCTGTCACGTGTCATTGACTATTGAAGGTCATTGAGAGTTTTATTTCTTAATCTATATATATTACAGTAACTTTAAATATTTACTGTTTTTGCAGCCTATACTGTCTACAGCTCAAAGCTCTTTATTTTTTATGTCGTCCTAATTTTCCT
The DNA here is from genome assembly GCA_034552555.1 of Semaprochilodus insignis. Taxonomy (NCBI): domain Eukaryota; kingdom Metazoa; phylum Chordata; class Actinopteri; order Characiformes; family Prochilodontidae; genus Semaprochilodus; species Semaprochilodus insignis. Next base: position 8,571,631 of record CM067492.1, on the reverse strand, counting down.
TTAATGCAGGTTGTGAATAAGAGGGGTTTTGTTTTCTTTTTGCAAATTTTCAAATGTATGGTAAATGAATATCAACCCCAAATATTAGTTATTGGTATCCTTGATTACTAATAAAATGCCTGCTTCATTAACTTACATAATGTAACAAAATTTGCTGAAATGTACTAGAATAAATTCACTTTGCATTCATAAGCTGATTCAAGTGTTTCTTCTTCTGCCTCTACCAAAGATTTAAAGGTGTTGTTTAGCAGTATTCAGATAGTATGCTTCAGCAACTACTGTGAGTAGTTCTGCATTCCTAAAGTATTGCCTGCGATTTTGAAGTGGATTGGAGTGGATAGACTACTCATGTTATGCCCCCACGTTGATTCTTTGGAGCCAAGTTTCCCTGTGGCTCCCTCGTGACTGTTCCTTTTTGACAGAAAACAGTATCTGCTGTTTGTGTCCTAATGTTTTTTGCAGTTTTTGCATATTGGTCAAAAACGTATTTAAAAATGACAAGGTGGTATTTTAATTTAATTTTTAAATTTAAAACTGGACATGTCTCTCTAAAATCCAAATTACATAAATGACTACTTAGATAAAATTGGATATCTGTGTGTTTGAAAAAAATATGTATCTGGTGGGTTTGTGCATGCATGTGCAGGCTTCTTTACTTGCCATTCACCCTAATACAGTGCATTTGAGGACATTTGTATTTTTTCTTTTTTTTTAATATATTTTTATTTGTTTGTTTATTTATTTATTTTTATGCAAAGGTCATGTTCATTGGGGACAAAAGCTCAGATTGCCCTCTAGACTAACATCCTGCTGCTCTTTTGAAACACAATACTCTTTACACAAGACCAGCACAAGCCAGAGAATTTGCCTCCAGCTGAATTTGATGTTTATAATTCAGCAGTGACGAGAGGTTGGCACAAAGGAATCTTTTCACACTCCTACCCTACCCTCATTGTAGCAGTCGGGGGCCCGTACCTTACTCTCCCTCGCTTATCTCTGTGCTAAATTTGTATCTGGGAGATGGGCATCAACCTCCATCAGCAGCCTCTCGGCCACTTGTTGATTTTGCCACAGTGTGGAAATGCAGGCTGCTCAAATAACACAGATAAAAAGCCCCAGTGAATCAGATAGGACTATGCCACTGACACAAGCTCTACTGTTTGTGTTCCTTGGAAGCTTGATGCCTTCCTTTTAATGGCTTTTGCAGCGTAGTTGGAGGGTAAGATGCTCTCTGCTTGGATTTTTCTTTCCATTTTTTTTAAAGCAGTGCGAGGGTTAATTGAAAGCTTTGCTTTAAATCCTACAACTGCTATGTGTTTTCTTTTCCTATGCTACCAGCATGCTTGATTGACACGATAATGTGCTCTGCGTAATATTATTGTTAAGTGTGCGTGTGCGTGTGCGTGTGCGTGTGCGTGTGTGTGTGTGTGTGTGTGTGTGTGTGTGTGTGTGTTTGTGTACAGAACATGATATGGGACACAGATGCAATCGAGCAAATGTATGGAATGTGCAAACATTTATCACGCTGTCAGGAACCCAGACATAAAACTCATACAAAATGAAATTATGTATGAAAATGATTCATTTTGACATTTATAATCTCCCAAGACAGCTTCCTATTGTCCCTGCACGCTTGCCAGGTTTGCCTGAGTTATCATCATCTCAGTCCTCTCTTTGCAAATTGTTCTTTTGCTCAGCTTCTTGCTCTAATCCTCACACCCCACAGAATGCTTACGTTGAGATGGTTCTTAACTGTGCCCAGAGATGGAAATAAGGGGATGGATATTTAAGCATATCATCCATCTTTCTAAGGCTGGGGACTGTGGCTTTTTTACTGAGACAGTAAATCCATCAGCCTTTGCTCCACTGGTCACTGACCTTGTCTCTATTCCTAATTAGATAAACAGATCAAACGGCAGACAGTGCTCGACATAACCTTGCTGTCAGCCACGTTCTTTTTGACCCTGAACCAAGACGATTTCCTGAAGACGTAAGGAAACGTAATCCTGTAGTCAGGTTTATGAAAAACAGGTTTTGTGGTTACAGAGGGGAGAATGAGAATTTGGCTAAGGAGGAATGTGTAACTCACATAATTCTGTCTCTTCTACTTTCCTTGTCTCCTATCCTCTCTGGCGCTACGCTGCCCCCATCCCCCCAGCAAACCAGCAGTGTTGCTACTTTCAGATAGATGGTAATGTTTCCAGTCATCCTCAGACGCATTAAACATGAGACAAAAGAAAAGAATATTAAACAACTCCTTTAAATAAAATGAACAAAGCAAGGAGTAAGAACAAAAAAGGGCAGTAATAGACTTAAAGGAGACTACTCAGAATCTTGGTGAGAGCACAAATGTATGACATGTAACATACTAAGCATACAGACCAGTAATAAGTGTTTACCTAAGAAGAACAAACCAAAATACAACAAATAGAACAATAAAAATAGAATATAAGATATACAGATGATAAAAGCCAGCAAAGGAGCTAAAGAGAGGTGAATGTCTGTGTATAGTATAGTATATAATTGTAATTCCTTGTATATCCTCGTAATCCTCATAGTATATCCTTGTATATAGTATATTGTATATAATATGCACTATATCCTTATATATCTTTGTGTATTCTTGTTTATACTGTAGTATATACTTGTTACTAACTTATGGAGAATTCCATGTAGTCTCACATTTACTAGTAATCTGTATGTCTTCTGTCAATCAATATTGATGTGAAATTGTTGCGTGAGGTGTTAACCTTTATGACGCTATTCAGTTATCTTCTATAACTGTAACTTTTATAGAGCATATACGTACACGTTTCAGTGGTCATATTGAAGTGATTTCTAGTGATAAAGCATCCACTTTTTTAAAAGATCTTTTTGTTTTGTCATATTATTTATATATTTATATTTCTTTTTCAGGACTACCCTAAGAACAGACACCCTGGCTGGAGCAGAGGTTCAGTAGCATATCACGCAGGTGGGTATCTGCAGCTTCCCTTCTATGTAGTGTGGCAGTCCAAAATTTTTCCAAAATCAATGTACCACATAAATATTTCAAAATGTTCTACAAGGATTATCTGTTAGCACAACAATGACCTTCAGAACTTGGACCTTCTGCCAGAAACATTAATGAAAATGTTTGCAGCATGCTCTGGTTACAAGACAATTTTGTGACTGCAAGATTCTATCTGTTGTGACAGCCATCAAGTTTTAGATATCAAAACATGTTGTCTTTGGCTGTAACATGCACAAAAGTATTTGGTAACCCATGCCCTATTTTGACCCTAATATGTTGTCTGTCTTCAAACAGCAGTGCAAGGCAGCATTTTTCCTTTACTTCACATATGCTTGCTAAACAGATAATCCACCGCTGAGCCTTCCATGCATGGAATGCATTCCCTTGTGAAATATTAAACTAGGCTTAAATGATTTTGACGTACAAGTTGCATCAAAGTACTTAAATACGAAAACAACAATTAAATACCTCTGCCTAATAGCTAAATAACAGTAATTGAATACAATGACAGTAGCATATTTGCTAATTATACATGTTAAGTTTTAGCCATGTTATTATTTTTCTCAAGTAGTAATTTATAGATTATTGATGTATGTTTATTAAACCTACAGCAAGAATTGCCAAACTATACCAAATAAAATTGCCCTACAACATTCTGACAAGGAAACAAACATATTGTCGCTTGTTTAAGAAAGCTGTTAATATGTTACTTTCTGTGCTGAAATGAGTTATTGAAGAAATGGCTGGCAAATATGGATTTACAGGGTCCACACCATCAGGTAGGGTTAGGCGTGGCTTTGTGGCACTATTCATCTTTGTTGACATACAAAATGTGCTATAAATATTATAGGATGCACAACGATAATAGTCAAAACAGTATTGACAGATGTTTGCTTAAAAAACATTGGCAACCTTTTAGATATTATAGATATTTAAAAACAATATTTGATAAAAAAAAAATTTATTGTACTCCAGAAAGCATAATGTTTAAGAGTCACTAAGCTACTTCACTGAAACATCTGCAATGTGTTCATGTATGTGCATTGGTATCAGCATTAGTAGATAGAAAAATACCAGACATTGGCTTCCGCACACAATTCCTGTAATGCTGCATCTATAATAAATGTTGTTGTTGTAGAGAAGATATATTTCTTTTATTGTGTCGCATCATATTGTTTTGCATAAGGTTTCGCAGTCAGATGTTGCTGTGTTGTGTATGATTTTACAAACTGGCTGGTCAACTGACTTTCTGCAGTGTGGTGTAACTATTGATAATGCCAAACATGCAAACCAATTAATAATTAAGACCAACAAGTTGTTTTTTGTAGCACCCTTTCCTTCATCTAAAGCTTTAAATCTCCTCAGCTGTCTGCGCCTGTTTCATGAGCCTCTGCTCATCCATGGATTACATGGAATTCCCGTTTTGAGGCTTTTTGAGTGTGGTCAGGAGCCACACTGCTTCTATATCTCTGGATCTCTGAGCTCTGTGTCTGCAGCTCACTGAGGACCTGATAACAGCCTTCAGAAGATGGAAGATGGAAGGCCGATTAGCAAAGTGAACAGGGCTTCTGAAGACCTGAAGGGGATAAAGAGCACTATCTTAGCCTGCAGGCTCCGATCTCCACAAAGTAGAGAGAGGCAGTTCCGCTATATCAGATAGAGCTGAGTAATCATGCACAGTTGGCCCCATGTTAAAACAGCCACTTCTCTGCTATCCCTCCACACATCTGTCATGGCACCACAGCTTTGTGCTGAGGGGATTAGCCTCCCTGGAATGACCCACTGCATTTCTATGGCCAGGCTTGGCCTGGATGCAGGAGGTTGATATGGTAAAAAAAAAAAAAATAAAATAAATAAAAAAAAATTGCACCTGCTGGCTAGTGGTGCAAGTCTGACAAGGATGTTTATGATTCCTTAGAAGATGGTGAATACATCATGAAATCTCAGATCTAATCACAATACTACATACACTTACTACATTTGTAAATAACCAGAGATTTTTATTTTAGCCAAGATTAAAAGGTGCTGGTTTTAATTAAGTTCTGTGCACTGTGGCTGGTGCGGTGCATCCCCCGCAGTGACCGATGTGGCACAGGCTCATGGCTCTGCCATTCATTGGGGGTTATGTGGGTTCCCACGGCTCCTGGCCTCTGTGCTGAAGAGCACCGCAAAAATCTGAGTGCCCCAGCGCAGCTCCCATTAATCTTATTTGTTAGTGAGGTGAGTGATGGATGTGGTTTTCCATGCAGTGTGCGAGGTTTGCTTTACCATGCCTGAGTTCACATGCAGGCGTGTGCTCATGGCTTCACAATCCCAGCAGCAGCCTCTCTGCTGTCAGCAGCATCAGCGCTAACTCCTCCATCTGCACCTCAATGCTCTGAGAATGTAGTGCGCTAGCATCATGGAAATAGTGGAAAGCTATAGGTGTGCTAAAAATTCTTCATTAAATTATACATGCGTCCTGGGTGACCTGATCATAAGTAGACAGTGACTGAGGTTAATAACAGAGCTTGTTTCATCTGAATCAAGTAGAGTTTCTTCTATCTTTAACTCTCATCATAAAAATCATATTTACACAATTCCCCTTTAACCTAAATGTAGTTGATAGACCAAGACCAACAGCTTGTTTGCAAAAATAACATAGCATGTAAGTCTTGATATTTTAGGATTTGACTCTGTGTAAAGGAAGTTTGGAAATCACAGATTGCATTCCATGGAGGGCAGAGTTGTTCAGGATCACTTCTTAAAAATTGGGAAGGGGAGAGAAAAGACAAGGTGTTAATACTAAGGAAAAGCCCACATATACATTTCCAAATAATTTTTATATTGGAGCATATTGCCAGATTTGTAGATAGGGTATGATGAGGAAAGTATCAGAATATTTTAATGGTCTAATCTGTTTGCTACTGGTGGACGATTGTAAGCTTCAAAGGGGAGTTTTCCTAGTCAAAGTTTTTTTGTGTGCAAGAGCGTAGACCTGGGGGAGTAAGCATTAAGTCCCTTGTTGGTCTGGCAGAATTCCATGTTTGTTTTTGTTTGCTCAGTATTTTGTTTGTTTACTTTGATTTTCAGTTATTGTATTTTTTTATTCTAACCATACATTTCTTTTTGGTGAATTCTTTTTGGATAATTGTGGCAAAACAGGAACTTCGTGTGGAATTAAACTGTGAGTCATGCCTGCCCTTGCACCTCCCCTTGACCACTGTGCCTACACCTCCGCACTACCACACTCCTCCACTATTATTTTTCCATGTGCTGTGAAGGAGCTTGCCTGTTAATCGCACCCCATCAAACCATGGCGGTTTGTTATTGGGACCTTGAGGAGGCTTTTCTGGGATGCTTCACAGTACCATGTTTATGGCGCGTGTCTCCTCAAGGAACTTTTGGCATGGCCTCAGCAATGGGCCAGATGAGGCGGCCATGGCTCATTAAGGTACCCCGATCTAAACAAAGCCCCCATCGGTGAGGCATAGTCATCACTCCTGATGCCACTGCCTGGTACTCTCCTCTACAGACCCTTACACACCCCAGGGGCAGTGCCCGCACTGGGATCAGTCCGAACTGTCTGTTTTATCAGATAACGACTCTTCCTCTGTGCTTTAAAGCAGAAAAGAAATGCTCATTGTATTAAAATTAAAATTCTGCTATCATAGCGACACAAATGTGAATTACTATTGTAAGCTGTGAAAAAATGTTTGGATCATGTTCTTCAGACGTGATGGGCATTTGTCAGGGGCACCAAAATGCCCTGTAGCTTGTACTAAACGTACATGTGGACTACTGCCCCTGGTTTTGCTCTTCTGTTTGAAGGACCATAAAGTATCCACCTTGTTTGCAGAAGCAGTAGAGTCAGTGGCATCCCAGTGGAGATGTCTTCTCTCGTCTTTTCCAGACAGGGCTCTGGGAAATGGCTTGTCGTACGAGGAAAGCCCTGTGCGTTCTCTGGTGTACCATTTCCTATCTGCTCAGGTGCCAAAAGGCCTAAAAGTATTCCAGCAGGCCGAGAAAGCACGCCCAAGAAAGCACACCCAAGCACCCCTCCCCACCACTAGCCCCCCCTCGTCTATTTTTAGCCATCTTCCTCTCCCACACTGGTTGTGGTGTTTGCTGAGTGTGTGGTGTTGTGACAGGGCCCCGCATGGGAGCCTTAATGATACAGTGTCTCCATCGCCCTCCCCGTATTCAGATAGAGATTGTTTAAACAGTATCCTGAACCGGGGACGGGTCCCATGACAACTCCACAAATATTTACCCGCCACGCAGTGCAATAGGCTTTTTTTCTGGAGGCTACCTTTTCAGTGTCTCTCATTCACTGCCTCTTTTATTGTTGTTGTTCCCTCGTCTTGGCATCTTTTCTTTGGTTTTGTTTTCCGACAGAGCACTCAAATGAAAGAGCGGGGAAGAAGTTTAGATAGAGGGTAGAGAACTATATTTTGTTTTGACCTGTCAGTCTCCGCATCAAAAGCATAACAAGTTCTGGGATCATTAAGAGCTGAACACGAGCGGAATGTTCTAGCAGTACAGGGACATTTAAGTTCAGACAAGGTCTCAGCACGGAGGAGCAGGTGTGGAAAACCACGGGCTCTGCCATTCTTTCTCTCTCTTTCATGTTTAATTGCAGCTTCTCAATTGCATTTGTCTTATGAGCAGTATTTACAGTTGTACAACTAACAATTATTTAACTGTTATTGCAACATCACTAAATAATTTGTGTGCTGTGGGCGTCCTACAAACGAACTACAAATCTGCTTTTGATATTTCAAATTAATCAAGGCTTTCACGTTATCATAAATACTACAGGCTGTACCATATATTGTGAGGTTTGTGTAATATTTTTTTCATACCATGCTTTATCATGCCATAACTGCCTTTCCTCCTTACGAGTGTGATAATTATCTTGTTTATTGTGAATGCTTTATGATAAAGGTTTTTTTTCAAAATACATCACAAAAACAAAATATTAAAATTGTTTAACTCTTGTTTTAGCACATAGAGGGTCTTATTTTCATAGCTGTGGCTTTGAGCGGACCACTGTAAATTGAGAACTGGTCTGTAAACTTGCATTGGTAACCTGTAGCCTTGAGGTCACTTCAGTCTGCCATGTATGTCCTGTGAGTGACGTTCTGCCTTCAGAATAAATAGGTTAGTTGTATAGGCCTGATGGTGCTGTATGTGAAAATAAAATATAATGCCCTCCTGAAACTCAAGACTTGACAGTATAATCTGTCTGTGTCATTACCACGCACTAAATAACCCTTCTAGGCCTAGCTTTTAGGCCTAAGCTATGCCAAGCATCAGCTGTGCTAAGAAATTATTAATGCTAGCCTTCTTCTCAGGAGAACTTTTGCCTTTATAAAACAAATAGTGGGCAAGAAATTCCTTCAGTTTCAAACACTGCCAAAGTCAGCCAAAGTCTTTTGAGCACAAGGCCATAGACTGGACTGCTCTTTTACCTGTAAAAAGCATAAAAAATCATCCTAATTTTCTCATAGCCTTAAACCACGTAAATGACGGGTAAAACAAGCATTTTGTTGCTGTATATAATCCATGAAATTAACCAAAACTAGTTTGCTTGGTTGTGTCACTGTGTCCAACAGATGATGGAAAAATCTTCCATGGCAGTGGAGTTGGAGATCCGTTTGGGCCTCGCTGCTTTGAGGGGGATATTATGGGCTGTGGGATAATGTTCCCACGTGACTATGAAGGTACGATCTCTCACAAACTTAATGTTTTATATAAGGCTGTTGAGATATATATTTTCTTTATCTTAACTGAACAATATCAATACCACAGTCAAACGATTGCAATGACTTGCAATGAATCTTTTACATCTCTGTAAAATTTACAGAATTGTTTCAGATTGGAGGGTTTTTGAGCATGAACTGCCCATTTAAGGTCTTGCCACAGCATATTAATGGGATTAAAGACTTGGCCACTCTGAAACACAAATTTTGTTTTTTTCTGAGCCATTCAAAGGATTTGTTAGTGTGATTTGTATAAGTGTCCTGCTGTACAAACTGACAGGTGGACATTTTCCTTCAGGGTTTTCTGATGGAGTATCAGAATTTATGACTAGTCAGTTATGACAAGTCCAAGTCCTGCAGAAGTAAAGCAGCCTCAGGCACTCTACCACCACCATGTTTGGTTGCTGGTGTGATGGTTTTAGGGTGGAATACGTTGTTAGCTTTATGCCAGGTGTAACAGGAGTCAGGTCTTCCAAAAATTTCCACCTTTGACTCATCAGTCCAGAAAATGTTATCCCAGAAGTCTAGGGGGTCGTCTAGATCTTTTTTGGCAAATTCAAGACAAGCCTTTGTGTTCTTTTTGGTCAGCATTGGTTTGCACTTTGAAACTCTCCCATGGATGCCATTTTTGCCCAGCATCTTTCTTATAGTGAAATTGTGTACATTGACCTTAACTACCTTGACCTGAAATTGTGTACCTTGACCTTAAGCAAGTGAGGCATGCAGTTCTTTAGAGTTGTTGGTGTGCTCTTGGTGGAAATGTGGTAGGCTGGTCACTCCTGGTAAGGTTCCTCACTATTCTAAGTTTTCTATGTTTATGGATAATGGCTCTCACTATGGGTCAGTGGAGTCCTAGAGCTTTAGCAATGGCTTTGTAACCGTTTCCAGACTGGAAGATTTCATTGACTTTGTTTCACATTTGTATTTGAATCATCTCTTTAGAACATGACATGATGTGCTGTTTTTGAGACCTTCTAGCCTGCTTCACAATGCCAGCCAGGTGCTATTTAAGTGATATTTAGATTCAACAGGTTAGCAGGTCTGCCTGGGTGTGGCAAGTGAAACTGACCCCAGTAGTCAGTTGTATTTGGTTAACTGGTTGATTGCTAAGGAGGTAATTACTTTTTCACGAAGGACCAAGTCTTTTTTGTGTTTAGTTGGTTTATCTGTGTCTAATATTAAAGTAGTTTGATGATATAAAATATTGAAGTCTGTGCGTGTGTGCGTGTGTGTGTGTATATGTATGTGTATATATATATATATATATATATATATATATACGTATTCTTTCTCTCTCCCTCTCTCCCTCTCTCTCTCTCAGATGAGGTTGACGATGGAGAAACAGCGGATGATCGCCCCAAGCCAGGCCGTGTCCAGAATTTTCTTTATCTGTATGATGAGGACGAGGAGGAAGAGGGGGATGACGCAGATCAAGAGCAGGAAGGAAGGAAGGTTATGGTAAGCTGTTCTGATGTTCCTGCTAGACTCCAGTCCTTGTCCTACAACAGACCTGCGACAATATAAAACGTTAACAGCACAATACTGTATGTGGTGATTAGGGGAAATTACACAGATATTTTGTTTCATATTAGTCAGTCAGTCAAAACCCAACGATTAAATTACATTGATTAATTACCCTTAATTAATTATCCTCAGATGAACGTAATGTAGCCTGGTAGAATGTAGAATTGGTAAATATAAATTAATATTCCATAATCATAATAATTTAGGGCTGCCCTCTAGAAGTCGACGAGTTGAATCGTCAGTCGGAGACCCTTCAAGTCGACTGACAACAGTGACAAATTTTTTTTTTTTTTTTTTTTTTTTTTGTCGTAAAACAGGCAAAAGCTTACAAAATGCACAAGAACTTTAAGAATTTAAAAAGACATTTTAATAATTATTAAAAGGGGAATAATAAATATATATTTAAGTTCTAGCTGGGCTATGACGCATGCTTGCTAAAAAATTCAACCCACGTGACAACGTGCGCTGGCGGTTCACCGGTGAAGGAAGCTAAAGCTGTGAAGCTGAGAAACACAGGTGGAGCGATGTCTCAGAAAAAGTCTGGAGGAGCTTTTGAAGAAGATAATGCGAACAAATTAAACCTAATTCTGCTCGTCATTTAGTCAGACATGGAACACTGCTTCAAACCAGTGAGTTGACTTTTGTTTTAGACATAACGGCTGTTTGCGGTGAAGGAAAAACGGACCGAAGACATTTGTTTTATTATAATTCCATTATTTTAGAACCTAAATTACAGATATTTTTATTTATTCGTTTACAGCTAAGATTATTTTTATTTGAAGATAAGTACAGTCACTTCATATGCCTCCCGATTAAACGAGAAATAATTATTTCAGCACAGGTGATATAATAATTCAAAGGTTCAGGTCTACCATTCTTCTTTTCATCTAAAAATAATTTAAATATTGACTAATTTGGTTTTATTTAAGAGTTCATTATTTATGAGAGATGAAAGACGAAGGGTCATCCTACTGAAGAAGCTGTTAAAAGTGAAATTAAAAAGACAGGCTATAAGCGCTAATGTTTAGCATAAATACATGCTTGCTGCCCGAAGCTATATTCTGTAATTAAATCAGGCTCCAATTCAGATCGTTCATCATATGCCACGTCTCTTTTAGTTGAAAAATATGTTCCTGTGACTCTGCTAACTTTCTAAATAAGGAGGACGTCAGATCTGAAACGTATGCAAATTGATTTACTGATTACTAGATAATGTATATGGAGAAAAAACATGAATGAATCGGGCGAATCCGATTTGACTGACAAAATTCTGAGTCGGGTACAGCCCTATAATAATTACTTATTATAAGTTTGTTTTACAATTTGAATGGCATTGTCAGTTAATGTAACAAATTAATGTATTAATATATTAAAGATTCATTCTTGGCTCAATATCATTTGCTGGCAGGCTAGTAAATTGGTTCTATGTCTTGCCTGTTTCAAACACACACACGCTCACACCCATGCAAAGACCTAGAGGCAAATGCTTCTCTTTAAGGGTTTGTCTTACATTTGTTGCTGTAGCAGTTGGCCCTTTGATAGATATCCCTGTGTTTTTAGCTTTTGATGTCTGAGTGTGACCCAGGCTCTTTCATCATCAGGGGCATTGGTGTTTTTAAAAGCATAATCATCCATATTTCTCTTTTTATTTTTTTTTTTTTTTGCTCCCTGACAGGCACCCATTTGTCACTGCAAAACCTCAAAGCCTTAATTTGACAGCTAAATAAATTAATCGTCATGGCCTTTGTTAGATGCTGCTTCAAGTGCAGGCTGGAGTTAGTTGCACACAAATTTGTTTAAGTCAGCAATGTTTTCCCTTAGCAAAGGGCAAATCTTTATGTGCCAGTCCTGTGCATGCGCTCTTTGAGTGCTTTTGATTTCCATGGGTGTGAAAATTAAGCGGTGCCAGTCTTATTCATGGGGGATTTTAGTATTGACTTGAAACAAGCACTTGACCACAGAGTCTTTTGGCTTTGCCCACTGGGGAAGGGTTATCACACACCTTGCAACACTTTCACAAGATTATTGATTGGTGCACATGGTTTGCTCAGTGTGTTGCTGCTTGATGGTGAAAAGTTGTTTTCAGAAGATTTGTACATTTGTTTTATGGTCTAGTTGTCTTGCATAATCTGTCTAGAATGTGTAATGTTAATATAATTTATTGTCTTTTTATAAATATTGTGATGCAAGTTTCTGCATTTAAAACATTGCAAAGCGTTGCGATAACAGAACAGAACATATTTCTTGTGCAGACTGGCAATGTGATGTGAGAAGCCATGCTTAACATTAGAGGAGAGGAGGAATAAAAACTACTCTTTACTCACCACTTACAATGTACACAGAATATATACAATGTTCTTAACTACTAACTGAAAAAAAAAATCTGTTATGCTGGCTAGTAATGTTTTAAATGTGGCTGTTTCCTCTGTAATTCTGCACTTTACTGTTGTCAATTGGGCAAGATCTCCCTATGTTGCTATGAAAACGATTGTCTATTAGTCATGATAATTCCTTGTAGTATTTAAGGTAGGTTTCATTAAACGGCATAAACAAGCATTTATGCATTGGTACAAAAAAAGGTTAATAAGTAGTAATAATAATAATAATAATAATAATAATAATAATAATGTGGTTTCAGCAAATTTCAGTTAAATATGTTTGTATCTTCTACTATTCTAAAAGAATATTCTAATATTTTAGATAATATTCCAAGAGAAATGTGTAACATAGCTGGCAAAATAAAAGGGATTCTCATTTGGTTTCTTAAAGTACTAATTTCAGTTAATCTGAATAAAAAGCGTATAATGGCAGGTACGTCTTAGCATAGATTTTTAAACGAAAAAGCACAAAAAGAATGAAGCACAAAATGTTATGTGCGTCTAATACATAGGTGAGATACAGTTTTATAACTAAGCTCTGTCTGCTGTAAGACAGCTGCTGTTGGCTACATCTCAAGCCCTTTCGCGCTGAAAAATGTTGACTCACTGTTGCCCCCTGTGTGCACCTGGTAGGTTTTCTTCACCCGGAATGGCAAGATAATTGGGAAGAGGGAAGTCGTGGTGCCGACAGGAGGCTTCTACCCCACTATTGGTATGCTCAGTAGCGGAGAAAAGGTGAAAGTGGACCTCCACCCTCTCAGTGGCTGACAGACACCCGGTGCAGCCAGTCCAACATCAGCACCTTATTCCACAAGCCAATCCAGAGGATCAGAACCACAAGATTGAGGTTGAATCAGAATCTGCAAATCAGTGTAATGTTATATTTTTTCTTATTCATGGGTGAAAACAGACACTGTTGAAGGAGGTGGACGCTTTTCATGTCAATTGCCATGGCCCCAAACACAGCAAATGCATGATTACCACTTAAACACAGACAACAGATGCCTCTGATATCATCTTTAGATCTTTCTATCTGAATTCAGATAGAGGTCTATATTATTTGTTCATTTTTGATGACGGTTCTGTAAGAAAACAAACCATATTTGACTAACAGGAGAATTAACAGATTGTATGAAGATAGAATTTTTTTTTTTTGTTTGTTTGTTTGTTTTGTTTTTCTGTAAAATGCATAGACCATATGTTACTATATATTTTTAATGTGCTTGTACATAATGTAAATTTCTATGGGCTGCTATACAAAAGATGCCACAGAAAGTAACAAAGGATCACTTCAGGAAAAAGCTGAATGAATGGATGCATGAATGAATGAATGAATGAATGCAGAGGGTGAATGGCCAGAGGTTGGCATTTCGGTTTAAAATAGCATGCATTCAAGGGGCAGTCACGTCCCTGAGCATCGTCATCACACTCCGTCATTTACTCCGCTGTAAACTCTCCCTCAGCAAATCCTAAAGCTAGTGACATTTCCGTCCTTTTTTGTTCTTTATTTCTGAATGTCAGAGTTAATCATGTGCCACTTTATCTCGTCTGCCTGGAATGAGGGCTAGGGCTGAAGCTGATGAACGTCGTGAGGAAATTGACGTTTCGCTTCCAGTGATGCTATAAAGCCAAAATTAAAAAAAGCAAATCCAGGCAAGTGAGGACAGCAAGTTTGATTTCTCTAGGCTGGTATGTCTTTGCATATATGCAACTCAGTTAATGAAAGTCTTCAATCAGTTCATAAACAGTTTTAAGCTATAGTCTTAATCTTGCCTCAGGACGTACACATATAATGTTCCCCTAAACCCCTATCCACCATCATCAGCCTCACCATGTTGACAACGGTTTTTGTCCTCATGATCAATTTATTACTTCAGTTTAAAAGCTAAAGATGTTCTTTGGCTGCTTGTGCTTTCATTTACCCTTGTCTGGTCCACTAATGCCACAAGCACTTTAGAGCAGATTGATTTAAAGCTGTGCATGTATAGACATACAGAGCAGAGCTGGTATGAATATTCATATGCATACACACATATCAGTGCTGAGTAATGTTGGAGATGGGTTGGTGGAGGAAATAGCAAATTCTGTTCCAGCCATTTAAACAGACTCTGTTTTCCACCTTTAGACCAATCTGCAAACTTCACACATAGTAATAACGTTTAGCCTGCTTCGTCTTTTTCTTGGGATAATCCCACAGAGTTGTCACATTTTTGTCAACGTATGTCTCGCACCCTCAGCTCATCTCACCAAAAGGGAATTTGATTAATTATCATGCATATCTTTTAAATGACTACATTAAACTACATCTGTCTGGCATTGTTTGCTTCACTCTGTGGTGCTTCAGATTTGTTCTTCTTTATAGATATTGAGAATCTACATATGGACATCAGGTCTAAAATTTAGCCTTCAGAAAAGGTAAGGCATGTAACAGATCACATTTGCATGAACAAAGTTGAAGACTCAAAGCCTCCACCATTATACTGTGATTTAAAAAAAAACTGCAATATGCTGCATACTTTTACTGTGTGATGTATTACCTTTTTGAACTGCAGATTTTGCGCCCTCCTCTTTTTTATTGCAGCGAAATAGGGTCATTAAGCAGACAGACTAACACTGTTGCTTTAAATTTATGTAATAAAATATTGGTACTTGGCGTCCGTGTATCGCTAAATACTGCCATGCAGAATATCGCAATACAGTGCTATATTGAATCCACCCCAGTGTTCCCATATATCAGTATGTTGAATACATTGATGAGTGTGTTTCTTTTGTGTCATTTATTTGGGGCCTACCTAAATAGCAAAGGAATTTCATGTTGGATAAGAGATTCTAGGTAGAGAATGTTTACATTATCATAAGTTTTCTTTTAGCAATGCTTTTATTGAAACTCAGCAGTGTTTCACAAAGCTTACGTCCAATAGGCACGTTCCCTTTTGCAGGTTAAATGAAATACTCATATATACAGGACAATAGGAAAATTGCCATCCTTGAAATTGAGGCTTGCTGATGTGCTGACATGAATACACGTCTTCTAAAGCATCTAGGCTAAAAACACTGGGATTTTTCCTGACTGGGCCATTATCCATATAAAAATAAATAAATAAATAAAAAACCCTTAGCAGTCATAAATAGGCATTACACAGGGAAGCCAAAACCAAATACCTCTTGTCAGTTCAGATTATGAAAGAAGCAGACAGTCGAGTGGTCTTCTTCTGCAGAATACCTTAAATTCTTGTTTTGGAATGTGGCTGATTGGGGTGTTTGGCGAATGATGGATGACTGATTTAGCCACAAACACTGCTGTTATGTGGGATATCTTGTTATAAATGAAAAAAATCTTTAACTGTAGCATGCACTGTTCTGCAAACATATGGCCTATAAAGACAGTTATTATTTCCATATGAGTTTTTGGGGTCCAGCTTTTCAATGTGATTCCATTTCATAATTATACTCCATATCCACTAAGAATGACATTCATCTTCTAAAAGACCATCAGACAGGAAAATTATGTACACTGCGTATGAACAGAATGTTTGTAATCGTGCAGTTAATAGAGAGGTTACATTCCAAGGAGCATTTGTAGCGCAAGGCATGTTAGTTATGGTTGAATTAACGCATTTTAGGAATGTGGGTTCAGTCATTTCCTTGAAAGACTTGTATACAGTGTCTAGAACAGGGGACGTGCGCAGGGCCTAAACTACTCAAATGTACCCACTTTTTTATTGAGGCTTGAATACTACCACGGGCCGTATTCATGAAGCCTTACAGTGCAGTAGTCCTGGTCTGTAGTAGGAGCTGTTTTTGTTCCTACGGTCTATGTAAATAAAAGCAGAATCCAATCCTAGATTAACTCAAGCTTCTTGAATACAGGCCCAGGTCAAGATGTTTTGTGCAATGTTACATTTACACAATTGTACCCTTACCAGAAATACGCAATCTGCCAAGTCATATTTTGTGTTCGTAGTTTGATACTAACATACTGTTTTGCACTAGAGCTCAACAGATGCCTCTGATTTCTTCAGATCTTTCTGTATGAATTCAGATAGACCAGGCGAGCCCAACCCTGGTCCTGGAGATCCACCACCCTGCAGCAGTGTGCAAAACACCTCCTGGTATTTGGGATTTTCCCTTTGGCTGGCTGCTAACTCCGTCACCACAGCAGCACTGATGATAGCCTCAGTGGTAACAAAATGTTTGGTTTAACAATTCTTCTTTTGTAAATGCTCTTTTCTAGTTTGGTCATGTGCTCCTCCACACATTTTTTGAGATCTCTTGGGAAACTGGAAGTTTTCAGATTTACAGATATTTTTTAGAGGTTTCCTGGACCTTGTTACTGTTGCTATGAAGGGCCTGCAGAAAAACCTAGTCAGATAAGTAGTTAGTGGGTTTGGCTATTTCAGCAACACTCATTGGTAACAGGTGCATAAAGCCAAGCATGTAGTCTTCATAGACCTACATTTTGCAACAGTGTTGTAGTGACGGGGATACAGCATACAATGACATTCTTCAGATCTGTAGGTTTTAACTATATAGCAGCAGTGTGGGGGTAGGCCTTTTACTCTTTCAGGACGGTGCCCTCATGCACAAGGCAGCATACAGACTGTCCTACATAGAAGCCAGACCTCAACCCCACCCATCGTCACCTTCAAGTTGAACCAAAAAGCAATAAAATGTTTGCAAAAGGGAGACCAATTCAGTATTCATACTCGTGGTTTAAAAATGGAATGTTCAGCAAGCATATATGGATGTGATGTTCAGGTGTCCATGTAATTTTGACCATGTAGTTCAATTCCAAGACAAAACTAAAGAAGGTAATTTGGGACAGAAAACAATTATACATTATATGTTTATTGAACAACAGTATTGCAGGAAATTTGGTAGAATATCAAATGTGCCATCATGTTAAATACCAACTGATTCTATGTTGACACACAAATAGTGCACACAGAGTACTGCGTTACAGTTACGAAAGACCATGTCAAACAGCTATGTGCCAAAGTAATACACCAGCGCATGTAGCAGAACAACTACAAAATCTTGATTAAAAAAAGGAGCCTTGAACTACAGTGAACCTCAACAAATATCGTCTGTCGGCTGTTCTCTATACATCTTTATTCAGGACTGCGGGACCCTCTAAAACCAACTAAAATGGAACATGATAAAAAGCCTCTACAAAATAGACTAGAACACCATAAAAGCAGCATGAAATATCCATCTATAACAGAAAAATGAAGTTAGAATACTAACAAAAATGTATTCATATAAAATACCAAATGCATCAGTGTTTCTGGAAAACTATGCTTGTCCATCTATTTCATCTTAGTTGCATATATCTTGGTCCTAAAAACCTTTGTGGATAAACAAATGATTGTAGAGGGTTTTTTTTTTCTGTTCTCCAAATCTAGATGTTTGCACAGTGCTAACTGGTGGGGAATGTTTCCAAAGCTCATCAGCTTGTAGCTTCAGAGCAAAAGTAAAGAACCAAACTTAGGAAACCATGGATTAACTACACTATAGGTACATGGAAATGTTAACTTTAATCTGTGTCTGGGAAATTGGCTTTAGACAGAAAGACAATGAAAAATGTCGACCCATTCTTGTTGATGGAATTGAACAGACGTGTTCGAGTTTGAAATTTTACTGGAAATATGCAAGTCAGTGGCAATTAGTCTTCATCCTCTTCATCGTAATGACGGTTCCTCCTGATCAGCTCCTCCACTGATTCATCAGCCTGGTCGTCCTCTCCTTCCCAGAACCCCACATCCTGAGAGGATTTTTGACGCTCTGATTCGGACCCAGAGCCTGGGTCTGATTCGCTGAGGGGTGAGGAAGGGGGTGTGATGTCCAGTGAGGTGCTTTGGCATGTTAAAGAGGCTGGCTCCTCCTCTTCCTGGCGCCCATCTTTCTCCTCTGCAACATCCTCATCATATTGTTCTTCTCTGTCCATTTTTTCCTCATTGTATTTTTTTCCCCGCTTGGCCTCTATATCCTCTTTGCCCTGTTTAGGATTGGCCATTTCAACTATAGGGTCTTCAGCACTTAGGGGTGATTCCGTAGTTGTCATTTCATCCTCAGACGAGTCCTCTTTCTCTGCTGGCCGTAGTTGAACAGGGTGTGTCTCATTCAGCTGAATGACTGGTGGGGAGGCAGAGTTAGTGACCGAGAATGGCCAGCTGCGTTCTTTGAGGGAGGAGCTCCTGTGGATGCTAGACAGCTCTGCTTTCTCTGGGCTGATTGGGGAAGAGTTGCCCTCTGGTGGCCATTTTGGGCGAATGGTACGGATGGCACCCTCAACAGAGGCCCTACTTGAACCTCCTTCACCTTCATCTGTCCTTGGAGGCCAGGAAATCTTCAGCCGGCCAGTTTCCACTGGTTTCTCCACCCTCTCTGATGCAGACTGGGCCCGTGTCTCTAAAGTCGCAGCAAGGATGTTCACCTTCTCCAGGGGAGACTCCTCTACTGTGGGACTGATGGTGTTTTCCTTTGGGACATCCTTTGTCTGCTCCTCAAAATCATCTTCCCGTGCCTCCCACAGCTCCTTATGAGGCCGGTGACCGAAACCCTCGTCATAATTACCCTTGGCCTTAAACAACTGGCAGAAGTGGGGCTTGCAGTAGACGTGGCTGTGCAGAGAGGCGTAGTTCCCAAGACTGACCAGCAGAGGATGCAGGAAACACGGTTTGAGAAAAGATCAGAATGAGCAGAGAAAGGCAACAATAAATCACTGAATATTCACAGACAAAGAAAACAAAGATTCACTTAAAATGATATTAATACTAATATTGACGTCTGAGCTGTGTGACATGAGGTTTGATTATAAAATCTGCCTCAGTTCACTCACCTCAGTTTGGTGTTACAGTGGGCACAGCGGAAGCAAGTGTTGTGATAGATTTGCTGATTGGCTACTAGGCGCTCCAGGGGGTACACAGTCTTCAGGCACATCACACAGGTCTCCCGTACAGGCAGGCGGAACTTCTGAACACACATACCCATAAAAATAAATTTCAGCTGTTAACAAGCGTGTTCAGATTCCATTTTTTATCATTGCATGATAAACATTTTGTTAATTTGTATCAAATACAATACATGCCTATGATCAAACAAACAATACTTCTTCACACAGTGCTAAAAACTAGGACAAATTTGCAGCATCATGAGCTGTTAACTTTAAAAAAAACTGTAAATTTTCCATCACCTTAATAGCTTTACTTTGGCCTTGATCAGAAACAGGAGTAGTCGCAGTAGGGCCTGATGAGAGAGAAAAGCACCATTGAGCAATACCAAACTGAGACCACTAGAGGGAGTCGGTGGACTTGAAACGAGTATTTCAGTAATAAACCACCCAAACTTAATTCCTTTAACATTTAGTACAATTATTTGGTACTAAACAAAAGTATATATGTACTATAATATGTACATTACCCTATAATGAAAGAGTAGAATTTAGGTGTTGGCCTTATACAGGTCCCTTAACATTAAACAGGAAAATCTATCACCAGAATCCTATTTCCCAGTAAGGAGCATCAGATTCCTCAAGATGTTGTGACTCACACATAACCAACTGGGATTATAATCACTAGTAGAAAGTACAAGTGCCTTTTACCATTTAGACCTGATCACTTTTCGTGGCTGGTATCATAAGATTTTAGCTACAGGCATTTACACTTGGTAGTCAAATGCATCTCTCGTTAGTCGGACTGAAATCCGCAGTTTGTTTTGCACAGTATTGCCTGTCCATATTGCTACCGAGCATTTTCTTTCGTGATCTTTTATGATCATCTTCCTCACAGACACAGATCACATGCCCAGTGACATACCGCATGGGGAGGCGTTTGGGTTGTACTGGAAAGGGTTTTGTTTATGGAACGTGTCTTGGAGAGAGAAATGTTGGAATGCAATGCTGTAACATGTGGCTCAATTTTATCTCAGACCCAATGTGTTTATACTTGTATTTTTATGTGGTTTGGCCTAATCCAGATATAGTCCTGGTACTCAAGATGCATGAAGTGACCAGATGTAAATAGCATCTTTGACTCTGCTGAGGGTACAAATTGTGGCTCACCGTTGCTGTCTGTTGATGAACCTTTTCTGCTGTTGGGTTCTGAGATTGAGACCTGTCGAACAAAGATACTGAGTAAAGCAGTCACAACAGTGTGCCCTATAGGCAAACTAAAATAATCAGCCATAAGGTGCACATTCTGGGAATTAAGAACGTACCACATCCCGTGAGGCTGGAGGGACATTCTCCTTCTGTTTCACACTGGAACTGCATAGTTCCATGTCCAGTTCACTCTGCACACAAGGAAAACAGATAGTCATAGAAGTTCATAGTAAAACCATTTCAGTGAGATTTTGTTCAACCAAAAAAAAAAAAAATAAAAGGTGCCACCAAGTAAAAAGGTTGATAACAAATGTAGACCAATGATATCACAAATTAGATCTTACATATTATTAGGACAGAAGATGGTCCCCTTCTGCAGAGGGACTGAACTATGAGATTCAATGGTTCAGAGCTACAGCTGATTATATCCACTTTGTTTCCGCAGGTGCATTTTGAAATACCGTTTTGAAAATCTGCTGCTCCAATACGTCCAGCTACCAGACTTTCTCCCGAAAGCCTTAATAATTGACTACGCTAAGACTGTTTATTAGGAGAATCCACCTTGGAGCTACACTCACTGCCAATTTTCAACAGGTACATCATGCAGACAGTTATTCACTACAGGCCGTCTGTTGTAGTCTCCTCTGTCAGTGGAAATGAACCATCACAGGACCACACTGATATATGGTTGGTGCACCATCTTGGCACACTAACACTGTAGTCAGTTTTGTGTGTGCTATACTGGCACAAGTATCAGTACAATTGTGGTGCACCTAATACACACGACAATGTACATAAAGGTGAAATACAACATTAGAGAGCAGGACACTCACAGGAGTGGAAGGAGGGATGTCTACTTTAGACACGGCTGCCTTATACAGAGCCATTCTGTCCCTGAGGGGAGTAGTCTCCAACATTGCATCAAACTCTAGTGAGAGAGACAGTGAGAAAGACACAAGGTCAGGTCATGCATATATACTTTTCTACCAAAAGTAAAAGATCGCTTTAAGCCTGCCATCAGCACTTTCCACTGCTCTTTTGAACTCTTTCGCTGAGAGCCAAGAGGAAACAATGCTTGACTCCAGACTTCAATATTTCACCCATTATCTAAATACAGAGTTTCAGTACGCAGTGTTTTGGGATGTTTCGCTTTACCTTTGTCTCCAAATTCCATTTTCTCAGAGCCACTTGCTCCTGTTTTCACTTGTTCCCCAGACACCTGCACAGACAAAAAAGATCTAGCTCAGCATAAAGTCAGGACAAGAACTGCAATGAACTGTATGAACCATAGCATTTGTTGATTTTTTTTTTTTAATGTAAGGAATAAGACTGTGCCTCCAAATAAATTATAGTTAATGGGGAGCCTCTACAGTTAGACATCTGTGATGTAGGAGTGGAAGGAATTTTCTTTCAGAAATGTGGATTTTTTTGAGAGAAGCAAGTGCCCTGAAATGATGGTAAATATTTAAATCTATCCTGTATTACTGAATATTTATGGACATAACATTTGACAACAGGACTGTGCTTAAAACAGTAACAATAATCCTGAGGTTTCCAATCCAATTTGTTGCTCTTTTTGTATTTTTTTTTACACAACAGTGTCATACAGTTTCACAAACGACATAATTAATATGTCTATTTTAAATTACTCAACTGGTTTGAGAAGTGTGTGATGATCTAGACATGCAACGTGCATGATGCTACTAGGTGTGTCCATTTTTGCCAGGAGAAAACATAAAAATGCAAACTTTCCAAAGGTCTGAGCTTACAGACTGCACTTGGGTTAAGCAAATGTCTGGACTTATAAACTACAATTGAAGCAGAAACTTGTGTTTCACCAAACAAATCACTTAAAACACACACTGGCTATGTCAAAGTCCATGTTTACAAAGTGTCAGCAATTCTACAGCCGCTCCATGACGCTAAAGTAGTGACCCTGGCTCTGCAACGTCCTGCCAACCTCTTCTGTTTTTTCCTGTCTTTAATAATCCACTAATGAGCTCAGAGCCACGGGAGAGTGGGTAGACACCACTGTCTAGCCACACACACACCATGGCCACTGCCAGAGCCACCAGCAATCCCACTAAACCTTGGCCTACCCCTACAGCTGGGCCTGCTGCGAGGACACCAGACAGTCCCTGCGGAAGATGACACAGCTGCAGAACCCACAGGATTAGTCGGCTCTTTTTGGTTTGGAATGGGGTGTGCATCATGGGTACTGGCATTATGGATAGAACATTGTCTTTTTTGGGATCCATGCAGATGTTTATGGTTACCTATTATAGAGTACCTGTAAAGCACAGCAGCCAGTGTATAGTAAACTGGACAGCACCAGTTAGCTGACTTGATATCATTATTTTATTACTAATTGTTTGTTTTTGTGTTCTTAAGTGGTATATTTCTGCAAACATCAAATAAGTTGTCATGATTCTTAAAAAATGGCACTACCCTGCTAGTATATTGCCAAACTACAAAAAAAAACAAAAACATCATGTATTATGAAAATGTCTTCAACTATACTGATGGTATATTTTTGCACCTTAACACACACTTGCAATCTGGTCTTGTTTTAAGAGGAAATAACATGCAGGTCAGGGTCCCAAAAAAAACTGACTGCATCATCATCAGAACAGATGGGTGCCAGCCCTCCCCCATCTCCTTTTTAGACAAATGGCTAATCACACTTTTCTATGGCTGTATGACAGATTTGCATATGACTCTCCACTGAACATGATCAGCTTTTATCATAATTCATGTATCCAATGTATCATCCAATCTTTTAAGTACAAAATGTACTAATGACAAGATCTCAATATGAAATTCAAGAATATAACACTGTATAAATCTACAATGGCTAATACATATATCTTTTCAAGGAAAACGTGTAGTTAAGTTGATGCTACATATGCAAGAGACTCCTTACACTGGGAATTAACTATGATGTTTTAAAATCTAATCTGAAGTAAAACAACATCTATTTATATAGCCTTTATAAGTTTTTGACTGCTTTACATGTAATTAAAGAACTTTGGACGTGCTATTTTTAAGCACTGTACAACAGAAATACTGTTCACATAGGCCCTAATGATGCTAGCTGGCAATTCATTGGTTTAAACAGACAATGCAGCAAAATACTACTGACAAAACTGCAGAAGTCTTAAAGGATAAAAGTCCTTACAATACAAGAGACACATTCCTCAAAATAAAATGTCCACAGTTTGCTTGCTGGTTAATCAATGGTTTGAGTTGACAAGGTAATAAAAGTCTAACCTGATTCCTGACATCACCTAAAATCATTGCTCAGATTATCAAAGGTCCCTGCTGGATCTCTAATTATGTCTTACCTATTATAAGAGGTCTCAATTCAGTTTGAATCTGATTCCTGGAGCCGCGCAGAGCCTTGCGTGTGTATGTGTGTCTGCCCAAGTCTGATTGCACTCACATCTCCAGATTAGAGATGGGGAGCTTGTCTGTGTTTTGTTGGCAGAAGGCTGGAAAGGGGGTTGGGATGGGCCTCAAGCAGCTGGTGCAGCCTTTAACTACAGGGAGGGGGGTTAAATTTGCCTTGTTCCAGCCCTCGTGGATTAGCCATCAGTTGGAGAGGCGGGGAGGCGAGCAGCCAGGCCTGCGGTTACAGTCTCCAGACTGATGGCGGACATCAGGGGAGCAGGAGGCAAATGCAGCACAAAGGCCCCCAAAGGGAGGGTGGTGTGGGGGGTGTAGCACAAAGGACTCTTACAATAATCCAACATACAAAAGAGCCAGAGCATCTAAAACAGGCTGGCCATCACTGCATCCAAAAAGAGAAAATGGGCCGAGGAACACTTTCATTTTTTAGTCAGACAAGGGCTGATGGAGACAGCTAGCTATCTAGCTAAGGCAGAACTAAGGCTAGCTATCTAGACAAACCATGCCTTAGCTGATTAAGTACTTGGGGCAAGGAGAAAATCAGGTAACCGATTTTGGTGCTCTCCTTTTATTATATCCACTCAGCCCCTCTGCCCCCAGCTAGTGCAGGAGAAGCCAGGATTTGATAAGAGCTGTGCTGAGGAAAAACCTGTTCCTAGTTTTTTGTGCTTGATTCAAACAACATGGAACACAAAACTGCTGCATGCTGGAAAGAACTCGGCTCAGTACAGTTGTGGACCTGGACTTACCAACAAGCAGATTATAGTGGAAATAATGACGCTACTCTGAAAAGTTTTACAGGTTTTCTGTTCTAGGTTTTCTGAACTGAAGCGTAAACTGAAAAGCTAAGATTGTATATATTTCCACATTTTAAAAATGCAATGTAAAGTATAATTTCTGTGGCAAAATGTTTGTCCTGTTTTGTAATCATCAAGATACATCAGATTCATGAGAAATCTCACAAAGGAGCCAATCACTGCAGAGCAATTACAGCCATTCAACAAGCACTTTCAAGAAAGAGCATATGGCTGAAATTTAATCAGAGGCACAACCCCCATCATAATGACTACCCTTTCCAACAGAACACACAACATTTGGGTAAGAAGAAGCTAGGTGAGTATACCCAGCATGGATAACAAGGCAGAGTCCAAAAAGACGGAAACAAGGACAAGATTTAATCTGGCCTCTTGTTTGAAATGGCTTTTACTCATTGACGAAAGATAAAAGAATATAAGACACCGGAAACAACAAAACTGGAAAACAACAATATTCTATATATAACATCTAACAGCTGAGTGTACATAGTACATAGTGATGATGTAGGCTGTGTCTGTGTGTGTGGAAGTTTGCAACCTTCCATCATAGAATCCTGTAATATTACTCTACCTTGCAAACTGACAAGTTTCTTTCTCTTCTGCTGTTATTTATTGATCTATTAATAATTTTGTGGTTTTGTAGTTTTATATCTCACTTGTTTTATATTATACAACCTTTTCTCCAAGTTCTATCTACATTCCATCAACTCAGCAACATTGCAAATGAGGGTCACTGTCAGTGTAGATTATTTTTTTTGTTCATATTTTGTCCACATATTTGACTTGGTGTTTATGGATAAAGGTATGTCACAGTTTTAGAAACCAAGTAAGTGTGTGATGATTAAGGCATGCAGTCTGCAGAGCATTAATTGGCGGGGTCAATCGTTTCATTACAATGTATCTTCAGAGCAAAAGACACAAACTTTGAAGACAAACCACGCCTTGGCTGATTAAGTACTTGGAACAAGGAGAATATCAGGTAACATATTTTGCTGCTCTCCTTTTATTCTATCCACTCAGCCCCTCTGCCTCATGACCTTCCCTCCAGCTAGTGCAGGAGAAGCCAGGCTTTGATAAGAGCTGTGCTGAGGAAAAGCCTGTGCCTCTCAGCCCTGTTGTGGTCATGTGGAGCCTGATCCCATGACATCACCCCAGGGAGCAGTGTGGTGTGCAGCTAGGCGTAGAGTAACCATGACCTCTGATCAGGTGATGAGCAGGGGGTGCTGAGGCCATGCAAGGGCAGGAGGGATGCTTAGTCAGACCTTAATAGCAACACCAGGGATCTCCATATGGAGGAGAGCAAGACCATCTCCTGACCTTTCAAAGGAGGGGATATGTGGTATGTGAATATAGGAGAAATAATAGGAAACACATGCACAGATGGCAAAAAAAATTATATTCAAAGCTTAAAACACTAACAACAATAAAACGTAAACCACCATTGTTTGATTTGTATACACATACATACACCCATATGTATATATATACACACCCATATATACATATACCCATATATACATATATATATACACACACACACACACACACATACATGAATACATACTTTAAATGAAAAGCACACTGTATCTACACTCATTGCTATTATCAGCTGCACTGGCCATATAGGTGCATTTTGTAACAGTTTCTACAGTTACTGACTGTATTCCATCTAATTCTCTGTTTTGTATCCCCATTTTACCCTGTTCTTCAATGGTCATGGCTCCCACAGGACCACCACAGAGCAGGTATTTTGTGGGTGGTGGATCATTCTCAGCACTGCAGTGACACTGCAGTGTGTGTTGTGCCAGTGTGAATGGATCAGACACAGCAGTGTGGCTGGAGTGTTTAAACACCTCAGTGTCACCGCTGGACTAAGAATTGTCCACCACTCAAAACTATCCAGCCAACAGCATCCTGTGAGCAGCGTCCTGTTACTAGAGTATGACCAGCACAAACTATGCAGCAACATATGAACTATCGTATCTGACTGTACATCTATAAAGTGGACTAACAAGGTAGGAGTGTCCAACAGAGTGGACAGTAAATGTTTGAAAACTTCAGCAACACTGCTGTATCTTATCCACACACACCAGTGCAACGCACAGTAAAGCATCCCAACCATGTCTGTGTCACTGCAGTGCTGAGAATGTCCACAGATATATATATCTATACGGGGCAGCCAATCAGAACAGAGTATATATTTACATATCTCGGACAGTACCTAAAACTTACCCTTTTCTCTGTTACAAGGTGACCTCATTTCATAACTTAATCCTTATTGCCCACCTATCAGCAAGCTTAAAGCATGTAAATGTGTTCTAGGAGACCCTAAAAATAAAATTCTGAACATTAAGAGTGAGCACATGGGCCCTGTAGTAGATCAGCCAAGGTAAGTTTGCTTCTCAGTTTCTTATCCGAGCTAAAAACCATTAGTAAATGAAGTTTATATCCCACCAATTAGCCCCTACAAACAACAGCGTGTTTCACATATTGGCCTTGAAATATGCTAAGCAATGTAGTTTCCGACCCTGTTTGACAAAAGCATGAGCAAATTTCAGCCTTCAAGAGGCACACTACTACTGCTACTACTGCTTATAGCAATGTGATATATTTTTGTCCAACTAATTTAGTTCCTCTAATCATATTTTTGCTTTTGCATCCATATTCTCTCCTTTTCTCCTTTACAGTGTTCCTCCCACCCTGCCTATCTCAGTCTCTCTTTTTTCGCATTACCAGATGAGAAACTGGCGGTGAGTGCCCCCGCAACCCTGTGAAGACACAAAGCGCCATTGTCTCTGCTTATGGCCCTTTTTATTTTGAACACAACCTTTTGAGAGTTAGTGGTAATTAGGTTAAAAATGTGCTGCATGTGGATGAAAAGACTACACATGAAAGTTCCTTCTTTCCCAAACAGGCTGGTAAAACATCAAATATTCCAGTTTAGGCCAGCCCTGTGAATGATTCAATACGTTTGATGTTTAGGTCTCATAGCTTTGATGACCTGGAATGGGTTCAGCACAGTGTCACATTTCTCTTTTAATCCTCTAGTAGCAGCGGTATAACAAATGTACAAACAATCATGCACATTCACTGAAGGGTTACAACACCTCCTGAGAAAAAAAGGAGGGCAGTTTTGTAGTTTATAGGTGGTAGGCATCATGACCCTGCATTAGCAGTCAAAAAATGTATATAGTCATAGTGGTTATGGTACTGATAAGGACCTTGGTATTAAGCACCTCTGAATAGACACAAAACTGATCAATTGTCAGACACAACCTCTCAAACCTATAACAGACATAAACTTCCTATAGCATTTTTAACAGATGTATATACTACTTTAATATAGAATTATGAATGCACACTATTGGGATCATATCAGTACCTAACTGCATAAAAAGTTTTCATAGTCAGCCAGAATTTGAACTTCAAATTCTTGAACTTCCAGAACTTCAAATTGGTATTTGAAATCACTTTTATTGTACTCTGGAAGTGCAGAATGTTTAGGCGACATCTGTAATCCACTGAAATAAAGTTAATGGGCATGACATGTACTATCTGCCTGGTCTATCATCTGAAAAAGAAAAAGAAAAAGAAGATACAAGATGATCTACCTACCTTGTTCTCGAACATCATTTTGAGACTGCTGAGAGGGACACTGGGTTTGTCGCTTGGCGTGCTGATCACATCTGCTGCCTCTGGGGTCTCTGTATCTCTTTGCACCCACTCTTCCATAGCTGGCTCCCTGGGGCTCTGAGGTGGCTCTTGACTAACCTGGGCAGCTTTTGATAGGGCGATTTTGTATCGAGTGTCTACAGAATCTCGTAGCGTGTCTGCAGATGGGTCTTGAACTTGGTCCTGAGTCCTGGGTTGCGGGCTTGAAAGCTCAGGGGAGAGAGGCTGCTGGGCCTCCCACCGCTTCTTCAGAACACTGAGGTTTCTATTGCGCAGGGCGGGGGCTAAACCCTCCACAGACTGGAAGAAAAGCATTCAGAGTTGAGATGTTAAGGTTAAAAATGCCTTTAGGACATGGCAGTATATTTTTTCTTGCCAGATCACATATTGTCACTGTTGCAACTAAACCTTATATCTCCAAAATAGTAACTCTGTGGCAGAGTGGAAAAAAACATTTCTAACTTTAAATAAGACTGCAATTATATACCTATAACCTACCAAAGATAGTTGGTCACATTAATTTAATGTGGGTGCATTTCAGTAAGCATCTATGATAAAAAAAAAAATAATAATAATAAATATATATATATATAGAAGGCATTGGCAAGTGAAGGCAACTGAAAATCTCAGCTTTTCACAACGAGATGACAGACGAGGGTCAGACAAGAAACTTGAGTTTCATGTTGTAAATATTTCCTCTGCATAAAGTAAATTAGTACCAGATGAAACCATGATCTTGTTAGGTTGTTAGAAAACAAGAACAGTCAAAGAAGAAAACCTGGTGAATTGAGCAGATCCCACAGCTCCCTGTGCAGGTGGAAGTGAAAGAAAGCTGTCTCAGATGTTAGGAACTATTAGCCCACCCCCCTAATGGCACAGGAGGAAAACTAGAAAGAGGGAAAAGGGGAGTGGAGAAGAGACACAGAAACACAAGTAGAAAGTAAGAAATGGAGGCACTGAAAAGCAAAGAAGATGTAATCCAAGAAAATAAAGTTTAAAACATTTGCTGAAGAAGCACCTTTCAAAGAAAATAACTTTTTGATTTCAGCAGCTCGTATTCAGCCATTATCTGTCTTGAAATAAAAAAAAGTCTGAACTTTGCTTCTTCGGTTTTGCACTAAAGCCGCAACAAGAATTACAAACAAAACTAAGGTTTAAGATGTCTTCCTCTACATTTTCACTGTTTTTTGTCCACCACTTGTAGCTCTCGTGCTAAACTTAGAAAGAAAGCTTATATTTACTTTCACTGCATATGGCAGATGCTATTATCCAGAGCGATTTATATTTTTTATCAAGTTTGAGGTAGTTGAGACTAGCTTTAAGAGTCTTGCCCAGGGACTCTTACTGCCTGGGTGGGGAACTGAACCCCAGTCTGGAGAGCAGCTGTGTTAGCTGTTGCTTATAGACAATGTTAAAGAAAGAGGCAAGAGATAAAACTGTGTAAATGTAATACTTCGTCAAAAAACTGCTTTAAACTTCTCTTCCAATCATAATAAAGCTATGTGCCTGCAAAATAGTACCAACTACTACTAGTAGTACTACTACTACTTGACAACAAGCCATAAGATTGCAAAGACAGAAGTAAACCACAAAAAAAAACCACTTTTCACAGGTGATGACTAAGAAGCACAACACCGAAATCAGTGCAGTACACACTAATATTCAATAATAAGACAACACCAACTAATTCTCAGATTTACGCTGAAGCCAAACTCAGTTGAAACTTCAATATTCAAAGCAGGCTGGCAGAGGGTCCCTGCCTATAATAAACCACTGAACCATACAGGCTTCCACTAAATGATCCCCAAAAACATTCTCTTGTGGGAGAAGTAGTATTGGCCATACAAATCTGCCATCTTAAATAGTATTGTAGGCCTGATAACAAGGGAGCCTTCAACAGTATGGCAAAATCTTGTAAATACAGTTGAATTTTCTCACCATTACTTAATTAAATATGTGAAATTATTGTAAACCTACAAAGAAGCTTGTTCATTAAAATATTTAATGTGTTGCATTTTTTTTATTTACGTTACCAAAAAAAAAAAAAAAAAAACCTTGACAAGAGAAAGTATGCTCCTGCCAGCTCTTATGCTAAAGTGTAATCTGGCCGACCTCATACGTCTGTGTCCTGACTTCCTCGTCTTCTAGGCAAGAAATAATAATTAAAAAAAAAAAACACCTACTGATAAGTCTAGTCAGTATACACAGTATACACCCCCATAATAATCACAGCTCTTCAAATTATAATGCTTCCAACTAAAAATCATTTGTTAAAAAAGAAGGGGAAAAAAAAAAAAAAATTGCCTGCTACTACCGTCTCCCTGCACAACCAGGACATTCATATAGTTATAAAGTACCGTGATTATAAGGGACAGTAAAAAGTAGTGCTGTTGTTTTCATCTGAAAACAGCAGGTGATTGTTGGTGTTATAAAGAAATGTGTATTAGTACTTTTTAAACATCTGAATATTTCAACAATGTTGTGAGCAAAAACCTGGATAACTGTGGTTACTGGCTTTGTCCCATCTTTAACTAGCTAGCTAAAGTGAAAAGAAAAAGAAAAAGTATCGTCTCAAGTTGAAACTTTTAAAACATACAACAGTTAATGATCTAGTTGAGGCTGTTTAACAAATGCCTTCTCTTCCTGCTACCTGCTTATTTCCAGTGGAGATTCTCTGTCTCTTCTGATCAGTTACTGCAGTGGTGTATTTAGGCAGCATAAAGATCCTGGGCCTACATGCTTCTTCAAATCAGTTTCTTCTCTTCAGCTTCACCAGCTGTGTTTTCCATGCTGGGAGGCTCTACACAGAATAACTGGAGCTGTTCAACTACAGGGCGACTTACCTGCAGCTTAAGGAGTCTAAATAGGGATTAAGTTGACTAGTCACTAACTGCAGTGTGTGGCTGAGAGGGAAACAACACTTGTGAGCTTAGACAGACATGCCTGTTTGCTAATGGCTTTTAAAATGAATTCACACCTACAGAACACTTCAAAAGTTAAAAAATGACATTTTCAATGATATTTGGCAAAACTGATTGCAGATAAATCTATAAACTGATTCTAATATGCCAGTTCTCTGCAACTTCTCATAGTCACTCACAATCAGCAGGAACCTTAAAAGCTATGAAAAACAAGCGATAAGAAATTTTAGTCTAGTTCAGGCGAATGAACAGAGCTGTCGATAATAACCGAGAAAGCTGTAAAGGATAAATATTTAACCATTATAAATTAAGATCAAATTATGACAGAATCAATTCTTAATAAATAGTTAAAAAAAGAACAGTAGAAAGATTTTTTTTGTGTGCATTGTTAGGGTTTGAATAACTGCTTTATCATTCTGACACGTTTTAGGTGGATGAGAACAAATGAGTCATTGATGCTGAATTAGATTAGATATCAGATAACATTAACTGCTGTCCAGAATATCCATTTTGTTCCTAATTTAAGTAGGTGAAATCACAAATACTCACCTTTTTCCTCTCCAAGTGGATCTCCTCTGCTGCCTTCTGGTATCTGTATACAGAAGGTTCAGTGGTATGTGTTTACTATAAGGTCAATACAGACGTCAAATTTTACGTGCTCTTTACAATCCTGCACACAGGATACACAGTGAGGGAATACATTTCATAATATCTATTCAAACATCTAATCAAATTATTAGGAGATTTGTAGCTTAGATAAAAGTGGTCATTATAAAAGTGGTCATTTATAGACCAACAGTGCCCCCCGGTGGTGAAAAATGGCAGTGCTAAAAAGAAGGAAAAAAGACTAATATGGGGTAGATTTGTAACGGAAGGCTATTATTAAGTGCATTATTGTCCTATAACTGCAGCTAATCTGATTTTGCCAGTAATCCTTTCACTGTGTTTACATGCACTTGAGTAATCAGATAATGGGAAACTCCCTGTTTACATGAGTCAGGCAGTAATCAGATTTCTGCTTTGTAACCAGCCAATAAACTCATAGAATAAGACATGACGCAAACGTAATAAAAAATTCTAACTTTGTACCACAACTTTTTTTTTAAGTCAGTTTACCTGAGAATAGGAGCATACACCATCAAGAAAGTGTATCCCAAAAGTGTTTTGTCACCATCTTGTGGTTGTTGTGTTAAATGATGCATACTTATTTCCGACACATGCACAGACTGAGAAACCCAAAAGTAACCAGTGTAACCCGTATACATGCACTGAGAAATCAGATTTCTGAGCTAAAATCCAGCTCTCCAATTTCTTAATTAGATTGTAGACCTTAATCGGATCTAGGAAACTGGAGTATGCCGTTTACATGGACACTTACTGCAGAAATCCAATTATGATTGGACTATTGAGTGCATGTAAACATTATTTCAATGCTGCTCTTTTAAAGCTCAAGACATGGCATGCTTAAAAGGGCCCAAATACTCCATTTCTAATTTTACTGTTTCCTGTGAGGTTATTTTACAAGGTTACAAGGTATGTGTGAAGCCCATCTTTATCCCTCTTTAGAATTAAACAGACTGTTTTTGTTAAGTGTGTATATATATATATATATATATATATATATATATATATATATATATATATATATATATACACTGAATAGGTGGATTTATATAAATGTATTGTGAATTCAAAACAAGTTGATTTTACAGCATTGTTTCCATGTATGGACTGTAAGACCTGTGAAGCGAATGGTAAAGAAAATCTGTGATATAAACCCTTTAAGAAGATGTGGTCTGAACGCCCCTTAATGTAGCTAACAAGTAATGGAATGCCCTACCAATTACTTGTAATAACTGTAAAGTGTTTAAATCATCCCACGTTTGACCCCAAACTGTGTTGAGTTGTAATCTCAAATACACCAGTTTCCGATACTGTTAGAGTATAAAAATGGACAAAAGTATAAGCAAAATTCAGGCTTGAACATGGCCGATACAACTGTTTTTATCTATGCATGCTGTTGTCCATTTTTATAGATAACAGCATGGTTACTTACAAGGCCCTTTGAGGGTCTTAGTTTAAAAACAACTTTCAAAAACAGAAGCAAACAAGTGAAACAAGTGATATCATGGCTGGATACACACTGTTTAAAGTGACGTTTCCAGAAAGGGGATTCAGTGTAAGCAAAAACGAAAATAGGAGCCAGTCTGCTCATGCTGATGGGAAGTCAGAAGGAAAATAAAGAAAAACAGAAAGAGGGTGCATGAATGGGCATGCTTTTATATATACAGGGAAGTACATACTTAGACAAGCGTTCAGCTATAGCCGTGTTTTTGCCCCTTTCTCCCACGATGGACAGCTCTTTGGCTGTGATGCGTAGGGACTGGGAGGCCCACTGCCTTCTGTCGAATGAACTGACTGCCATCACTGCTTCTGAGCGTCAAAGAAAGAAAAGAAAAAAACTGTCAGCAAAACAAAGAAAAGTAACTAAAAAATGTTGCAAGTCTTGCATGGCCTTGTGACACCACAGCCATAAAGAAGTCAAAACAGGCTGTTTTTGCAACTTATTTACCATATTTAAGGCTTAATAAAAGTTTACATAGTACATTAAAGCTTATAAAGATACTGTTCAGGAGTGTCTTCTTACATTTATACTAGAATTGTAACTGCTATGTACATGTGCTGAACCAGGTATGTGATCAGAATGGTGATTAAGGTTAAACGTTTTTGGCAGCAAAAATTGAAACGAAGCTTGTTCACCACTAAAGGATCTGATCTATCATGTCTTGACAACTTGGAGATAAAAACTGAATTTTATGGGAGCATGATTTTCTTCCTTTAATACAGGAAATGAGTCATTGTTCTGATTCAACTCCAAACACCTGCTACTCACCTGGGGTTCCATTACCCACACTCTCATGAGCTATGACCTACTTTAGATA
Source organism: Semaprochilodus insignis (assembly GCA_034552555.1). Classification (NCBI taxonomy): domain Eukaryota; kingdom Metazoa; phylum Chordata; class Actinopteri; order Characiformes; family Prochilodontidae; genus Semaprochilodus; species Semaprochilodus insignis. The sequence goes on along the minus strand of CM067492.1, from coordinate 8,537,113 downwards.
GGAGTCAGTCAGGTGTCACTCTTACCTCAAGGCATGGCGTCTGTGTCCACACTTAATGAGAAAGAGTGGTGAAATAGACTGGCTGAAAACAAGTGGAAACTTGCATAAAAATGTAACCCGCAGGCCAACTTACAGGTGAGAACTTCTATCTAAATCAGCGCTGATAGCGGAAACAGTTTAACGGAAAATACTGCATTCTGGATTCATAAGAGAAGTGCGTACAGATAGACAATTAAACATATGTACATGTTTGCCTCATGATTACTGCATTAGCAGCTACTGCTTTTCTAACTGTCGCTTCTGTACATTATTGACTAGTAGGAATGTAAGTCTCCAAGTTGTTCCAATTGCCTGGTTCCTCTAGTTAGCTCAAAGTAGCAACATCGGCATCTACCATCCTGCACACTTTAGGTGATCACCTGATCAATCTAATTTCTGCCTTTAGTAATTTTTGATTACCTGAGTTAGGTGTATTATATTTAAGTGTATTTATATTTAGACGTGAAACCTATAGGAAGGTAGATCTCCAGGGGGGAAGAGAGCTGATGATCACTGAATATTGCTGCTTCACAGAATATACTACTTACTGGTTTACACACTTACTGTTTCAATTACTGCTATAAAACAAATATACTAATGTATGACTACTGAGGTGCTGAGGCTATTAGTCTAAATCTATGATAAAATGGCACAAGTGATAAACCAAAATCCCAACCTAATATCACTACCACATGCTGCACTAAAGTCATGTGTAAAAAAGTTTACCATTTTGCTGTAGGTAGCAATGTACTTACAAAGTTTTATGTGTCACTCAGACAGACACATGGCAAGCCCTGACACATCAGCTGACTCACACTTTCATCTCTAAGCTCACTATAATATCATTCAGTTTGGTTTACAGACCAAAGTAAAGTCATTTTTTGCTGTCTAAGCATTTTAGTAAAATAAACTGCAGCAACACCATCGCAGTTTCTACTCTTTGCTGTCTGGTCTGATTGTCAGCAGCTGTCAAATACAATGATAAAAATATCACACTGCCAGCTCAATCCACTATGTTTTCAGACGCCACTCCAATATCACTACACTATTAAGTGAAATGGGCCATGACGAGGGAAAAAAAAATCTGTGTCCCACAGAAAAGCAGATTCTGTGAAGAATTGCTGGCTCACTGAGACCCTTAGCTAACAGGATATGATTCAGATCCTGCCACATCCCAAAAACTCCACACAAAACCCTGAGAGGTCAGAGGTTAGCGTCTCAAGCCATCAAATTCAACACAGGGGTTTTCCAGACGCACAGAACACGGACGTTTTGCTATTCAGTCATCCTACGGTAGTACTTCATAGTTTTCCACAGCTGAAGTAGTGTGGCTGGTCCACCATATAATTGTGTTTTAATAACAGGTTGTGTTGGGTCAAAAAAGCCACATCAACATCACAGTAAGCTAACACAGTCACCCCCCCAACCCCCAAACATCCCACACTCATCCTGCTGCCTTCCTCAAAATACCCGATTTCCAAAGCAAAGACACATTAAGCCAGCTCTCTTGTTGATGCTTAATGTCAGTAAAACAACAAAATAAGATGACACAATGAAGAAAAACCCAAAACAAAAGTGAGGAGCAATAGCAAAACTTTCAGAGAAGGTTATTCACATTGACATTAGCCTATTACAATGCCCATTTTCATGCAGATCACCGGGGGTTATTTCACATAGCAGGATTTCTCAGTAAGCTTGATAATCAAACACAAACAGAAGGACTATCCAACACAAACTTGCTTAGTTCCCCCTTAGCTCTCCTACTATTAGACTAGTTTGAGTTTGGGCTTAAGTTATGTAATCTTGCTAAATGAAAATGTTTTGTGAAATATCAAGGTACCCTCTACTCTCCAAATAAACAAACAAATCTTGTCAAATAATGACTTGCTCTATACAAAAAAGAAACTACATACCTACAACAAATGCACTGGGTAGTTAATTAATCTTCCTCTTGTTGTCAAACAGTTAAAATATGTCGTTTTCAGGCTGTTTTCTTCACTGATTGCAGGCTGCTGTCCTCCACTGTGTCTCAGCTCAGTCTGAGCGGTTCTTGGCTATCACACACTGCTTGTGGGAGTGTGTATGTGTGGGAGGGTGAAACACTGTGGCTCCTATCTCAGCCAATGAGGACACAGCTCTCTTTCACCTTGCAGGTAAAACACCCACTCGAAACACCACCCTTTCTTTACACTATCAGCGTGGCCATCCAAGTGACTCAACTTCAGAGCTGGGAATACCCCTCACAGTTCCTGGAAACAGCATTTACACTTCACCTCCTTCTAAAAGAAATCACATCACAATTCTGGAGAAACTCAATGGAAAAAATCTTTTGACTGTGTAAAGCAGGTCAAGTTTACACAGAGTTCATGAGGAAACAAAGAACAGGGAATACTGTTTTAAATGCACAGAAGTTAGGAAGAAACACAGAAATCAGGGTGCAGCTATTGCTGAAAGAGTGAAAGAGAGAATAATACTGCCAAAACACTTCTACTAAAACTCTCAAACAAAAATATTACCAAAAATATAGTAAAATGATGTTTGCTTCTAGTTAAGGGGCTAATGTATCTAATAAGCAATGGAAACTTACAGCCTCTAGTTTCGCATTGGACAAAAAAATATAAGAGCAGAATTCAGCCTGCTAATGTTGTTAGTTATGCACCTTACTAGTTCAATATTCTATAGTAAAGGCAAAGATTGTACTTGGAACAATAGGTACTAAATAAAACCATTTCATGCTTAAAGGGTGATTCAGCCACAAGTTCAAATAATTTAGTCCTTTTACATATGCCTTCTTACTTTGTATATGTACCATCTATTAATTAATATAAATGGATTAAATACATTTTAGGTCAAAACCACATCAAAAACTATCATAAAGCAATGTATCAGACATCAGGTGGTGTACTCAATAGCATGTCATTTAATAACTTTCTGTGAAGGAGGTTTCAGATGTATTTAACTGTTCACCACTCTTTAGACATATTTAACTCTTCACAACCACTTTGAACAATTCTTGAGACTGTCAGCTTCTCTCAAACAGAGCCTTTTTTTGTTCCACTTTAAGTGTTTTTCTGCATTGAGAAATCGTTTTTCAGATTGATGGAGAATGTGCTGTATATAGTTCTTTACAGAAGCTTTTTGAAAAAAAAAATATCTTTTTTTATATAGCACTATAAAGGGCTCTTATATTATGACAAGCCTGACATCATAACAGTCAAAGAACTTTTTTTTCAAAAAGGTTCTGTATACACTGACATACCAAAAGTCATGGGATAGCAGTAGGTAATTTGATTAAGTGCTGTTACCTCGGGGCAACATGGGAATGCCCACACCTGTATAAACTGTAAGGTGTTCTCTTGGGAGTGAGGTTGAACACTGGCAAGCGTGCTCACGTCAAAGCCACATGAATTATCAGAGTTCGAATACGGCATGATAGTGGGTGCCAGACAGATGGGACATTTCTGATTTATGTGGCCATTCCTTATTTAACATTCCTCGATCCACTGTATCACGTGTGCACCAGAAAAATGTAATAGAAAGCACTATACCCACAGTGAACAGCGCAGTGTCCGCCTACAGGTTCTTAATGATCTTGACCGACAGGGTCACAGACACCATGAAGCCATCGACGGTAGTTGTCAACAAAGCAGTGTGCAGGCTGGTGGCGGTTACATGGTGGTGCAGGATGTGTTCTTATGGCATGAGTTGGGTCCACTGGTCCGCCTAAACATGTCATTCACCGGTAACCACTATGTTTCACTGCTTGGTGACCATTTGCAGCCCTTCATGGACTCAACATACCTCCACAATCATGGGATATTCCAGCAGGATAATGAGCTGTGTCATCTGAACAGAAATCCAGAATCTGACCAGTTGTCCAGAACTGGTTCGAGAAACATTTTGGAGAGTTCAGAGGAATGGTGTGTCCTGCATGTTCACCCAACATGAGCCCAATCAAGGCATTCCACTATCATGCCTTGTTCGAACTCTGATAATTCATGTAGCCTTGCCATGAGCATGCTGGTCAGTGTTCAGTCTCACTCACAACATAACACCTCACAACTTATACGAGTGTGGACGTTCCCAAGCTGTTCCACGAGGTAACGCCACATCAGAATCAATTTACATACTGTCATCTCATGTCAGCGTAAAAAGGGTAATTTGGTTTTGGCTGAAATGTAGATGGTTGAATCTTTAACAGATTTAAATACTGTTAAATAGTGCAGACATGCACAACAACCTCGAATGGCAAAGCTTTTGGAGAATGGCCTATTCCGTCTGGGCCAAGAGTGCTGTCTACAATGTCTCATCACCATAATCCTAATCACATGGATGGCTTGTGTGAGGGTGGGCTTGGCACTACAAGCCTTGAGCTAACTCCTCTTGACAAAGAAGCACATCTTAAAAGGGGATTTAGAGCTCAGGCGCAGTACCTTACACTGTTAAAGGTGGAGCTCACTGAGCATTCTGTATGGGCTGAAGAGCCTAAACACAGAAAAACATCAGGCTGAAAATCTAATTTATTTCCACTATTTACTCCTTTCTCCTCATATTTAATCAGCCAAGACATGCTTAGTGTCAAAACCTTGCTTCTTAAGGTTTTGCAATGGACCTATGAGGCTCATTAGCTAATTTGCTAATATGAATTTTGTCAGTTTTACTTTATCTTGCATGTAAACCTACACTGTGGAATAAGGGGAACAGGGTATATATAGTTCATGTTGTAAAATATTGCTTTTGCTCATCTAACCTACAACTGTTCTTAGCAATTTTGCATTCAAATTTTTTCTTTGAGCTGTGTAAACTGTTAAATTGCTTGTTACATGCTGTTTTTTTGTTGAACAGACAAACCAATTTTTACAGTGTAAAAATGTAACCTTTAATCACCCAATGTCTTGGTTGATCCGCTAGATTTGGGGTTGTATACATTTGATTTGTCACAAGAGATGGCATGATAATGCTTTTTCTTTGTCAGTAACTGATACAGATATGGGTAACTTTGAGTAACTACCAATACCTATACTTTTTTTAAAAAATTACTACGCTTGAAATTTATTTTTAACTGAAGCACTTAAGATGAGCATCTACAACTAGGCTAACAAATGCAAACTACTAACTGTATAGCCTAAAAGGAAGAAATACCTGGCTAACAACATGGCATCACACCATATTCTGGAGATATGGCAAGAATGTAATATAATTTTTTTTATATTTTTATATATTGTGGTGCACATCTGAGGAGCTGAAATAGACACAGCATTGCCACATACACAAATACTATGAAAAACTTTTCATTAAACATTTCATACACTGTGCTGCACTAAATCCAGTTAATCAGGACTACTGATGCTTTCTTTTAAATCAATCACTTAGTGAAGTGTTTACAAGCACTGACAATATCCACAACATGCTCAGAAAAGTTTATTGTGACCATATAAGTCCTACATCACAATGTGAGTGCTATTCTTAGCTAGATTCTTTACAGGACTGGATCAGATCAAATATTTCTTTCTCTCCAACATCCCATTCAGCATTTTCTGCTGATATTGTCCCGTTCCTCACCAATATGCTGCCTCTACTTGTCACTAAGCTATTTATTTATTCATCCATGTTTACAAGTTTACTTGAATGAGTAGGCCTTCTGCAGTGCTTCCTGAGGAACTCATTAAGTTCAGCACATAAACAGACAAATATTTACAAGGCTATAAGTTTAACTGATTCTCTGGGGATGGTAAATAACTCATGACAGCAAAATTCCCATGGAAATTTGTCCCAAAGGATTTTTATAAACCACATGGGACTGGACTGCAGACATCAGTGTAAAACATTTACTACTGATCTTCTATGTGTACCATCCTAGTCACATAGCATCCTATGTATCATTCCTAGTTTTTGTTTAGGTTTTTCAATTCATGGAGGGCAGTTAAACACAGTTTGGACTACTCAGATATTTTAGGAACCCATAACACATGTTCATAACGCACTCCTGTCTCTACCAAAGCATTCAAAGCAGCCACTGACCTGTGAAATCAGCTCAATAAGGCATGGCAAAATGTTCAGGTACAGTAAAGCCTAAACTAAATCACTACTGCTTCTCTCTCGTCTTCTCCCTCCCACTCAGGGACTCTTCCTGGAAATGGGAGACTATATTTGTCAAATAACATTGTGAAATGAGAATGAAGGAGAAAAGGTTTTCATATAACCTCCCCACAATTCTGGAAACAAAGCAGCCAAGAGACAGCAGATGGGTTCAGGGTGTAAACTGTCAGAGGCTGCTCAGTAGGGATGGCAGCAGTGTTGTGACTGGAAGGTTTCTGGTTTAAACACTGCACTATTGAATAAGATGCTGGTGCAAGAAAAAAAAAATACAAATACATGCAGTGCAGACAAAGGCATATAGGACCTGGAAAGAGTGCTCTGTGCTACAAGTTCCAATCATACGTGTATATATGTGAGATACCTAGATTGCTGATAACATAATCATTTACAAAACATTCTAAGGCATGTTCAGAATGTTCTATAATATATAATTAAATGCCTGAGATGTAGACAAAGTTATTTCAAGTGATTTAGTGTGAAATGCTGCGTTTTAGTCTGTTCTAGTAAAGCTTGCAGAGTCAGGAATTGTCCACAGTCGTGGTAATGGGAACCAGATGTCTTACGAGGTTAATGACTCTGAAAACTTCCTCACGAAACATTACATAAAAATTGTTAGATATATGCTGCCTGATATTTGATGAGTTGTTTATGATAGTAATGTGTACTGAATGTAATTGTATTTTAATCAATTTATTTTACTCCAGTCATTGTGGAAGGGTTCATGCAAAAATGGATTCTGAAAAAAAAAAATGAAACTCCACTTTAAGTCTTTGACTTTTTTTTTTTAAAGCACACATCATCAAGCCAAAAAAAAGTACTTTACTATTTTTTAGTTTTTTATATAATACTTTATTTTCAAAACTCCTTAGGGTGGTTGCTGGGAACTAACAATGTATATCTAATATGTATATCTATTTGTCTAATATGGAATCTACTTTAATAATCAGCACTCACTTATATTGCTAGATATTGCAATTGCGATTAAATTAAAATCATTAGTGTTTTGCTGTATTATTATTTTATTGTTGGATAGCTTGATGCAGCCAAACACCCAAAAAAACACTTTCCCAGGACTTCCTGCTAAGGATTAACAAACTATTTATAGTGCAGCACTAGAAGAGTTGGATAGAGCAGGATTTGTCAGAATCTAACCACTACACACAGGTAATAAACACTTCACCTAACAGTGCTACACTTCAGGGTCTTTCCAGCATATCTGGAGCCACGCCTAGCAGGAACGAAACCCTAACAAGGAAGTAAACGTCCGTTTAAAACAACTTAACCTTTCCCTAAAAAACCCAGACCTCTGCAACTGCTTATTTCCTGTAAGTTTGCTAACTGAAAAGCACAGTACAAATGCGTAATGCACATTAACCGGCTGTTGTTTACTGTTTTACTTTTTACTCTTTGGAAGACAGAGAAGGAAACTAGTACTAGACTGCATGGCACATATTACCTTGCTGGTCTAAAAATGCTGCTCCCTCTGCTGAGCTTGTCTGCCTTGTGTCATAGATGGTGCTCCATTGGTGGAAATCACCTAGGCTGTTCCCCATATCGATTACACATACATCACAGGTTAAATGGACTGACAAGTTATATTTATTCTACTAAGAACGTGTTCTGCTCAAAACAGTACTACTACATCAGCTACATGGACAGCCTGTGAGCAAACATGTTCACTCCTGTACCCCGGGGGGCATAGTACAGCTAAATAATTGTCTTGTGGGATTCAGTCACACACATAGACAACAAATTAGTGCATTACTTGGCTGTAGAAGCTAGAATCAAATATCACATTGTAGACTTTTTAGTGAACACAGAGAGGTATTTGACTATGGTGTGTGACGTCATGGCGGGGCCGGGGGTCAGCTAGACGAACGGAAATGCTAAAATGCTAACTTATAGTTTGTTAGCTGAAGTTACTACGCGAAAAGACTATAGTTGCGTCCATACTACAGCACTATACACACTAAACTGATGAATTAACGTCTAATAGGACGCTGAAAGAAAAGTAAGTTAACAGCTAACATACTGCCGTCAATGCTAACCTAACAGCGCGATACAACTTAATATACGCGCGATAAATAATACAAACTTAAGTTGTCTATAAAGATACATCATTATAAGTCTGTTAATAACACTAATATGTCTCCGAATAAAAATATTAGGAATATATACATCGCTAACCACTGTATTTTCTTCGCCTGCGCTGGATGATGAAGTGGCCGTTGGACGGGGCTCGCGCTGCTCTGCTGATTTTCCGTTAGGTTTAAAATTTGAACTAAGGGCGCGAGGACGGCAAAGCACCGGCTACTGACTCAGTGGGGTTCAGCGCTAATACATTACGCAGGTACTTTAAGCAGCGTTAGAACAAAACCTTACAAACTCTAGGAAATACATTTAAACTGCGTGTACGATCAACTAACCGACTACTTTGGGCGCTGTAATCAAAACACTGTTAATAGTGATGAATGGCCGGCCTGAGAGGCCTTTCCTTTGCGTTTGAAACTAAAAGATGACAGAAATTAACCCGGCAATTCCATGCGTCTTAAAACGTTTAAAATTGGGCGCTACCATTTAGTCAGGTTCCGAGGGGGAAAACCCAGTCACTGCTAGAGAGAACATTTTTTGCACAAATTAATCTACCCCTTACAAATGGACTGTCCCAAATACAGCATCACAGCTACATACATCACACTTAAAGAGATACGCAGCACCTAGCAAGAGCCCACATGACTACAAGGTAGAACCCACAAGACTGCATACAACCCCGGCGCCATCCAATAGCATGAACGCCCATAGTGGTTCAAACGCCTTAAGATGCTCAAAATTGCAGTGTAAACACGTTCATTTCTGTCGCCTTAAGACGTATAAATTTAATGTGTTAATACGGACGCTGAACTAGACGTTAAGAACCAAACACTGTTCCATACTCCAAGGTGCTGCGGAACTTCCACACCTGCACCATCATAAGCACCCTCACAGGGGACATCACAGCTTGGTTTGGGAACAGCACCAAGCAGGACAGAAAGGCTCTAGAAAGGGTGGTGAGTTCAGCTGAGCGCATCATTTGGATTGGCGTCCTGACCTGCAGGTCATCTTCTACAAGCAGTACTGGACCAAGGCCGGGAGGATTGTGAAGGAGCTTAGCCATCCTAACAATGGACTCTCTGTTAAGCTCGGGTAGTAGGGATGGGCAGATTGATACCTAAATATCGGTGCTTCCGATTCTGGCATTCACTCTTAAGCGCAATAATATTAATTAATTGATCGATTATTTGTTTATTTATTTAGTAGGTGTGTGTCTGTCCTGTCTCTCAATGAACACAACAAAAGCAAAAATGCTGCTTGGAATGATGGTGTAGAACAGGAACTACTTTTCCTTTCGCCGTTTTCTCCTGCTCCCAAATTCATTGTTTTAATCGGTGGTAGACTTAACTGAACTAATTATCAGTAGACTCACAAGCCAGTCTTTAATGTAACAGGCTCTTGTGGTGCATGTGGCCTACAGTACCACTAAAACAACCAGCAGATAATTAGATATACTTATTCATTACTATATTATCTGCCATACTTTTAATACATGTTTGATTTTCATTATATATATATATATATATATATATATATATATATATATATATATAATGAACTATTCAGATGTAGCTATTAATCTAATCAGTAAATATTTAATTACTGAATTTAGAGTTTACATGTAGTATTATTAGTTTAACTAAACATAATTTAATCATTGTTGAACACTGAACAGAATTGTGATATTAAAAAGAAGTGCAGAGAATAAAAGTGTATTTAATATTAATGTCAGAGTTTTTGTTCACATTTACCATTTATCATTGCTGAAAATCACAAGCTTTAAATTATTTGTATCGGTATCGGGATATTAGCCTTGGGATTACTTGGTATTGGATTGTATGGACAAGTGATATTACCTATGCCTAACAGTGAAGATGAGGAGAAACATCTTCTCGCAGGCAATTGAATCAAAGCCGCTAGGGCTACCTCACACATATTTACTGCAGATTATTTATTAAATGCCTCTTGTTCAGTTGCACAGCATTATTTTGCACATTCCTTTTTGCACATTTTGCACTTCACACTTTGCAGTGTCCATCCCCACACTGCACCCTACTGCAAATTTAAATTTCTTATGTTTCCATGTTGTATATGTATGTACACTTGGTGTATATATTATAAATAAAATTCAATTTTTTATGATTATTTAACAGCTTGTTCTTATCTTTATATATTTCTATTCTATATCAGATATTTTATCTTTGTTTTATATTATATATTTCTATCTTATTGTTTCGTGTGAGCAGTGAACAGTTGTTAAAGCATTTCACTGACAGTTGTACCAGGTATGACTATGTCTATTTATGAGAAATAAACTGTGATTTGATCCTCCGGCCTGTTGGGGGCAGCAGAGAGGTGGCAGGCCTCTCGCACTACACATCTTCAGAAGAGGAAAAGCAAAACAAAAGAGAAGCGCTGTTCACACAAGCCCTAGTTGCAGTGAAGTTACGTGAAGTTGTCGTTAAACTATAAACTTGTATATTTAAGCAGACGTATGTCCAGACATTACGAATGTTCTGAAAGTACGAATTTGACGCTCAGCGGACGTTCATATCTGTGTGAAACCGTTTGAGCCACCACATAGTACGTTTTGCAGAGGTAAACTAACTTCCGTGTATTTACATATCGAAATTAATACTCGTTTATAAAGGCAGATGTAATGAAATGGTACTATAACATAGCCTGGCTACGTGTGCTGTTGGAGGCCTGGCAGTATGTTAAAGAGGTTAAGATCTAAACAGTCATTCATGGTTTGACAGCTGATGTGAATTGTTTCGTTCCAGAGGGAAACCTACTGATGATCACGGTGGTGGTGATAGGAGCCAGACTTCTGTAGTGTTAACTGTCTCTAACAGCTCCCCATCAGAAAGTTATATCATGAAATGGCTGTGGCCTGATTCCTGACATTGTTTTGGAAATGGGAAACTTCACCGGTTTTAATTTAGACATTTTACAAAATTAAATGGTTAAGATGTAAACAAAGTCATTCAGAGTGGTTTTATGTGAAAAGCTCAGCTCCAGAGAAGAAGTGTCAGAATTGTGCACAGTGCTTTGATAAGAACCAGACATCCAGACATGTTTCTAAAAGCAAACTCGCATGAAAGTATCACATCATCTGATGCCAGTATTTTGTGGTTGGCTTAAATCATAACTTATTTATGGTGAAGAGGTACATGCAGGACATCAAAGGGCAAAAAAACTGTACCCAAATGTATTTTTTCAGTTTCATCCTATTCAGTATACAAACTCAGAAGACATGCATAGGTTCATCGGATCTATTTGGGGTTGGTTTCCTTACAGTGTGCAATTTCACATCATACCAATTTACATGTCATTATTACAAATTATGAAGAAATGCTGAAAAATCTGTGACGGTCTATGCTAAGGGTTTCTTTTTCATGGTGAAAAGTTATATGGCTCACTGAGAAAGCTTGCTTTGTGAAATACTCTGCATTTTGTGTTCACATTTGTCATTTTTCTAAATCTAACACACAGCCAAGCCAACTTTGTTCATAATAACGTATAGCGGAAATACTACATTTGTTGTGGCTTTGGAATGGCTAATTGTTGAGAAACGCACACACTCCGATTTCTTTACAGTGGTGGTGATATTAACCGGGGATCCCTATGTCTCCAACACAAATATGGCCGTTTTATTTACTCTCCAAAACCACCATCACCAAATCATATTGTAATAATATTTAATAGTAAGCACATTTTGGCCAATGTTTTTATTGTCTATATTGTGTAACCATTTCCTCCAGTTAAATTGTTGTTTCATAATGCATTGAACTGTAATCAAATTAAATTGTTTTGAGATCATAGATTTTTACCTCTTCAAAGGCAGGTGTCACTGATTTGAAAGATATACCTTTATAAAGTACCTTTAAAAATGTAAAATGGTGTTATTTTTTTCTGTTTCTGCTTTTTAATAGGAGGACCAGAGACCAGAACATGAGGAACAATGGATGAAGTTCCAGCAGGTGGCACTACGTTTATACAGAAGTATAAGCTTCAGCTCATAGATGCTCTGTGTGGAGATGCCGACTTTGTGCTTCAGCATTGCCATTCACTCTGCTTACTGTCCCAACGAGAGTATGACCATGTCAAAGCCACTGCCATCCCATCAGAGAAAGTGCGGGACATCCTGGATTACATGATAGCAAAAGACAGTAAACATGTACAGAGCTTCCTGAATCTCTTACAGAAGAACGAGATGCAAGAGGCGTTTCATAAACTGTGTTTCCTCCAAAAACTGCCTCCAAGCAGATCACTGACTACAGGTAATGGCATAAACTGATGTCGTGTCAAACCTGAAAAAAAAAAAAATCTAAAAGTAATAGGACAGCGTGTTTCAATGATGTTAAATATATTTGATTTTCAGAAAAGACGAATACAAAAAGAAAGGAACATCTGCCAGCAGAGGAAGTGCCACTGAAGCAGCCTCGCAAAACGAGTAAGACCACAAGGAGCAATTTTTCACTCCCTGTTTGGGTCTAGTTTTGGACATTACACTTAAAGGAATATCCCCTTTAATTCAAATCTAGACTTAATTCTGGATAATAAAAATGATTTTGCTACTTACAACAGATCTTTCTTTAAGACGTACATCGTCATCTCAAATTTAAAATCAATTGTCATATTAATGATTTTTCTATTCTTACACTTATAACTTACAGAATATAGATTTCTGCTATAAACTAGACCCCAAGATATATATATATATATATATTGTATTTAGCAGTGTTTTTTTAGCTTGATTATTCAGTAGTTCACACACTTTGGGCACAAATTCTGGATTCTACATATTAATTTTGTTATATCTTTATTCATATATATTTTTAATGATCTATAGTGCTGACCATCAATTTGAATGCTTCTAAAAATCTTTGTTTTCAAAAAAACAAGTCTTTTTTTTTTTTTTAAGTATACTCCTATGAAGCATCATTTAATACGTTATTGGTAACATTTAATATTTAATACTATATCTAAAAATACATGTTGGTGTCTAACGATAAATCTACCGTGTCACTGTATATAAAACAAATTATTAATATATTAATATAACAAATGGTTCCCAGATAGTTTATATCTGCATCCAAATTGGTTTTATTTAGTTGAAAACTTTGATTCCAGTCATTTGAACAGAGATGTTTGCAGTCTTAGTTACATGCTGCTCCTTTCCCCAGGCAGTGGGATGGTGACAGAGAAGCAGCTGATGCTGGTGGCTCGCCACATCGGCAGCAGTTGGAAGGAGGTAGGTAGGGTGGTCCTAGAGATCTCCACCACAAGGCTGGAGCAGATTGTGGAGGAGAACCCCCGAAACATCAGAGAGTGTGTGTTCACCATGTTGCGAGACTGGAGCATGCGTGAGAGGGAGAAGGCCACAGCGGCCCGTCTTCACTCACTCCTCACTCAGGAGGAGAACGCAGTGGCCCCAGGGAGCATAGACTTCCTGCTGGAAGACAACTGAACTGCCATACCACTCTGATATCTGGAAAACTGGGATTGGAGGAGAGTCACGTCCTGCATGGATTAGTAGGGTGTTGATCTTTAGATGATTCATTACATCATGAATCTCAAATTTCACAACTATATGCTTTTGAATACCTTTCCTTTGGAATCAATTCAGTGCCTCGTTAATACTCAGATTTCAGCACCATTCGCTTTGCACTGCAGTTTTTTTTTGTTTTTGTTTTTTTTTTTTAGGAAAAAATTCAGTGCAATCTCGAATTTCATAACTATTCAGTTTTGACTAAGATTCTTTAGAAAACAATTCAGTGCATCATAAAGTGTTAAATTAGTCAGTTTGATTGAGATTTGTTAGAAAACAATTCAATGCATTGTAAGCTTAAGTTTGAATCAATTTTAGATTTTAGTATGATTCTTTAAGAAACGATTCAGTGCGTTCCTGAACATTTTTAACTGTTATGTGTTTTGACTATAATTGTTTAGGAACAATTCAATGTTTTAAAAACATTGAATCATAAAGTCTCAAATTTCACTTTGTTTTGGTTTGATTGTGATTCTCCAGGAAATTATTCAATGCATCAAAAACTCAAATTCCATGACTGTTTGGTTTGAGTATAATTATTTTGGAGACAGTACGAAGCATCATGTGATTGAAAATTTCATCGCCATTCAGATTGACTGTTTTTTCTTTAGAAAGGGATTCAGTGCATCACAAACTCTCAAATTCAAATAACATACAGTTTGAAAATGACTAGTTAGGAAACTATTCACTATGTTCAGGAATCATAAAAACTCCCAAATTCAGTGCTATGAGATTCGATTGAATTATTTTGGTATAATTTAGAATTCCTTTTCAGATATCTGCAGAACATGTGGACGTGATCGTGACACATAGGCTGTGACTTCAAACTTTGTGTCTTCAATCTTTTATCTCTGTTTTTTTGTTTTTTCTGTTTTATATCAGTGTGGGTAAACATGTCGACAGTTGCCTGAGTGGTATAAGCGCACAGAAGGATCTCTTAGACAGAGATTTTAGAAAAGTGCCCTGTCAGCTGGATTTAACTCTTTTCTTCCCTGAATGTATCATCGGGTTTGCAAATATGTAAAGGTGGACTTTTACAGACTTTTCATGTTGGCTTCCACTACATAATGGGACACACTTTATATATGTTTATATGTGTATCATGACATTTTTACGGTTTGAGATTTTACATTAAATATGCTCATGTTTTTGAAAGAACACCACATTTTTCTTGGAATTGTTATCCTAATGCAATTCAATTAATACACTTATTAAGTGTGAAGAAAGTCTTACTCTGAGGATTATGCCACATTTCAAACTGCAAGCCAAGCCCTTAAATTTTACTCTAACTTGATTTTGTTTCTTCCTTCCTGTGCACAGAAGTCTATCACAGCATTCCAGTCACATCTATGAGGAATGTTACAGTAAGTCAAAACTATAGATTTTGTAAAGTACAAATGGCTTCCCAAATGCAGATTAAGGCTTTTCCTGAGCTGAATGTTGTAGCCATCCCATTAAACTGTTTTGATTGTGGTGGTTGTCTAATTAAAACTCCTCTTGGATCACGACTGGGAGATTTAGCTGTAATAGTTAAGCTTGTTCCCCAGAGATTTCTTGGCGTGAGAGGCATGGAGGGTTTAAAGGGATGGCTTTTATGTTCCAACTTAAACAGTAATCTTGTGCTTCTATGGTGACCTTTGTTCTCTCGGCAAGTATCACGTTGTTTCACCCTGATGCATTTTCACCCTGGTGTTTCACCCTTGTTCACCCTTGTACTGTGAGCCAAGTAATCAACTGGGAGGAGGGGCTTTGTACTATTCCATTGCACAGTCATCAACTTGCTAGTGCTGCCTGACAGCATGGAACGTTTTCATTCCGAGGCTGTTTAACATGCTTTTTCCAGCGGGTGAACTTCTATGAGTAGAAACTCACCAAGACATGTAATTTTTCTCCATTCTGAGTAAATCCTTTTTTTCATATTCATCATCTCTTCTCACTTATTGATTTTTTTCCACTCACTTATTTCTTTATTTATTTTCCCTTTTTTGGCCTTGAGTCCATTTAAGTCAAAATGAAAAAAAGCATTGGGGTTAATTATTATCATAGTGGTGAAAAGGAGGGGATGTTAACCAGTAACAGTTTTATCAGGTTTTACAATGTGATTTAGATTTTTGTCAGATTTACAGTTTTGTCTTTATTAGTTTATGAGCTAATGCTCTAAGCATCATTTACTCAGAAATGAGGAATGCCATTTGATTAGGATTAAAACTTTATTGCTTAAGACCTTATATCTATTATATCGGTATTCACGTAGCTTAATATGAAATCTAATATGATTCTTCTCACCAGATAACATTTACTTCCTTCAAATGCCTTACCGCTATTAATGTCTATTTTTATGCCCCATTAAATATTTTATTTCTTAATGTACAAAGCATATTATGGCATCTGCTGTTGTTCTAGTTCTTGTTGTTTTTTCTTTCTTGCACAAACATTCAGTCCTGGATGACTTTCTTTAAATGTTCTGTTGATGTAAAATAAGAATCATAGGTATGATATGTGTGTAAAGACCTGCCAAACTATCATAACACAATGATCTTTGTTGATTAGTAAAATTAGAAGGGGAATGGTATCACACTGAAATGTCTCCTTAAAGGGGAATTCTGCAAATTTTCCTACACCTCTGGATAATTCATTTATTAAGATGGAAACCAAGTTTATCTGAATGGCTTGGTGTGAAGTGAATCATTCTAGAGAAACCTACCTAGTCAAAATTGTTCACAGTGGTGGTGATAGGAACCAGACGTCCAAAAGATTTAATGTCTTTAAAAGCTAGAAAGGTATTACATGAAGTGATTAAGAATCTCCTGCCTGATCCCTAAGACGTTGTTTTATGATGGATTTCAGATCAAGGTTTAAGCATTAAATGGTTTTAGCACTAGCGTTAAAGTTTTTTCAGATTTATCATTATTTTGCTATTATTAACTCTGTATTGGCAAGAACCTGGGGATACGATCGGCATCATAAACCGGAGGTACAATTCGAAATATTGCATTATATCACAACACTGAAAGCTGTTCTAATTTTAGGAAAACTGTCATAGTATTAAAAAAAACAGCATAGCTTTGCTAATGCTAACGGTGCACCCTTATGCTACTTGTTTACGCTGGAGTGGGGTAGTCTAATGGATGAAGATTGCAACACTGCTTTCTAGCGATCGGGAGTTAAACAAGGCACAAAATGAACCACTCTTTTCCAGCAATCCTTGCATTAAACTGTGTGTGTTTGAGAATTGATACAGTACCACAAAACATCATATCGTGGTATTCAAGTGTATCGATATGTTCTGGCACCCCTAATACAAATGCTGTAGGTTTAATTAGTAAGTGAAATTTAATTAGTAGGTGAATTAGTAAGTGAAGGGAAATTTCTATCACCAACACTATAAAGAAATCAAAAGTCTCTACAAGGAACCAATCAAATCAAACTACTTTGAATGAAGTCAACATCTAAACTGTTGAATTATGCAGAACTTTGGGGGGCTAAAAAGGGGATTTTTGGGGGGGTAAAAAGGATGATTGATTAGACTGGCATCTCTTAGAGCAATCAATGATTGTTTTAAGGTGATTTCCTTTCCTCCTTATTGAACGTGGAGGCAGACAACATATCAGGGTTTCCTAGAAAACACTAAAAGAGGCTTGAATCAAAAACCCAGCTAAGCAGACGTACATGTAACACCTTTTACCTTTTGCTGTAAGATCTTTTTGCTTTCATTCTTTCTTTGGTGATTTCTGGTTATAGTTTGAGCTTTTTTATTATGCAGGATTGAACACAGGAAATCTATGCTGACAGCGACAGTCCTAGACAGACCTTCTCCTAGAGCTCCAGTTACACTTCTTGCACATTGTCACTGTCAGAACAAAACACTGTATCTGTGTATTGAGTAAATTTTAAGTCCAGTTTTAAAAATCTGCATTTTTTAAAAACATAATACCAGCTGCTGTTAATACTGTGTGGGACAGACCAATAGAAATGATCTAAAATAATTTTGCGTAAAACCAAATGAACAAATGCTTAAAGGTTCTCCTGTAAATGTGCACTCTTAAAGAAGATGGTTCTTTAGTACAGGCAATGTTTTTATTTAGAGCCACTTGTTCTATATAGAACCACTTGCATGCTTCAATGCTTCTTCAGATGGGGAATCTGTTGTATGTGGTGTATACAGAACTTTGAAAGGGGGTTTCAGATTGATGGATGGAAATGGTTCTATATGGAACCATTTATTCATTTTTGAATGATATAGCACCAAAAAAAAAAAACAAAACAAAACAGTTCTATCATCACAAGCGCACATCGTAACTACAGTATAACAGAGCCCTTTTTGGTGCTACATAGAGCCTGTCTCAAAAAAAGTTCTATATGGAAGCATCAATCTGAAGAACCCCTTCACAATGCAGAGAACCCTCTAATCATGCAAAGGGGTTGTTCACATCTCTCTATATATAACCACTGTTTTTACTCAAGAAGCATCTTTTTATGGAGAGTGTAGCTGTTTGGAGATGAGGTTTTGTCCTGACAGAAACTGCGTTTATTATCAGCTGATCATTAAGTAATTAATTCATCATAAAATAAAATATGCTGAGTGCCTGTAACTATAGCGTGCTGTACAAGTGCTCTTGCCTGCATATTCCTGGGTATACAGTCATAAACTGTCCTATAATTTGCCCGCAATCCTTATTCTGTGCTATGTTTAGACAGCTGCCTTACCGAGCTATAGCTCGGCGACTGTCACACCTCAGCCTGTCTCGTCCAATCACACGCCGGTGCGTCCACGCTCCTCGCTTCTGATTGGCCCGCGGTTCGCCTTAAATCTCACTTCAAAATATCGGGTTACGTATAGACTCTGTGCAGTTAGCAGGCTACACGGTGGAGCACAACTATGAGTACAACCATTTCCAAAGGTGAGAAACAGCTTGGATGGCTTTAATAAGTGCTTTTGTGTGAGCTGCTGATATTTTCCGGAGGGATGCGACAGAAAAGTGTGGGGACAACTTTCTTGCCTGATTAAGTGTGCTGTGACTAATACCGGACTCTCACTACAGAATAGTTGTAGCTATGTGGATTAATTAGCATCGACGGTGTGAAGAAAGTATAGCGGTGTAGAGCGGTGTTTTAAGACATGGCAGAGCAGCTTTACTGGAGGAGCACGATGCCAAGAGAAAGTGAACTCAGCAGCCCTCCGCACTGGCGCCTCAGGATGCAGACGCTAGCCCGTCCATGGAAGCTGCTTTATATGTAATTTGGACTCCTCAGATTAACTAAAACGGCTGCATTAGTTCGTAAAACGTTGTATAACTTTGCTGGCATTACTCAACGTGGCGGTTCCGCCCCATATCCAGTGGCCGTGGATTAGAGAGGCGCATGATGGACAGAGAAAGTGAGGGGGCGGAGTCACCGTCTGGCATTCGCCCCTGGCTCCTTCCCACGAGGCTGCCTTTTAGACATGAGGTGCGCCCTTTTGAGTATAGAACACCGTTATTTCATAATCTAGGGCTCATTTTTTATGCTGACCTTGGATCAGCTGCCCTGGAGGTACAGCTGCACGGGAATCCACTGAAAACTGATCACAAATCAGTGGACAGGCAAAGATGGGATTCTAGCGTATTCTTTATGTAGATTTGTTGACTGACAACTGTTAACTGTGTTTCTTATCCCTAAGAAATCAAATACTTTTTCAAATATCTGTTTATTTATTTGTTTGTTTGTTTATACTTTTATTATCCAGACCTCCACAGACAACTGTTAACAGTGTTATGCATAAGAAATCCAATACTTTTCCAAATATATATTTGTTTGTTTGTTTATTTATAACATCTTTATTGTCCAAATCCTCACAGAGTGCATGATGAGTAATGCGATGAATGGCTATTATGACGAAGCTGAGGTGGACCGTTCGGAGGGCGAGCTGTTCCTTTCCGAGGCTTTCAAAGTGATCTTGGAGGAAGCAGTCCACAAGGCCACAGACGTGAAGGAGAAGGTATCATTTGGCAAGCTGTTACCTCCAGCTATTATGTTTTATTGTATTTATTTATTATAACAATATTGGAGGGTTACTGTAGAGTTAACAGAGAGTCCGTTTCTGCAGTACGAACTCTCTCACCACATGCAGTGACCAAGGAATGTCAGTTCTTTGTTCAGGAATCTGCACTGCCCAGGGTGTAATTTTCAGCCGTTCTGCCCTGATTTTTCCTAGTAGCTTGCACAATGCAGCCACAGAGTCGTACGAGCTTCTGTGCACCACTACATCTTCAGAAACTATGCACTCTTGTCACAGAACACCCTGCAGCACCCTCTCAATTGAGTGTCTGAGTGTCACTGGGGCATTTTAAAGTCTGAAAGCAAGAACCTTGAAATGGTTCAGAGCCCTCTGCTTGTGCAACACACTGTCTTGGGTCACACTTGTGGGAACAGTGGAACCTGCCCAGTACACAGTTCTTAAGCCTAGAGACAAAACCCAGGAAGATCCAGACACTACATCCAAACATTCACCCACATGTGGAATAGAGTTATGAGTCTTTCTTTTGTCACCTCACTGAGCCTCCTGTAATCTACATAGGAGCACCACTCACTGAGTGCACTTCCTCAGGGCCAGGGGAAGAAGCTAACCCCTGGTCACACATTCTTCATGGTGGCTTGCTGCTTACTTTCACTATCTTTGAGAGAGTGTACTCTGCCCCGAACCCACTGGCCTGATCCTTCACAGCATCTTCTTACCCTTTGCTGGCTTCACCTCCCTCCCCTGCCTCCAAGCCTCCTCAGCACACCTTATTGGCGCTCCATTTTATCTATTCACTGTAACTCCGGCAGCTTCATCATCAATACAAGGACACAACTGAAGCTCAACAGCACTATCTAGGTCTTATTGGCAAAGCAAGGCTTTCTGGTCATAGTGCAGAGAGAAACTGCTGTGCCATTCAACTAGAACCATGCAGGACTTGCCACAGCATGCCCACTGTAAGTTCACTTTGTTTTTGTTGTTCTTTTTTTCAACCTGGCCAGCGCTCATGTGGGACATGTAGGACAAGCATCTAGGGGCCTGCAGCATTCCGCTCACTGCAGCTTCAGAAAGTTTCTCCACATGGACAAGCCTTAGCCAGATCTCCCGGCTTACCGCATGTCCATAAGTGACAGCCCCACGCAACTGGATGTGTGGCAGCGAGTATGGCCAGCCTACGAATCATTTGTCATCTGCTCTGCCACAATTCCTCCACAGCTCTGATAGCAGGACTGCCAGTATCCGTGCATTGTGAAGCTGCTCACCATTTCACTATTCAGGGCCTCTTGCAAGTTGCATAAGTGGGCCAAGTTGTGGGTGTGGATGCGTAGCTCAGTTGGAGACAGTGCCATGATGAACTGGTCTTGGGCTAACCTGCTCTGCACAGAAGGTGGCATGTTAGCTTCAGGCCATCTAGCTAAAGTTTCAGTATTGTTAGCTGGGCTCCCTTGGCCCTCCTGCCTGTTTTCAGTAACACTCCCTGAAACGTCTTCAGAGTGCCCCAACTGACACACTGTAATTGAATCTCTCATTAGTATGTAGCAATAGCAGGTAAACTAATGCATCATCAGTCAAACAAAACATAAGCTGCAATGCTGTCTGTTTACCACAGGCCATTTTTGTTTATATCTGCACATTCCCGCTAACATCGCAGGCGTCGGTGGCAGCCAATTGCAATTAGTTTCCGGTGCATCCAGACCCGGCTCTCCTTCCCCCACCACAGCTCTCCTTCTGCAGTCCAGAGCTGGTCCAAATATCCCTCTGTGGTAATGGTGCACATGAAGATGCCTGAAGATCGGGGATGATGAAGATGTCATCCTTTTCTAGTTTCACACGAACAGAGTGCTCCCTTCTGCACACGTAGCTTAGCTTAGCTTAGCTTAGCTGCTAGTGGCCGATTTGTCAGAATGCCTTCTGCAAGGAAACTTTGCATTTCCGAACACCATTTGTAGCATTCATCGCTATTAAAAGAGAGACAGCTTTCACAAGTCATGGTGCTTTATTAACCAGGTATTGTTGGCCACAGCTGTGCAGTACATTGGCAGAGTTATATCTAACAGTAAGTTCTAAGCCTAAAGTATACCTTCTGCCAGCTATCGGCTCTAGACTGACTCTCCTGGTGGTTACCCTGCACTTCATAATAAGAGTCCTTACCACTACAACTGGGTGAATAATTGATAGGAAACACAACCTAAAACTAACATATAAGCATTTACCGTGCACGGTACAATGTCATAGGTGTCTGTATATGCTCAGGTATGTGAATGGAAGGAACCAGATGAGCTGAGGGCTCTGATGGACTTGGAGCTGGGAAACCGTGGAGAATCTCACCAGCAGCTGCTGCAGAGAGTCCGCGATGTCGCCAAATATAGTGTCAAAACAAGTAAGTTGGCTTCAACACTGGCCAGATCACTTTGAAGAGCCTAAAAAGGCGTCATCTCAGTGATTAACTATTGGCAACTCAAGTACTGTAACTCATTACAAATAATTGATTACTTCTCTAAAACTGTAAAGTAGATGACTTTTACATATTGCCTTCAGGAAAAAAAATCTCACTACTCATCACTCCCTATTACCACTTGGAAAGTACAAGCAAAAACCCTTTAATTCATTTAGAGAAAAGTAGCCAATCACAGAACACATAATCTAAAAGGCATTTAATGCTTGACTAAAATGTTTGAAATGTTTGAAAATCCAGATAGTTATTAAAAATAAAGTCTTTGTGAATAAACCCTACTTACTGGGCTGTTCCTGGTTGATCATTCTTGTAAGCCTGTAGAGGTGTAGTTGGGCTTCTCACCACATCACTGGGATCTCTATACATCAGCTTTATATGGTATATATATATATATACTTTTGGAAATATAATGTATGTATAGACACACACACGCCACAGGTGTATAAAACCAAGCACCTAGGCATGCAGACTGCTTCTACAGACATTAGTGAAAGAAAGGGTCGCCCTCAGGAGCTCAGTAAATTCCAGCATGGTACCGTGATAGGATGCCACCTGTAAAACAAGTCCACCAGTGCACAAAAGCAAGGTCCATAAAGACATGGATGAGCGAGTCCTGACCTTGACCCGATAAAACACCTTCGGGATGAATTAGAGTGGAGATTGCGAGCCAGGCAAATGGTGGGCCGACATCATTTTAAACCCTATGGATTAAGAATGGGATGTCATTCAAGTTCATATGTGTGTGTGAAGGCAGACAAGTGAATACTTTTGGCAATATAATGTGACTGACAGCTTCTTTCACCCCTCAGACCACCCTCACTTTTTCAATCAGCTGTTTGCTGGAGTGGATTACCACGCCCTGACCGGACGCCTCCTTGCAGAGACACTCAACACCAGCCAGTAAGTGTGGCACAGTTGGCAGAGTACATAAGAAAGATAAGAAAGATATAACGCTTTCTAGGCTGGAAGTAGGGGATTTGTTTATGATGCACCTGCTAGTCCGAGCGTGGGTTAACCCAGCGACTGCCCTGTTACATAAGCAACAATGAGACCCCATTCCCCAAAATATCACAGCACAGAGCTTGTTATTAGATGTTTTTGTCATTTTGACGGTCTTTCCTCTGAATTATGTGAATCCTTTTATTCTGAGTTGTTATTATTCATTAAAAACTCACATAGGGCATATTTACAAAAACACAGTATATGCATTGAGGAATAATATATGTAAATAAATTTACATGCACAAGCTAATTGCACTAAATTGCAAACTATAATCTACTATTATTAAAACTAATATGCCAACTATGCATCAGTTCTTATATGGTGTAGAAGCAACCAAGTATGGCATGAAGTTGTTACCTAAGCTCAACGTAGCTCTAAAATTTTCCATCAAACCTTGTATCAATGATTGTCAGATCAGTGTACTGCCTCAAGGTCATCAAGTACACTCAAGTGACATCATTCAAATGTGACCTCAGGTACCTGAAACAATTAAAAACACTTGTGTCATGCTAAAATAGATGGCATCATACTAGAATTTACCCAAAAATCGTTTTTCAAGATGTACTTTGCAGAACTTCATTGCATGCATGTGCAACACCATTGCCAAAATGCAACTCCAAGGGTCAGTTCCAAATAGTCGAGGTTTGCCTGTCCTTGTCTGGAAAGGCAGTAAAGCTGGATTCTTAGAGATAACCAAGTACGTTTATTACATTATTGTTTATACACAAGCCAGCGTATTTGCAGTGCTGTGCAACCGTCTTGGGCCAAAGAAGGAGTTTAGAAATGAAGCTATGTTTTTGTTCAGAAGAAAACTCTTTATTAAATGTGAATACCACCTCCACAATTTCTGCAGCTTTCAGTTTGATGTGAAATGATGTGTAGAAAATGATTGACTTCTTCTGCACAGTGGTGGTAATGTGAACCAGGAGTTGCTATGTCTACAACACAAACACAACCATTTTCTATGTAAGACCATTGAACCTATATGTGTCTTCTGAGCTTTTATATGTAGAGCTAATAATGATAAAATTAGTGGGAAATCTGAAATGGGTCTATTTTGCCTATAAATTCCCTGCATGTTCCTATCTACCATGAACGCAAGTTAAGCTTTAGGCCAAAACCTTCTCAAAAATTCTTCCTCTTCGTTGTTCTCAAAACAATATATCAGGGAACAGGTATCTGTATTTGTGTTCATCATTTCATGCAGTCATTCTGTTTTATAGCTTCTAGAGGTAGTATATGTTTCAGATGTCTGGTTACCGTTATCACTACTGTGAACTTCTCAAGTTTATAAGGAGCATTTCACATCAAACCACTTTGAATACCTTTATAATGATTTAAGAAGGCAGACATTTTGGGAAATCAATGGAATTCATGAATAGTAAATTTAAGTAAATTGTAATTTTCTGTCAGTATGATACTTTAGCCATATTTAACCATGTGCTACATTGTGTTGTCTTAACCATGGTTAACCATGCTGACCGTACTTATGGTGAATAAACAAATCGAAGCAATGACTGAAGCTGTAACAAGAGGAGGAACCAGATGGCAGTAAACAGGATACAAATAAATCACTGAACACAAGAAACAATTTAGGAAGTTTCTCAGCTGGCCTAACACTTTGGCACGTTGAATTTCATTGGCTGATAGCTAGTTCACATTAATTCCAATGTGGCCACATCCAGATTCATCCTGTACAAATCACTTGCAGGTACACCTATGAAGTGGCTCCGGTATTTGTGCTAATGGAGGACGTGGTTCTCCGCAAACTGCGCTCTCTGGTTGGCTGGTCAGAGGGGGATGGCATCTTCTGTCCTGGAGGCTCTATGTCTAACATGTATGCCATGAACTTGGCCCGCTACTGGGCTTTCCCGCAGGTCAAGACGCAGGGCCTGTGGTCTGTCCCACGCTTGGCTGTGTTCACTTCACAGGAGGTAAAAATAAAAAAAGAATGTTTCTGTTGAACTAAAGAAGAACATTCTAAGATAGTCTAATACTAAACCTAGTTCATGAGCGAAAATATGTTTGGTGTCCAAAGTTTGCTTCTTTAGTTTTTGCACTACTATAGTTTAGGTATGAAGCTAACAAAGTTACTTATTCACAAGTAATGGAAATTATACCCACCAATTAGCATTGTGCAGACTACATGACTAAGTTGCACACACCCCTGGGGACCGTCCCATCCAAAGTGACCACTCAGTGGAACTTTCAACATTACATTCTCTTTGATGAATAAACCACACACATCATGTTGCATTATATATGACATTACATGAGTACAACCAGTAGTCCAACTTTAAGTATGCAAATAACTTTTCACCACTATTGATGAATTAAAATGGAATTGCAGAAGATACATTTGGAGAAAAAAGAAGCATTTGATGAAAATAACTCCTTGCCCACTGTTAAGCATGGGGGTGGATCTATTATGCTTTGGGGTTGTGTGTCACAGAAAACATAGTACAGGTAGATGGGACAATGGATTCCATTAAATATCAGTAAATTCTGGAAGCAAATGTGATGCATTCAGTCAAGACAGTGATCCAAAACGTAACCCAAGAATATCACGAAGCGTTCTGCGAGGAGGAGTGATAATACCTAAAACAGGAAGAGAAAGACTCCTAGCTTGGTGCAAAAATGTTTGCCGATATGTATCACAAAATATGCAATATGATTTACTGTACACCGACACACTACTTACAGTACACTAACGCATTACACTTACTGAGTTACTGTACACCGACACACTACTTACAGTACACTAACGCATTACACTTACTGAGTTACTGCACACCGACACACTACTTACAGTACACTAACGCATTACACTTACTGCGTTACTGTACACCGACACACTACTTACAGCACACTAACGCATTACACTAACTGAGTTACCATACACTGACACAGTACTTACAGTACACTAACGCATTACACTTACAGAGTTACCGTACACTGACACACTACTTACAGTACACTAACGCATTACACTTACTGAGTTACTGTACACCGACACACTACTTACAGCACACTAACGCATTACACTTACTGAGTTACTGTACACCAATACACTACTTACAGTACACTAACACATTACACTTACTGAGTTACTGTACACCATCACACTACTTACAGCACACTAACGCATTACACTTACTGAGTTACCGTACACTAACACAGTACTTACAGTACACTAACGCATTACACTTACCGAGTTACCGTACACTGACACACTACTTACAGTACACTAACGCATTACAGTTACCGAGTTACCGTACACCGACACACTACTTACAGTACACTAACGCATTACACTTACCGAGTTACCGTACACCGACACACTACTTACAGCACAGTAACGCATTACACTTACTGAGTTACTGTACACCAGCACACTAGTTACAATACACTAACACATTACACTTACCGAGTCACTGTACACCAACACACTACTTACAGCACAGTAACGCATTACACTTACTGAGTTACTGTACACCAGCACACTACTTACAGTACACTAACGCATTACACTTACTGAGTTACTGAGTTAGATAGCAGGATGTTATACAGTGGTAGACACGACATCTATTTGAATGAAGTTAGGCCTGAAGATTTAGGCCTGCTGTTTGCATTATGCTCATTGGTGAGCTAAAAACTTTTCTGACTTCTTAGCTACGTTAGCCTGTAAGCTCAACTTCAACAATCCATTTAGCGTAAGGGGAACTTATATAAATTTGATGTTTTGCCAAACTAATGCTTTATTAAGCAATCAAATAGTGGAGCAAACAAAAAGTTTCTTCGATCTTCTTTTCCTTTCAGAGTCACTACTCGATGAAAAAGTCTGCCGCGTTCCTTGGTATAGGGACGGAGAACGTTTACCACGTGAAGGTGGATGAAAGGTATGCTAGCCTCCAGAAGGCCTTAGCTGATGATTTCTACATACGCTCACATCGCCTATAGTCCACTTCATACTTCTCTAACCTCTCTGTACCCACAGTGGCAGAATGATCCCAGAGGACCTTGAGGCTAAAATTGTTCATGCCAAATCACAAGTATATACATTATCCTTCAAACAAATTCTTCTTTGTGACTCATTTCAGGCATTTGATTTAAGCATCAGAATTTAGCATGAATATCTTGAAGAGAGAAAAACGAAAACCTTAATATTCAGCTAGCTTTGTTATGTTCCATATTTTTTGTAGTCTCTGGTGTGTGTTTGGGTTATTAGCGTTTGAGTGGGCAATCTCTTCCTCCTGCAGGGAGCGGTGCCGTTCTTTGTCAACGCCACAGCCGGTACCACTGTGCAGGGAGCCTTTGACCCCCTGGACCACATAGCTGACATCAGCGAGAGGAACGGCATGTGGATGCATGTGGATGTAAGCCTGGCCACTTCTTTATCAGCACTTCAAAGGAAGTCATGTTACGCAAAAACGGCTGGAACAAAAGAGCAAGGATGTGCACAACCAATAGTGTGACGTAATATCACTGAATGTGCGATACTTTGAGGTTAATTTATATGTAAGTTCAGCAAATTGATTCCAATGCCTGTCTGAACTGGCCCTGGAGCAGAAGTCAAATTCCTAGAAAGGTCTTGAGAAGATCTTTTGTCATGTTGTCATGTCTTCTTCTGTTCCACAGGCCGCTTTAGGAGGAAGTGTGGTGTTTTCCAAAAAACACAAGCAACTCCTTGCAGGAATTGAAAGGTGTGTAGATCACATATGCACAGATAAATAAATGAGGATTTTGGTATGTAACATTCTACGTATATATATATATATATATATATATATATATATATATATATATATAT
>CM067492.1:8442681-8504105 GCA_034552555.1 Semaprochilodus insignis | reverse complement strand
ATATATATATATATATATATATATATATATATAAAGGGTCTTAACAATGATTAAATGCGAATGCTGACTCAGAACCTAACAATCCACACACATATATATATATAATTTTAAAATTGAAAATCACAGTTAACACTGCTTAGAAATAATTAATTAAAAATAAATACAATAAAATCAATGTGTTCTTTAATTAATTAATCTACAAAAAAAATTAATTAAACATTATCTGGTTTTGCTGCACTTTATTAATAATTCGGCTGTAGCCTGTGTCTTCTTGTTATCACTTTTTTAACATAGACAGTTAATTACAGCGATTATTACTGGTGAGCGCCCCCTGCTGGACAGGAGGAACCAGGTCACGCGCCGCCCCCTGGTCACGTGTCCGCTCTCCCCTGAGAGCACTTCCGGTAGCGTTTCCTGTGTTTGTAAACTGGAAAAAAAATTGGAAGTCCGACGAGAAAAATCGCGCAGAAAGAGAAGGTAAAGCGAGCCGAGCGAGCCTTTTTAAAACCTCGAGTAACTGAGTGATTTAATGTGAAGCTCAGTCGGTACAGACGCAGCGGAGTGCTGTTTAATATCGGGCGCTGAAGTGAAGCACACCGCCCGCTCCTCCTGCTGCTGCTACTGTTGTGTTGATTGAATAGATGGTGAATGGAGTTTAGCTTAGCATCAGGCTAACAAACACTTTAACGGTAGTTTATCTGGCGATGGAGCTGCTTGGCTGAGTCCTTTACATTGAGCACGCAGTTCGCTGTGTTTCATTATTCGAGCATAGCAGAAACATAGCAGTGAGAAGTTGCAGTGATGTTACTATAGTAAATAACATTTACTATTGACAGTCACATTAGGGTATTTGCATAAGTAGTGATCAAATCTAATAGCACGGTATTTTCTCACTGTAACAAAGTATCAACCAACATTCAGGCTTCCATTAATAAGGGTAATGGCTTTCTGGGTTGTTTAATTGGGCTGCACATTTTCAAGAAAGAAAACTTGATATTTTTACGAAAAATATACATTGTAGTTAAGGGGGAACTCCTCTTTCAACATTTCTGCATAACTCGGTCACTGATATGTAAACAGTGTCATACAGAGTGGTTTGGTGTGAAATGGTTGATCACAGAGAAACTTACCTTCTTTACAGTGGTGGTGATGGGAACCAGGGCTGTCACAATGTCTACAACACAAATTTAGCCATTTTATTTACTATCCAAAATAGACAGTGAACCTACACACGTCTTCTGAATTTGTGTGGTAAAACTGAACATCTGAAAAATTTTTAGGGTCCCGTCACTGCCACTGTGAACAGTGCTGACTTTGTAGGTTTCTCTAGAATGGCACATTTCACCTCAGCGCACTCTCAGTGACTTTGTTTACATTGTAAAGGCTTAATTATATGATTTGGGAAGAATATCAGTATTTACAATCAGTATTGCAACTATCAGCTTGAGACTTTCTGCTGGCCAGCCTGCCAGCTAGTCATGGTTGTGATGTCACAGCATGTAGTTGTTTGTCTGCTTCTGATCGGTCTTTTAAAAGCACTGATATTAGGTTAATGCATTCAGTGTTCCCCACTTAAGACATGATCTTTGATAAAAATAAAATTAAATTAAATATTGCACTCTTTTAAATTGTGATTTTAATATGACATCAATTAATCTTTTAGCCGTAATTATAAGGTTAGGGTTCTAGATATTGAAAGTGCAGAAAAAGAATTTTAAAACTAGAAAACAAACACCTGGCAGCTTGAACATCGCTATTTTATTGGCATTATGTCACTAATATGACACATCGCCCGCCCTTCACATTGAAAAGCAGCTCCCAGTGCATTAAGTGTGTAAACAGAGCAAGCATTGATTTCAGTTGTAACAGTGCAACATATTTTATCATAGTTCTGGAAACACAGTCCAGGTACGCAGTTTGCTGACAAGCAATACATCTCCTCATTAAACTTTAGTCATGTATGTGTAGTCAAGTGCTTTTATAAGTGCATGTTAATTTTGACTGTCATGTTTAATCACCTGTACGCATTTCATTGCTTTTTTTTCAGTTTCCCCCCATACAGCTCCCTCCATTGAGCTTCATTTGGTTTTTTAAATCATGCTTCATCTGATTATTCTTCACTATGTGGCTGCTGTATATGACTAGTGTTGATTGGTTCCTGTTAACTGTGGCTTTTCTCATTGCTTTCTATCATTACAAAGCAAAAGGTTTTAGTAGGATTGGTATCTGTGAAGTAGGGGTGGGAATCTTTAGGCACCTCATGATTCAGTTTCCGTTTTGATATACGTTTAGGGTTAAAGATGCGACTATAAAACGTTTTTTATGCATCTCGTCTCAGTTCGGTGCATTTCTGTTTTGGTTTCTATAAAAGACATACTGATTCATTCAGTCTAAACTTAAAACCTAATTATGAATAATGATGGGTTAGCCGATTAGCATATCCTGTGCTGATTGTTATAGGAGATTTCCACTGAGTTTTTAGGCGTTTTGCATAATTCAGTGATTGAGATGTAAACAACAGCATTCAGAGTGTGAAATGGCTTATTATGATAAAAATGAATGACCCTTTTACTGGCATCTCTTTACAGTGGTGGTGATAGGAACCAAAGGTTGCAACATATACAATGAAAATACAGCCATTTTATTACTTTTCAGAATGACGTGTTTATGTGCAGTGTTAATAGTGGTAAAATAGTTTTTAATAAGGGGAAAAAAGTCCTTTCGCTTTTACTCTGCCTCACAAAGCCCTATTTGTACCTCTTGATTGTATCCTGTTGTGGACACATTGAATGAATAAATACATAAATAAATGTCTTGGGCCAAAATCAAGCTCAAATGTATCGTAAAACAAACCTTCTGCTGTCATGCAGTTTTCATAACTTTTTCATGTACTAGCTTTGCATGATGTAGCCTTAAGGCTGTCTTCAGACCGCCAGCCCAAATCAGATTTTGGGCGTATCCAGATTGTATTCAGATTAGTGTTTGATTCTCTGGACAGCAAGAAACCACATCCGATTTTTGCAAATTTAAAGTTGGTTTGAAGTGTGATTCCAATTGAGATTTACAAATGCATCTCAGTCTGGACGCTCTAGACGCTTTAGGTTGGATTTCAAAGAATCTGTTGTGCCAAACAACGACGGTAATGTCAAATCCAGAGTGATGGAAGTGTTGGTATTCAAGAAGAGCCCCAAAGACTTGTGAACCGTGACTTGACAAAGTGATGAGGGCAAAACTTGACAATAATGGTTAGTTTGAAGGGTGAAATATATGAAAGCCACGTCACCAGCATGGCTATTCGGTTACTGACACCTACGTCGTTACCACCACAGACTATGCATGTAGGTTCATAATGTCTGGACACAAAAATCCGATCTGATCACTTGCAAATAACAGTGCAGTATTGAAAGATCTGATCTGAGAAACAAATCTCTCTGAGCACAGTCCTAGAGGCATTACCCACTTCAGACGTGGGCTTCCTATCAACACCACTGGGAAGAATTTCCTGCAGGTTTCTCTGGAATGAAGCTTTTACAACCTGAATACCACTCTGAATGACTCTTTTCATATCTTGACAGTTTCATTAAGCAGAAAATTAGGAAAACCTGATGTTTATGATGTTTACTTTGATTTCAGACCTTTCACTTCATGTGCTTCAGTCGTCCTTCAAGCCAGGCTGCATCAAACTAACATTCTTAATACCTATCCCTAGGGTAGAATAGGGGAAATGCAGAGCCTGTATTAAAATCCAGTTATGACATTTTGTAAATCAGTGTATAATCTTTCAGAAGAGAATCATGATGCATCTAAGAGTTGTTTTTTTTTCCCCACCCCTACCGTAAAGGCACCAATTCACAAATGTATCAGGCATCTCAAAGTAAGAAGACTGACCCGGGATCTATTGTGTCCTGTTTATTAGAACCTCAAAGTGATACTTGAACACACTTGCTTTGAGAACTTTGATACAGAACACCCTAAAATTATCATCAGGCCTAAATCTAGGGGACTATGGGAGAGCAAATATAAACGTTTGATTGTGGTCTAAAGATGATCTTCTGGGGGCTTCTTAAACTAATATGGGTGGATATTTTCTTGGCCTTAAATCACCCCCCCTCTGTTTTTAGGCTTGTGCCCCTGATGATTGTGGCTTGTGTGGTATCTGTTCATTCTCTCTGCCCAGTGCGACGCTCTCTCTACCCCAACACACGCACACACTCTCATCCCTGCGATGTCTCAACTTTCCAGCAACTCAGTCCGAGAGCACATGAAATGGGTCAGTGTTTGTTTTCCCCCTTTATTTGCATTTGTCTCAGTTTCATATCTTTGTGCTCAGAGCTTAAGTGTTTTTGTTCCTGTCACATGCTTTCACAGCTATTCCCGTGGTGTTCACATCCGTGCCATAATCTTTATGTAACCTCTGCATACGTTCTTAAATTCCCCTTTGACCTCTGACTTAACCCACTTCTTAGCTGGAAGTCAGCATAGTCAGTAGAGTTCAACCTGGCAAATCAGTATTAGGAGTGGTCAAAACAGGAGGAAATTAGGAAATGTAGATGGCTCAGGTCACTTGTGTTTGTGTATGCAGGCTGGGTTGCTGGGCTGTGAGGCAGTGCTCTCCAGTATGGCTTTGATGCAGGCCAATTCCGCACCCAACCATAAAAAGATGGCCACTCCGCTGGGCCATGGTCAGAGAGACAACCACAGCCATGGGCATAACCACAACCNTGTATGCAGGCAGGGTTGCTGGGCTGTGAGGCAGTGCTCTCCAGTATGGCTTTGATGCAGGCCAGTTCCGCACCCAACCATAAAAAGATGGCCACTCCGCTGGGCCATGGTCAGAGAGACAACCACAGCCATGGGCATAACCACAACCACAACCAAAACCACAGTCAGAACCACAACCAGGACGCCCACAGTCACCACAGCCACATGGTCTTGCCTTCTGGAGTCAGCTGCCCACCAATGGTAAGCATGGCCGTGTGTTCATCTCCTGTGCAGACCGGTTTCAGTCTCCCACCAAGTATAGACTGGCACAAATGCAGATTCATACTCAAACGTTCTGATTGGGAATATAATCTATAGTTCTATAGTATATAAATGTATTCAGAACGGTTTCAGTGGGAATGGCCTCAATCAACATAAAAATTGCGTTGCCTTGCAAGTGGAACTGTGGACATACTTCATTTCATGTTTCACCAGAAATGGATTTCAGTAGTCTTGTCATGAACTTGATTAAGCGGTCAACCATGTCTCCAACTCTCAAAGAAAGGAAAAAATGGAGATGCTGTTTTCTATTCTGAAAGATCTCATCTGTTTGTGGTTGCAGCTTATTAATAAGGATGGAGAATTCCACTCTTCCAGGCTGCTAGAGGAGAAGGACATGCAGTCCAGCCAGAACCTGCAGCCAAAGAAGAAAAACAGAAAGACAGGAACACCTTCCAAAGTGAGAGAAAAAGCACAGGCAAGTAACCGGTCTCGGTCTGTCTGCGTGATTGCATGTATGTTTAGCTGAATTTGTCTGTATATGTTTGTAAATTTCTGAACTGTGAAGTTTCTTCCTTTTTGAATTGTATGTGTGTGCCGGTATGTATACAGGTGCAGATGCCTGATCCCAACGATGACAGCTCCCTCAACTCCCAAGTGCAGAAGAACTTCATCTGTGAGCACTGCTATGGAGCGTTCCGGAGTAGTTACCACCTGAAACGACACATTCTTACACATACAGGTGAGCGTTTCAGCTGTAACAGTTTCCTGCTTTCATGCAACACAACTAAAATACAGCGGATAAGGGCAAGCACATGTGCTGTGATTCCCAGCTGCCTGAATCTCTGTTGTCTACCTATGTACCTTCTGTGGTTGTGTACCCAGTGTCCCAAAAACATGATCTTGTTTGCAATGTGTTCTTTTGACCATTTGACTCAACAGAGCTGATTAGCTGCCTGTTTTGATCTTCCAGTTAATGATTATAGCTAGATAGCTTTTATTTCCGCAGTGCTGTTGTTGCTAATAACGGTGCTACTATACTGTGCAAAGTCAGAGATCACCCTTCATTTATTTAGGGCAGAGAAAACAGAAAACAAAGGTGAAAGCAAAGTCCACTTGTTGCCTTCATTACAGCTTCCATTCTTTTGGGAGACTTGGTTTCAGTTTATTTAAGAGGTCTACAGGGATGAATCATAAAAATCCCAAACACATTAATTGATGTTGAGGTCTGGACTCTGGGGCGGTCAGTCTGAGAACACCAGCGTCATCATTTCTGTCTATTCTCTTTTCTCTGGCAGGATGGACAGAATCACTTGTGGATACTGTTTATCCGATGGTCTGATGGATACCGTTTATTGGGTAGTCTGCCAGGTCTTGCACAGTTGTTAGGTGTCTCTGATGATGTCCAAGAGTTTGTTGCTCTTTTCTGAAGATGGTTTTCTGTAGAAGTTGGAATATTGCTATGAGGATTTGATTATTTTCAGCCACACGAGCATTAGTGAGGTCAAGTACTGATGTTGGATGATTACTGGATATTGGTTGGATGGAGCTCCATCAGTCCAGAGAACACGGTCCGACTGCTCCACAGCCCAGTGCCTTGTACCTTTATGAAGCATTCTGTTTTACTCCTGTTTTATGGAGATTATACATGTTGTTTGTGTGTAGTAGAACACGTATCAATAATAGATGTGCTTTAAAGTAGCTGAATTGATTCGTTAGGATGGTTGTCTGGATACATACACTGTACTTGGGTAAGCCCCTCTAAGGTCATTGTTCCTTGGACACTGTTCTAAATCGTTAGAACAACATTTTTAAGGATAAGGGAAGAAAGAAAAGTGTTCTTGTTCATATTGGTTTCTAATTTGCATTCCTGTGTTTAAAAATCTGATTGTATAATCAGGAGGTACCCTTGTCTCTTTTGGAATAAACATTACAGCTACAGTTATTATTCTATTCTTAGAGCCTGACTGTAGAAATGTATGTTTCCTTTGTAGGAGAGAAGCCGTTCGGGTGCGATATGTGCGACATGCGGTTTATTCAGCGATATCATTTGGAGAGACACAAGCGTGTACACAGCGGAGAGAAGCCTTATCAGTGTGACCGCTGTCAGCAGGTCAGTAACTTGCATCCAAGAAACAAATCTCCTGACGCGGACTGAGAGAGCTGACTGTAATGTAGCAAAAACTGAGTCAAGTAAAATTGCCTTAGTTCCAGTTTAATCTTTATATTGTCATAGCTAATACAGCCACATAGTATACACTTTAAACACATTAATATTGTTAAATCCAAACTCAGTATGTTAGCTGAGATACTAGCAAGACAAATATATACAAAATCATAATTTATAAGGTATTTTTTATTGTGAGGTGGTGGTCTCAAATCCTATACCCCTCAGTTTTACCTTGTGAAAAATTACCATTTTTTAAGAATTATTTTTTATTTTTATTTATTTTTTTTGATTCTGCAAACTGTGCAGCAGCAGATGAGTATCTGACTTTACATCTTTAAGGTGGCCCAGCAAGGTAGGAGTGTCTAATAGAGTGGACAGTGAGTGGACACAGTGTTTAAGCACTCCAGAAGCACTGCTGTGTCTGATCCACTCACACCAGCACAACACACAGTAACACCACCACATCATTGTCTGTAACTGTAGAACTACAAAGTGCACCTGTACGGTATGTGGAGCTGATGAAATGGACAGTGAGTGTAGATACAAAGAGGTCTTCCTAATAAAAGCATGTTAAGTATATATTAATAATTGGTATTACATTTTGTAATATCTTTGGTAAAATTCATCACTGAATCATATATATAGTCTAAGTTATTATTATTAATCAACTTTGCATTGGAAACAAATGATGGTGAGGTTATTCTGTGCCCTTATTCAGAATCCCCACCTAAAATCAACCGAATATAAACCAGACAACATGCGTCCATTTTTATTATTATTAGGGGATGTCTGAATTTTAGAATGAATTAATGGCAACATACAGATAATGCCTAGTTATGCAACATGGAAGGGTCAAATAGGTCCTGTGCAGGCAGTGAACTGATTTATTCAGGTTTATTCTGTGTTGTTGATATTCAGTAATGATAAACAACATTCAGTTTACAGTTACCTCAGATGGAATCATCGTATTCAGCCAGTCCCAATTCCACTTTACTCCACCTCTACTAAAGCACACACACAGGACTTTTTGTGTCTATATACATTTTTCCCTTCTTCTGCTTCACGTAACCAGCTCTCTTTTTGCTTTCTTTCCCTTTCGCTTGTCCTGCCCCTCTTCCTCCCACAGAACTTCTCCAGGACGGACCGGTTGTTGCGGCACCGGCGACTATGTGCTGTGGGCATTGCTAAGGAGGAAAACCAATCGTGCTGTGAGGGCCGCTCATACTCACAGGACACCCCTCAGCACACGGCATCCTGGAGCCCCCTACAGGCCAATAGCAGCAACAGCAGGCTGGCTGTGTGAGGCTCTTGTGTTCTAATGGAAGCCTCTGGTTAACCAGCTCAGTCAGAGAAGAGTGGACTCAATGCAGCCACCTACTGTGCCAGAACGATCCCGGAGCCTCTGGCAAAGACTCCGTCTCCAGCCCGCTCTTACTAGGTCAACATTCAGCCACAGACAGAGGACATATTTCTTTTTTTTACTGATTTGACTGATTTGGGCGGAGGGGGGTCTTTTTGTATTGTTCTTTTAAAGTAGATGGTACTGACCCTGGCAGGGTTGGAGTAGTTTGATATACTGCACAGGCAATAATGAGTTCAATTAGCAAGTAGAGGATCAGTAGGACGGGGTTATTACTACTACTACTTCCTTTGATAGTTCCAGTGAGAGGATAGAGTTCGGTTGACACACATGACACGAGCCAGTTAAATGTGCTGCATCCCTATTGCTTTAGGGATGCTACAGTTCCGGGGGCTTCGGCCATCACGTGTGGCCTTGAAATTGTCATGCTTCAACATATGTGGCACATCTCTACAGCAGGATAACCAGTAGTAATTGCAAGAGGTGCTAACTAAAGTAAAGCTGACTAATACTACAGAAAAAAAAAAGTTTTCTATTCATTCTATACATTTGAATTATTCCAAACCTGTGCAATCAGATTTGGACCGTTAGACTGCTAAAGGTGAATTTAGATGTATACAGTTTTTCACCTGTCCCAGATGTAGCTGATCAGTCAAAATATCTTTGGTGTCCAAATATTGCTTTGCTAGTTTAGCCCTGGAGCTACAAGGCTAAGGTGTTGCTTCTGAATACTAAAAATCAGTAGTCACCCAAATCTTTCCCAAACCTTCAACCCTCTTAAACTTCATCCAGTAAGAATGAACAAAACACCATGTAGCTGGATACATATAGACAGAACAGATGCCTTTCACGATTTCTGTTGTTTCTTTTTTTAATCACTGTTGTTTTTAAATTTTTTAACTGAAAATACATATACCAAAATAGAAACACCAGAAATCATGAAAATAATTTAGATTTAGATTCAGCTTGAGCAGGTAAGGAGAAGTTTTAGGCATGGGATTTATGGAAAAGATCTGGATGGCTATTGACTTGAGCACTAAACTAAAGAAACAAAATTTGGACACCAAATGAAGTTTGGAAATCCCTGTAATTCAGTTTTCTCTCGGTCATTTATTTATCAGTGTTAGTGGTAAGAGTTCTGCATCCAGCTGCTACAGTGCAGGATTGTGGAGACAAACATGATCTTATAATGAGAATAGATGTCCAGGAACAGCCTGTTCAATTTTCAGTGCTAGGCAACACCTCTACTAAAACTTTGCAACAAGTTCCAGTGCTTAGCAAGGTATTGGCAATAACACAAGCAAAACAAGCTAATTAGCAAACTGCTCATTTTGACAGGATGTAATGTGTTTGCCGCAGACTTAACACACATGTACATGCTAGATTGGAGCGTTGAGAGGACTGTGCAGCCATGCTTACGTTAACAAGCTTGTTGTTCGTCAAACAATGTTGATGAGCGCACCATCACCCCCTTCTTTGACCTCCACCTTTATGAGAAGTGGGATTAGTTTAAAACCACCCCCCCACCCACCCCTGGAATAAGTCCATATTTTATCCACACTTAACCAAGGAATTCTCATGGTTGTCCCAACACATTCTCGTTATGAAATCATGTCTGGCCTTGCAAGACTATAGCAGATGCAGGATCAGTTATGATAAACACTTCTGTAGCCCTAACAGTCCTAAAGCCACTCATTCGTACAATGGCTTTCAGACGAGAAGCAAACAGCAGGACGGCAATAATGCTTAAACGGTGTTTGAGGGACACTTCTACCTTTTAGGGTACAGCGAGGACAGTGATGCTTACAGGTGCAGGTCCTGCATTCACTTAAAAGGTCATGTAATACATTTCTGTTTCTCATTTACAGTTTTTATGTGCTTTTATGAACTGAGTTGCTCCTAATGGATACAACTTGTCTTATTAAGCAAGTCAGATCCGGGTTGGAAAGGGGACATTCAGCGACTGTATCAGTTTTGTTTTTTACCAAGTCTTGTATTTCTGACATTGCGTCTTAAGAACCGGTATACAATCGGACTCAAACACACACACACTGGATCGATTTGGGCCAAACAGTGCTTTTAACGTTTCCTGCAGTCATAGTCATTTTTATATCTGAGCCGATTACAGACTTTGAGAACACGGACTACATGCAGGCTTCATCTGCTGAATTTTAAGTTAATATATTTTTTTATTTCTGCATTTTCCAAGACGTTTTCTGTAGTCGTAGTCCTTAGACTGCTGCAGGTGTTTAAACAGGTAGTCTCGATAGCCCCGCCCCCTTTTGTAATAAGTAGGTTTGCATGAAGTTCAGTTCCTCAGAATGGTATACTGTATTGTGGTTGTTAAAAGAAATTATTTTTTGGAACTGTTATTATTATTATTATTATAATTATTATTTTGTTTGTATTTTTTATCATGCTCAAACATGCACACTAAACTCTTTCTTACCCAGCTAGACATGTAGTGAATGGAAATATAGGGCCTCAAACACCAATAAATTGATTTCTTTTTCAAGGAACGTTTGCTTTATTTTGTGTTTACTAGGATTTGAAGTCAGATCTGATCATGCATATATAGAGAGACCTGTGTAGTTTGTTGACATGCTGTACTGTGCACCACCACCAGATGGCGCGTCTTGCCCTGTTCTTGTGTCAAAGTCTAATTGTATCAAAAGTACCGTCTGCAAATGTTTGGCTTTTTAACCTCTAAAAAGCGTGTCATGAGTTTGCGATGATTTGTTGGCTATTAGAGCGCTTACGACACGCCCAGCTGACCCGTGAGGAGCATCTTAGGGTCCAGCTCTGTTCATATAATGACATGAGGGTAATGAGGTTATTTCAAGGCTGCGTGAGGCTGCGGAGGGCACTGCACTACTTAGTGAAGTCATGTCTCCATCTCCAAGCTTCTGACCATGTTAAGGTCTTTGGTCAGGACGTATAAACAATATGTGTTTTTTATTCTTCCAATTCAACGCGATAAAATCGCGTGGCCTAATGCTTCTATACAACAGAGGCGAAAATTAGGGAAATAAAAACCCAGCAAAATATATTAAAAGTTAAATATATGTATAATCTAATGTAATGTGTCTGTATTAATATTTAATATATTATATTGTAGGTTATCATTAATAATGTTCAGCATAAATAAGCATTCCGCCACGAAATATAGTTCCTTTAGATTATGGCCTGCAAACCATTACCAACTATGGACTGCTAAAGCACTCTGCAGCAACGTGAAAAGTAGAAACCCCGCTCGTCCAATCATATCACACCGCTGAAGTTTTAAACCAATCATATTCGACTTTGTCAGTTATAAGACAATCATATCAGAGCTGGGGGAGGGTCTCTGGCTTTACTCGCTCTGGTTGGTTGGTTGGTTGGCTGGCAGGAAAATAACTAAAAGGTCAGGAAAATAAACATTATTAAAAATCTATAATATACAGAATAAAACAGTGAGAAGGTACAGAGAGAACACGGCCACATACAGCATGGGTTTGTGATGAATGTGGTCAGTACAGTGGCTATCGGGTATTTACTGGGCTGTTCGTTAGCTCGCAAAGTTGGTTTACGTGAGGTAAAGAAAGGCGGTTATGCTAACGCTAACATTAGCTAGCTAGCTGGCCGGACAACTAGTTAAACTTCATTTCATAGTGAGAGTGAGAGAGTGTGAACGAGGGTCAGAGATATATGGACCGCTGTTTCATATTCTTATATTCATTCATGTAATCTTTTAGTGACAACGGGATAGGCCATACATTGCTGTTTTATGTCAGTTTCATATCCCCCAATTCTTCGATGTGTAGTATTGAGAGCTGACTGCTCTGATGAAGGCCAGTCAGATGACTGTTAGAGTAATATAGTTAAACAACATAGTTAAAAAGGTCTCTTTTTTTTTTAATTTTTTTTTTTATTTATTTATTTATTTTTTTGAGTCTATGTAAATCTGAGTTTAATAAAATAATGTATTATTAAACACAGAAGGAGAGGGAGAGAAATAAGCTTGAGGAGACTGACAGGGCTGGAAGAGCAGATCTGATGGAGGTTAGTGATTAAGGGATAGATGTTTAATCTTAATTAAAATTAATATACTTAATACGCTCATTGTGAAACGAAAGAGCAGCACCCAGAAGGAAATGTGGGATTGCAATGCTATTGGGAAGGATGATAAAGGTTACCACAAACAATAAATGATGATATATTTAGACTGATATGGACAATATTTACTGAGATACACATACAGAAGTAGTGTCTCTCAGTATGGTATCAGGCCGCCATGTTTGCTAATTCAAGATGCCAGACGTCTTGGCATGGAATTGTAGAGGTTCCTAATGGTGCCCTGTGATAATCCATCCCATCCAGCTTGAATATTCTCACACAGTTCCTGCAGATTGTGTGGTAGGGGTGGAGGTGGAGTGAAACCAGGCCTTCTGGACATGTGATGTGTCACAACAAACCATTCATCTTGATGCTGACCACGGTTCCTCCACAAAGGGATTCGTTGGTCGTCTCCACCAAGACAAAAGCGGGACTTGTCACTGAAGATGAACTTCTGGTATTCTGAGTCACTCCATGACAGTCTGGCATGACACCATTGCAGTCTTTGGCGATGTTGACGTGGTGTTAAAGGCAGTTGTTGTAACATGTAATCCTGCGTCGTGCAGCCATCTGCCCATGATGCATGATGACTCATGGAGGGCATCACTGCTTACTGAATGTCTGCAATCATGGCTGTTGGGTCAGACGGTTACAGCGATAAGGCTCGTTCTTTCTTCCGTCACATTCAGTTCCTGCTGAATTTTTGATTTGTTGCCACCTTAAATGTTCATGATGAACATTTTCCTGTGGGACTATGCGTCCAGACCCCCATTAGTACAGGCTTAGTATGTGTAGGTTCACTGGTGGTTTTGCATAATAAATAATAAAATGGCTATATTTGTGTAGATATCATGACCTCTGGTTTCCATCACCAACACCTTAAAAAATCTGTCTGCAAATTTCTCTACAATGAACCATTTTAAATGTGACCTCTCTGAATGATTCTGTTTATAAGATATAAATAATTAGAAATTTATAAACATTGGCAGTACCTACAATATACTTAGAAACGTGTGCCATGGTGTAATTTCTCATGATAATGAGAACCTATCATCTGGCACAAAGCCAATTAGCACAGATGCACTTATAATAAAGGTGTAAAACAGGGTAATTTGCATTTCACCACACAAGAAACACTTTTGGTTGCTTAAAAACTTTTGAAACATTTAAATGGATGGTTCTTTAGAGAACCATTTTTGTAAATGAGAAAAGGGTGAAGAGCCTTGTTAAGGTGTAAAGATAATGTAAAGGTTCTAGGGGAAATGTTTACATATGGTATAGACTCTATATGTTAAAGTTATTTACACTTTTAAAAAGGTTCTTCAACCATGCAACGTTCTCTCTTTTTTTGTCACACTGGTACCAACAAGGTTGAAGAATCGGTTGTCAAAAATGGTTCTTGGATCTCATTTACAAAAATGTAAAGGTTCTTGGAAGAACCTTCAAATTGGTAAACACCTTTAAAACGGTGGCTTTTCAAGGGAAAGAACCTTTTTCCCTCAAATAACCATTTGTTTAAGGGGTTCTTTGCCTGATGAAGTGGTTCTTCAAATTGATGAAAATGTGTTGTATATGGTTATATTGTATATACAATCTATATTGCACCAAAATAGGTTCTTCTATTGTTACAAGCTTGACATTGTACCATTTTTGGAATATATATATGGATCCAATTTCAAAAAAGTGTTATATAGAACCATACAACACGTTCTCCAGCAGTCTGCAGAACCATTTCACCATGCACAGAACTATTTAAGCATGCAAATGGTCTTTGAGTGTTCATGGTTCTATACAGAACCATTTTCTTTACTAAAGAACCCTTGAAGAGCCATGTTTTAAGATTATATTAATGTTCTCCAAACCTTGGAAAAGTTCTTCATACTCACAATTTTCTTTTTCAAACAAAGTGTGTTGCTTCATATATTCTGCTGGTGCTAGAAAGAGATTTTTCCATGTTGCTGCACTTTTGGAGGACTAAACAAACTTTTACTGGGCAGTTAAATAGGCTACCAAACCTTCTTAAAGTTTAACAAACCATTACATAATGTAAAGGTTCTAGGAAGAACGTTCAAATTCATATAGAATTGTAAATATTATTCAAACGGTTCTTCTACAGCATTGTTTAAAGAACCATCTGTGGCATTTTTCTTTTTTGTCTAGTGTGTCTGTAAACTAATGTCCTCCTGGCCTGGCTCTGCGAGGTTTTAGAGAGGATTTTGGCTGTTTTTTTTCTCTGGCTTAGTAGTCCTGATTTACAGTGTGTGTGGACAGGGAGCATTTACTGCAGGCTCTCCTTAATGATGAACACAGTGATCAGGTCAGAAGAGAACACAGGGCTTGGGAAGATTCCTAGACGATCAGACCAGTCATCTAATGCTGGAGTGTCCAATTCCAGTGCCATGTAGAGCCTAGCACGGCCTCGGCACAATTTAGCTTCAGCTGATTGTGGTTTGGCTTTGGTTAGGCCAGCTGACCTGCTTGATGAATTGAATCAGATGCACAAGGGCAGTGGGACTCAGTGTTCTAATCCACTGATCATATTTCCCCAGTCCGACAGAATGCCTGAGGATTTGGAGAAGCCTTTGTGGATTTGATCTACCAACTGGTTCAACCTGACTGTCAGGATCTGATACGGTAGAACCGATACCACTATAAGAATAGCCACTGTGGGGGCAGAACTTAAAGAAGAATGCCGCTGTGGCAATTGACCAATCAGAACTGAGAGGCTGAGCTGACCAATCAGAGTGTGCT
Organism: Semaprochilodus insignis; assembly: GCA_034552555.1. Taxonomy (NCBI): domain Eukaryota; kingdom Metazoa; phylum Chordata; class Actinopteri; order Characiformes; family Prochilodontidae; genus Semaprochilodus; species Semaprochilodus insignis. Next base: position 8,488,749 of record CM067492.1, on the reverse strand, counting down.
GGGCTCATTGGGATGCAGGGCTTAAAGACACAGGATCTCTATTAGAGTGTTTCAGACAGATGGTGAATTCAGGTGCACAATGTGAGGAACATATTGTGTTTTGGAAAACTGAAGCATGTAAATCTATTCTGGTAAACCCCCCACAATCATAAAAATAGGTCCCCTTTAAAGGGAGGATTCCACCAGTTCATTTCCACATATTGAAGTCATTTGAAGGAGCAGTGTATACGATTTAGGGGACCATTGGCACAAATGGGATACAATATACAAAACCATGTTTTCTTTATTAGCATATAATGACCTGCAACTACAAACTGATGTATTCACCATTCGTATTTACAGAGGTGCAAGTCCTCTTCAAACAGAGGCTGCCAGGTAGAGCCACAGTGTTGCTACAGTAGTCCAGAACAGACAAACCACACACTGGCTGTACAGAATACCTTACATGTTTCGCATTCTTACATTGAAGCTGCAACTTGAATTTGGTGGAGCTATATCACCGACTGCTGAATGCTGAAATGTCCTACTGTAGCTCTGTGCATAAAACTTTATCCAGGTAGGATCATAACTCGCTATAAGGCTGAAATCAACTTCTTACTTGGCATCTTCTTGTTTGTAATTTTCGCATTCCTCCTTAACTGGGGCAGCATTTACATTCTGAGGTTGGTATTTAGCTTCTTAATTGCCAGCATACCAGTATCCAGAACACAACATATGCTGGTTTTGCTGGTGACCAGTGTATTAACTCCCATTGCCGCTGACCAGCATACCAGTATCCAGAACACAACATATGCTGGTTTTGCTGGTGACCAGTAAAGCTGGTCTATGCTCGTTTCTCTACAATGAACCATTTCACTTGAAACCGCTCTGAACGAAAAACCCCTTTCAGTTACAGAGACATGGGTGAATATAATTGGTTAGTAAATCTCCTCTTCCTCCTGCTACGTCCTCGTTAATAAATGATTCCACCGTTGCCGCAGACCGGCGCGCCGCCCCTTCGTCACGCTCGTGCCAGCCCGCGCGCCCGTCTCCGCCTTCATTAGCACTGGTGTTTAAACGTGCACATTAAAATTTCACTCCCGTCTCGAGGAACGCAGCTGCGAGCATGCACGGCAAAGTATTAACACGACCTCACTGCAAAATGACGAGAATGAAATATTGATAAAGCGCCTCGTTCTCCTTATGAAACCTCCAGGCTAAAGCGTGACTCTCATGAGAGCAGTTCAGCGTGTGCCACTTTGTTCTTTCTAGCAATGCTACAAGCACATTCCATCCAGACTGAGGTTACAGTCACTGTCCACTTTATTAGAAACACCTTTCATTCGCTGACCACTTTATGAGGACCTCCTGTCCAGAAGACATGCTATATAGGTGTACAGTCACAGACTGTCTCGTTTATCAGGGGTCAGTTTGTGACCACACCACGCTGTTGACCAGATACTATATGAGTGGTGGAGCATTCTCAGCATAGCAGGGTGGTGTTCCTGGACTAGGTCAAAAATATCCAGCCAACAGAGCAGTAAAGTGGTTTCTGATGATGGGCTGAAGTCTGACCAATACAAATAGGAAAAGCACAGGCCACAATTTCCAACTGTACACCAGCGAGAGCTGCAAGGCAGGGGTTTCTAATAAAGTGGCCGGTGACTGTATATGTGGCTCCACAAAAATGAGCTATTGAAGTAATTACAGGAAGGCCTACACTCAGTAAGGAAGGCTTATAATGTCTTGCTGTGTGTCATGAATAAAGATTTTTTTCACTAGGAGCCAAATTAATCAAAGTCGTAAACCTACAGGCTGGTCTAAGACTTGAACGGAGGAGAAAGGGAAAGAGTTCTGTGTTTCAGAGTGGAAAGAGTAGTGATCATCACTACTTAAGGGTCAGTGTCATACACTAATGCTTAATCAAGTGGTTACAAAGTGATTCAGATTGCTGTTTATGTGAAATGTTACATTCTAGAGGAAGTCAGAGTATTGTTCACAGTGGTGCTGATGGGAACCAGACATCTGGAGAGTTGAATGCTTCTGAAAGCTTCCTCACAGGAAGATAGGTACATGCAGAGCATCATAAGGCAAAATAGTACCTGAAGAAAATTTTATATTTCATATAAAAACCTGCTGTTTTTAGATCAGGGCTGGGTGATCAAACGATAACAGTAATGATCACCATATAACGTTCCCCCATAGAAGTATACCAAACATTCAATAGATGTTCAACATCATAGACAATTCTCACACGTCTGCTTTCTAGATAGCTCTGGTGGCATTTTCCAGTCTATGTGTGGGAAACAGGCTAGTGTTTTGCAGCTTTAAGAGGCAATGGTGCTTACATGAGTAGCCAGGGTTTCGTAGGGGGGCGACAGACAGTCTTAAACATGTCTCCTTCCCTGTTTGAGTGGGGCGATTGTTGATCTGTTCTCTTATGAAAACAAGTGTGAGTCACAAGATAAGGGCACATAGCTGTACTAGTCTATAGGGAACTGGTATCATAACCAGCTTTAGTAACGTTAAATCACTTCTGATCCACACAACTACAGCTGAAGTGCTCTGTATGTTACACCACTCGTATTTTAGTATTAGTGCAGCAACTGAGGATGCTGTATGTGTGGCATGGAGGAGTGAGAGAATGCTAGACTAGCTGGTAGCTGACTAACATGAAGCAGCGCTGTCACACACAGCACGGTTGAGCCGATGTTACTGTAGTGAACTTCAGTGATGAAACCAAACAAAGAAGCACTGACTTCAGTTTAACCACAAGGAGGATGTTGTATGTCTGGTGCAGGGGAATCACACTGCAGTAAAAACAGCTAACCTGGGAAACTCCCATGACAAATTTATGGGAGATTTCGCTATTTGGCAAGTATTTTCCATGTTCTGACCATACAGAATAGTTTAATACCCAGAATGAACCGTTTGGCTTATTTAGGTTTAAACAATGTAACATTTAACATGATAATTATCGATATCAACTGATGTGACAAATGTTGTGATGTTTGGGCAGACGTAGCAACCTCTGTTTTCTGTCACCACCACTGTAAAAAATCTCAGTACGTCTTTCTGCAATTAAGCATTTCACATCAAACCCCTCTGAATGACTTTGTTTTCATTTCATCCTAATGACAGAATATGGATAAATGCAGAATATGGATAATGCAGAATTTGAATAAAGTAATGAAATTCCTTTCCTAGTCAAATGACGGAGATAACTCTTATCTCACACATCTACTGAATGTCTGCTGTAATTCATTCCAAAGTGTCCCCTGAAATGAACACATGAACAAGCTTTTTAAGGTCGACTGATTTTCTTGATAATGAATTACAATGCTATTTATCGTGGTGATAAAAAGGTATAGTTTCTTAGACTAGTAAAGTTAGTCTTTCGAAGCAAGAAGCCCACCCATACAAGGGGCAAAGACATATGCAACAGTTTGAATAACCCCAGACAAACGACGTTTTGTCGATTTTCTAAATGAAGATGTCTCCAACCCTTCTCCTGCAGAGTTCAGTTCCAGCCTCTGTCCAATAAACTGCTCCGCCCCTTCCTCAACTCTAACGCATCTGATCCAGCCAATCAGGGCCTTGGAAAGAGATTGATTAGCTGGGAGGTGTGACAAATTGTCCTTGGAACTAGGCTCTGCAGGAAAGTAGCTCTCCAGGAGGAGGGCTGGAGATCACTGACCTACAGGGAACAAACGTGGCATTTGCTGTAGGTCTTAGGGCACAGTTTCTTTTCATTTGCTGACTTTAACATATTCGAAATAAACAAAAATAAAACATTAAAACGTGTCTTTTGAACAAGGATGCCCACACTTAAATAAGACTTAACTGGGGCAAGAATATAATTTTGCTAGTTGTTTTTTAATCATAAACAGATATCACTAGCATTATGTGCTACCTTGTGCGGTTGTTGCCATTGCTAAGAAGTTTCACTAGAATTAGTCAGCATTTTATAATCGTCTTGCTGGAGATGAGTTTCAATGTATTTTCTGAGGTGTTGTTTGTGGTTGTGGTTTTCACTCACTTGCATGCCAGTTTTTAACAATTAGCTTATTCTGAATGTTAGCTTAAAACTGCAAAATAAAAATAAAATAAAGCAAAATAAAAATAAAGTAAAAATAAAATAAAGCAAAATAAAAATATAAGTAAAATAAAATAAAGCTAAATAAAAACAGTAAAAAATAGTAAATAGTAAATGAAAATAGTGAAAACACCTAGTCACTGTTTAATTACACATAGCAGCTAGCTAATGAGCTAAAATAAAAGCAGAAAAAATTAATTACTCTCAAAAAGGTAGGGTTGCAAGGATAAATGAACTGTATCTGATGGTTAATTTAGGACGTTGTAATTGCATACTTTTCTCTGAAGCTCAATTTTGTCATTCACTTTGACACAAAACAGGACAGTAAGCACAGAGCAAGATTAATGATCTAGCCCCAATTCTCTCTTGTACTGGAGGAGCCCCTGTCACTAACACCACATGGGACAGTGGGGGATTAAAGACAGATTCTGCAAGCTCCTCACAACTTCATCCAAATACTTCATACATATTCATGCAAAATTTAAAACAGTTCACATAACAGCTGTACGGTTTTACCACATCAAGAACCTGCATACAGTGCAGAAATAAACCTCGGATATGATGAACGACTTTCCTTTTTCTTCCATCCTAAAGTAAGAAACATAACTGGTTCAGTTAATAACGGTCTGGTGCTACTCTAACATCACTAGTTAAGAATTCAGCCATTATACATGTCATGCAGTGTCTGACTACATCAGCAAGTCTGCTTTAAGATTACTTAACAACTTGAGATAAAGTATGCAAGCATTTCGACATGGGTCTAAAAAGGTTCTTCTACTGTTATGGGGTCAAGATTGCAACAATAGAAGAACCCTTTCCGGTGCCATATAGAACCGTTTCTAACAAGGTTCTGTACAGAACTAAAAGCAACCTATTTAACCATTTATATGAAGAACCATTTTGCAGTGCAAAGAACCATTCAAGTTCACAAAGTACTTCTGTATAGAACTCTTGGTTCATGGAGGGTCATGGAGATCCCGCCTTTAACCACTTCATGGGTGAGTTTTGCAACTTGCTGTTAGTATATGGTGCTAGAATGTAGTTGGTGACTTTGAGACCCTGCCGTGTGTGTATTCTGTATACTGTGGTTTATATGTGATGTTTGTGTGTATACAATGTACAGAGTCACTGGGTTTGAGAACGGCACTATATACACTTCACACATGGCTTGCAAAGCTACACCAACTAATTCAGTCTGAAACGCTTAACATACAGACTCTGTTCAAATCTGTTCATATCTTTTTCATCTTTATATTTTTGATATATTTCGGTCAGATTTCCCATAAACATGTACGGTGGAATCATGAGACCATTTTAATTCGGAGTGCCACCCATGACGCCTCAATGTCCTTGGAGCGGATTCTTGACTGTTTGTGTTCTTTCACTTCTCTCTGTTCATCCCTTCCCTTTTTCATTCCACCATCTTTGCATTCAGAGTAGTTCATTTCAGTTTTGTAATTTATTAAACCTTAACTCTTCTAAACATAATACTACAGGCTGATTGCCTTTCATCTTTAATTTTTCAGTCCCCACAGACTTTATTTCGATCTTATTTCCTTCTGCCTTTCTTCATTTATTCCTTTATTTCTCGCTGTTTCTTCTTTAATTCCTTCTTTCACTTGTCCAGCGTGTTTACTGCCCACAAGGACAAGCCTCTTAGAAGATGAATGAATTTTCTTCTTTTCTTTCTTGCTTTTCTTGTTTTTTTTTTCTTTCTTTCTTTCTTGAATTTGAATTCTGTAGAAATTTAATTTTATGATTTTCTTGGAGCTGATTTTCTGTTCTTGTTCTTTCAGCTTCGTTCCTTCTCTCTGTCCCCCGCTTGCAGTTGATTTTTTCAGTGTTTATTAAAATTTAATCCGTTCAAACGTCATTCCATAAGCTGAAGACTTTTTTATCTGTTTTAATTACCAGAAAGAGTCTTACTATTATTCACTTCTTTCTTTCTTTCTTTTTCTTTCTTTCTTTCTTTTGTTTTCATTTTATTCCTTTCTTTCTTCGCCTTCTCTTTTACACTTGAGTTTTGGGACTCATTCTTCAGTCATATGATGATATTTCTTGCCTTGCAAGTGCAGTATTTCCAGAAAATGCAAATTCAATTATTATTTATTATTATTATTATCATTATAATTATTATTACTATTTCATAAAAATGGGCAAACATGCAGCATAAAGCTAGAAACAAAAGCATGTAATAGCAGCCACTGTGTATATATCATCACAAAGTCTGTTTGAGATCATTAACATCTTGACATAGTTGACAAACATGTGTGATGATTTAGGTTTGCAGTTGCATTAGATTTATAGCTCCAGTGCAAGACTGAAGAAGCAAACTTTGGACACCGAACACATCTTGGTCGACTGACTACATTTGGACTTTGCTTGAAACATTGCTTCCAGTATGAACAAGCTGTGTAGCCCCTTTGTGGCAGAAACTCAAAACGTCAGGCCAGCTTGAGCTGACCAGCACCTCATTGATAAGATTTATCTCGCTCAAGAGCCATCCACATTCCTTGTGACAGGACGAACGCCCCGGCGCCCTGCCAACAGCGTAAAAATCACTTTCCGAAAGAGGCATTTAGCCTCGACAGATACATTAACAGGCGGTGGCCCCATGTCCCCCCCACATCAATCTGCAGCTCGTTGGGACGTCCTGCAGTCCCACAGGCTCCTGCGCAGACTGTCAGGCCCAGCAGGAGACGCTCTCACTCCCTCGGGTCGGCTCAGGGGCCCAGGTGGCGGTGCCCCGAAACAGCACTCCTCTCTTTCCTGCTGGGTCATGACTTCTCTGTCATGTATATAAGCTGAGGCGTCTTGTGTTAGATTTGTTGGCTCACGAAAACATTCCGGCGTCCTCCGGGGACTCCATTCCGAGGGCACCTGGAAAGGTCGAGACGTGTTATTGGAAGCGGGCTTAAGTTCTTGCGGTGAAAAGCCCATCTAAGGCACGTTTAGCGGTTGCTTCTTTAGTTCTGAGCTGAAGCTACAATGATAATGTAACTGACAAGCAATAGAAGCTCACAGCTTAGCACTGTGCACATGTGGTTTCTGACACAGTAGCACAGTAAGACATACTGTTATCTGGGTCACTGAAGTGGTACATGGTGTCCTGCAAATTTGAATTCATGAAAATAAACTCAGTGTAGAAATAAAGCCCTGCCTGTTCTGTATTCTATTCATAAATTAACCAACAAAAACTGTGACAGTATATATGTTTTATTTTAGTGTTTTTTAGTGAAGTTGCACATGAAAACATGCCATGTTTCAGTAGTGACTCTGCATATGTTAAAGTATTATTTTCTTGTGAAAAACAAATTTGATGCCTGTATTTCAGTTTAAATTGCAAAATAAATGCACCAAAATGTCAAAATTTTTCAGCAGTTGTCTTATAGAAGGATAGAATGTCATGTAAAAACCATGGAAAGGTATTTTAGAATTACTTCCTGTGTGGATATCTTCAAGGCAAAAGACTGATGCTAAAACGTTCACAGTAAACCTTTATATTTCTGATAAATGTGGCTACAATACTGACTGCTAACGACGCTAACACTGACAACAAAGACTGAAAGTGAGTAGTCACTGGAGTATTTTTTCATAACTACATCCTCTTTTGCTCTGCGCAAACTGCCTCCAGATCTTTAACAGTGTGGTTAAGATTGATTCTTCAGACCTAAAGAAGATTGAAAACTGTAAAAATAAGTAAATCTTTACTGTTTATTAGTAAGAAAAAGCTATTCATTTTCTCAAAACTAGTGTAAAACAATGTCTCAGACATCTGGCAGTATATTCAAAACATCTTGTGTAATAACTTCCTGTGAGGTAGCTTTCAAGGACATCGTATTGCTTCAGATGTCTGGTTCCCATTACCACCATTGTGAACGATTCTGACTCAGCTAGTTTCTCCAGAAAAAGAGTGTTTCACATCAAAACATGTTGAATAACTTTGTTTGAATCTTAATGATTTAGTTATGCAGGAATTTGGAAGGTCCTGTTTAATAAGGCTTTCCATGTATAACTGATGTAATATACCTACCTCAGGGGAAGGTCTTTCTATGTGGGATCACAAACTACATCCAGATTTTCATCAGTGTGGTTTAGATCACAGTGTGACTTCTGTATGCAATGAAAATGATAAACATAAAACTATATTTAGCCAAATGCAGTGTTCAGTCATTTTGTCATGTTTCAGAAACATAAAATGTCATAGTAATGGTAAAATGACCCGCCTATTATAGTGGACAATGGCATGTTGCACAGTTAAAAACAGTAGCGTCAGTCAACTTGAATTTTGTCTGCCATCATGAGCTACTCTTTGCTGTACCACCTCTGGTATCCAATTATTAAGTTCCATTTAACGCACAATCTTCTTTTTCCCCAGCACAGTTTAGAACGTATGTATCTTATGTAGTTATTTTTTATTGCATGCCTAATTAGTTTTGCTCCAAATTGTGCATCATGTCTTCTTAATTGGTTCTGGTTCCAAATTATACACTGGACATTTTTGCCTGGATTCGCGAGTGTGTCATGGGTTTAACAATGTTATTACCAAAATATGATTTCAGGTCCCAAATTGTGAACTGTTTATGCAGTTGTTTTTCATGGGACAGACCCTTTTGCTAATGAAACTAATAAAAGGAGCATTTAGGCCTCCCCAACCTTCCATAAGCACCCGGTGGGCAACAAACCCGCACCTCCGTTCCTGGGGCGTTTCTGCGGAGGCTTGCTTTTGTTCGGAAGAATGCGGCACTGCGAGAGTGCAACTACGCAATCTACCGCCGACGGAGAGACACAGGGGCCGGCGGATTCTCTGCCAAGCACGTCCCGCGCCCTAATGCGTCTCTCTAGACGTTACGCAATTATTTTTGACAAGGGTGTCATCTCACTCCTGTCATCTCACCTGGGTGACTGTAATTCACTATATATGGGTCTCAGTCAGTCTTCCTTTGCAAAGCACGGTAACTCTGTGGCATGAAGATGAGAAATCACATCCGTCCTGTTTTAATTTCACTTAATTGGCTTCATTTTAGAATTCAAGGCTTTTGTGTTTGTAGTTTTGAAGCTGTGAGGCTCATGCTAAAAGGTAATGGAAGCTTACACTTGCCTAAAACCATGCAAAATGGTTCTGTAGTCTCAAACACCATATCAGCATGTGGCTATAAGGTTCCATTACTGATTAGCAACATTAGCCTTTTGGCTCCAGACTGGAAAACCAACTAAAGGAAAATAACTAGAAACTCAGATGTAGTTTATCAGCCAAGACATGTTTGGTGTCCAGTTTTTGTTTCCTTATTTCACCACTGAAGCTACTAGGCTAACGATACCAAGAAACAATAGTCACCCAAATCTTTATTCGCACATACACCCTCAGAATGTCTCTCAGCCTGCAAAAAACAGCATCCAGATATTTATCGATGTGGTTTGGATCACAGTATGACTCACAGTATACTATAAACATCTAATAACTTTGCGTGAAGTAACTTTTAGGGACATTATATTGCTTCAGTCGTCTGGTTCCTATCACCATCATTGTGAGCAATTCTGACTTTATGATGTATTTATGCAGAAATCCCCTTTAAAACGGCTTTACATGTAAAATTAACTTAATCTACCTAACTAACTTCAGGGGAAGGCCTATGACTCTCTTCCCTTTCTCTTTCTATTTCACTCACCCTCTTTCTCCTCCTCCTCCTCCTCTTCTCTCTCTCTCCCTCTCTCTCTCTCTCTCTTTCTCTAACAGCAATTTTCCACATGAGCAGGCCAAGAGGAGAGCGAACCGAGGTGTGCTCCGATTTGGACGATCCGCATGGCGTGTGAATCCTTGGGCTCTTGACGGAGAGCACCGGCCTTGCTATTCACCCTGAGACGTTTTCACGGGTCACGGCCGTGACAAGGGTTCACGCGGGCCGCCGAAGAGCTCTGAGGGATTAGCTGTCAGCCCGAAGGGGCTGATGGACAGATAAGAGCCGAGAGCAGGTAGGCTCCAGCCGGGGCCCGCGCAGACACTGTAGGCCAAAGTGACTTTGGCAGTTTGCCTCTGTTGATCAACTGCGCGATACGCTGATTTATAAGTGGCCGTTAGGAGCGCTTTGAAGAGATATGAGTCATATGCTACTTCACTGATCTTAGGGCCAACGCAAGGGCAGCAGGGATAAACGGTGCTTCAGGATCCATATTCATAAAGAATGCCACAGTAGGAGCACTAATCTAGGATCAGGGTCTTCCTCTGTTTTATCTGTGAACCCAGTCTCATAAATAGCTCCTAGATCAGCAGGCTCTCTCCGAAACGCTTTATGAATCCCAGCCCTGATCTAAGAAGATATCCTTATGATGTCCTAACGGAAGGCTTTACTTCAGGGTTGTACACATAGGAACTTATTGAATATCTATGAGACCTGACAATGAAAGGGGGGAGGTACAAAAAGCAGATACCGGCTTTCGGTACATTTGTTAATTGAGACATGCTCTTTCCTAACAGTATAAATTATGAGCAGTGTGCCTTTGAAATGTAATTGTTTTCATTTTAAGTGGCTCGTAAATCAAAACCCTTTATTACTTTAAGACCAAGACCTAATTGGCAAAGGAGTACTGTCATATGTCTAATAAATACCCACATTTGAAAGATCTGGTGTACTTTAAAGTGGAGATACAGAGGGCCAAAATTGCACACATTGCTGAAACTTTCTGCACAATCTACGAGATGTAAGAGCTGATAATAAAAGAGCAAAAAGAAACGGGCCGGATAAGGCCAACTTCTGCTTATTACTAGGGGATTTTCAAAGATACTGTTCAAACCGCTCATCTTTCATGGTAAATTGCAGTGCAGTTACACACGCACACACACACACGCATCTGAGCACGCTGTCTTACTCTCTCTTACACACACTCACAGATTGTAAGATAGAGTGAAGATTTATGTGACAGTCAACTAATTGCACACTGCCATTTGTCTTGAGGAAGCGTCACCTGATCCACACTTGGGCGGTTTAAAAATTAAGCCGCAAGAAACATACCCACCAAACACAACATCCGTTTACTGCATATTCGTAGCAACAAAGCTTTCAAGCCTACACTAAATATCGGGAGCACTGTGATAAAACAAAGGATACACATTAATATGTTAACATTCAAAACAAGTGTACATAATTATACACGAATATAAAGCTGACTCACCCTATGCAGGGCTTGATAATTAGGTGAGGAGGTGTGCAAAAGCAGGGAAGACACAGTGGAATACTGGAGTTATCTCTCAATAGTGACAGAGACAATGTCCACCCCATCAGACGCTATAAGGTCAATGCAGAGACTGCAGCATTTTGCTGCTAAAAATTATTACTTAACTTTAGGCCCGTAGTGATTATTGAATGAACTTATTGATTTGCACCAACTGATTCCTGTGCTTCTTATGCCACATATCATTTAAAACTCCTATTAATAAAGTATTTTTCCTCTGACATCTTTAAAATGACATTTCCAATCAAGTTCATTGTATTGTTGTCCTTTCATCCAAATAAAAAATGTCCAAAACAGCCTGTCATTTATTTAGGTACAAATTACATATAAGGTAAATCACTTGCAAAAGGAAGGGAGGGGTGCACATAGCAAATTAAGTGAAACAACAGAAGATCCTTGAATCCTTAAAGTATTTAGAGAAATATTGAGATTCCTAACAACCAGGCAACCTGGCAGACCACCAGAACTGTCACCATAAGTTGTACAATGGACTAACTATTGTTCATTGAATGTGTTAGAGATTACTTGGTTCATGAAAAGCAAAATATACAACCAACTTCTAAGACTGAGCTTTTTGAGGTGTGGGAAACTATCTTAGCAGAATTCTTTGAAAAACAGGAAGTCTCTTGGAAAGAACAGAAGCTGCAATAAAGGCAAACACCTCACTAAGTACTGAAAAACATTACTATAAAAATTATTTATTTAGTTGTTAGAATTTTATGTTCAATATTGTCACTGTTCAAAATATCTCTAAAATGGCAGGTTTACAGGAGAGGGAGTCAATGGAATCAGATTTTTTACCAAGCAATTTTGGGCCATTTCTGTTGATCAATTCATCATGAAATTTTCACACATTGTAAACGGCAGCTGCTGTGTTCAAATGATACACAAAAGTAAAAATAAAAAAAAATGGAGATACATGTTTTTCACTGGACAGCAACGATATACAATACAATATACTGTATAATACTAATGAATGTGCCGTTAATGGTGATGTTCTATCCTGACATAGCCGCCCACCATCAAAGCCAGTATATGTTGTAAGTCAATGGAACCCAACTTTTTTCTAAGCAATTTTAGGCCATTTCTGTTGGTCCATTCATCATGTAATTTTCACCCAATACAAATGATGCATAAAAGTCAAAATCAACAAAAATGACACGTTTTTCATTAGATAGCAATAATATGCTTTCTGCTTTTGTCCTGAAGCTGGAATATGAATAATGTGTACATAATGGCCAGTTTGACTGGGAATTAAACAAATAAAACGGTAGTCTCTGACGTTTGCACAGTACTGTAAGCATTCCAGAATTTGAGCTAAACAGCCCTATAATGTCTTTGTTTGCCCTGGTTAGGACTCAGGCCTCAACGCAGCACCATAACTAAGCTCAGACTTAGTCCTGGGGTGGCCTTGGCACTGTCCTGGCCCTTACCGGGGCTTCAAGCATAAGCGCTGTCTCATACAGGGAATATGATCATCATTACCAGCCTACAAATTCATAAAGCATAAACATTAGGCCCATACAGATGACAAACGGCCATTACTATCTGCTGAAAATCATGTTTACGTTTCTAGAGGACTTGTCCAAATAAACACACGGGTCTGTATGTAATGTTTTCTTTTAGTGCGGGGTGTCGGAATGGGATATTATTCCAAGTAGGCGAATTGGATGTGAACACGTTCCACAAAACTGCAGCAGTGGCCCTATGCGAAGGAAAATGACTTCAGCTTTAAATCATTCAGCCACTCTCTCTCCATCTCTCTTTCTCTCTCTCTCTCTCTCTCTCTCTCTCTCTTTCTCATCGTACCTCTCTTTCTCATTTCTCCTCTCATGACGTCAGAAATGTAGTGCACGCCCTGCACCTTCCCTCAGGGAGAGGCTTTTACGATTGAAACCTGACACCATTTCTGTGTCCCATAAGCAACAGAGCTGTAACTCACATCAAAGGCAGCCAGCATCAAATCACAGCACAGCTGTAAATTCACCTGTCAGCAGAGGACCAATGGGAAGGCGGCTCTAAATCAGCTCTGTCACGCTGGCGGCCAATGGCAGGACGGCGGCGGTAAATCTGTCAGGCCGGGGGTCTGTTAACGGGCACTGTGGTGCAGACGGGGAATCCGCAGGGGAGGGGGGCAGGGAGGAATGAAGAATACGAGAGAGAAAGAGAGAAATGGCGGAGGGTGGAGAGACAGAAAGGAGAGACTGAAAGAAAGTAGAAGATAGAAAAAGGATAGAGCAAAGTAGAAAAAGGTGAAGAGAACGAGACGGATAAAGGAGAGAGAATGAAGAGAGTATAGAAATAGTGAGAGAGATGGGGAGCATGGAGATAGAGAAAGAGAAAGGGCAAAAGAGAAGAAGAAAAAATGTAGAAAGAGAAAATAGAGCAAAAGAGTGATGGGAGTATTGAAAAGAGAAAAAGGTTAAAGGTAAGGGGGAGGGAAAGAGAAAGAATATGGGAGAGAAGTGAGAAAAAAGAAGGGAAGGTGACGAGAAGGAGAGACAGAGAAGAATAAAGGAGGAAGAGAGAGTGCAGGGAGAGAATAGGGAAAGAGTGGAAGAGAGAGCAGGTAGAGAATGACAGTGAGAAAGCTGAGAAAAAAGACAGGGAGAAAGAGAGCCAGTAAAGAAAGAGTGAAAGGGAGAGTACAGAAAGAGCAGAGAAAGTGGGAGAGAGATGGACAAGAGAAACATTCAGAGGGAATAGAGAAAGAGCTGGGGGGAAATAGAGAAAAGAGAAAGAAAGGAAAAGATAGCCAGTAGAAAACAAGTGAAAGAGAGAGTATAGAAAGAGCAGAGAAAGTGGGAGAGAGATTGACAAGAGAAAGAATCGAGAAAGAGCTGGGGGAAATAGAGAAAAAAGAGAGAGAGGGAGAGAGCCAGTAGAGAAAGAGTTAAAAATAGAGTTTTGATATAGCAGAGAAAGTGGGAGAGAGATGGACAAGAGAAAGAATAAAAGGGAATAGAGAAAGAGCTGGGGGAAATAGGGAACAGAGAAAGAGTGGGAGAGAGAGCAGAGAGAAAAAAGTAAGAGAGAAACAGAAAGAGAGGAGTCTGGACATGTGTCCCTAAAACCCAACATCTTTCTTTGGCCAACGCGAAAAGCCGCATTTAAACAAATCCCAATAAAAATGAAGGAGCTCGGAGCCAGTTAGCACTAGAACGGAGTGAAACAAGACCGAGCATGACCACATGAGAGAGGGAACACATGTCCCCCTCAGGGCCGCATTCGGGATAAATAACACTCTGAAAAAAAGAAAAAAAGTCATAAAGCTTTATTGCTACCACTGCTATGGGGTGTCGAGTGTCTGCCACAAATGTGAGTTATGGAAACGTTTCGGCTTAACAATTACATCATAATTTGTTCCAAATTCAGATCGGGAGAACATTTGGGTCAGGCCTCTGTACTTGTTGCAAGAACTTGATTCATTTAGTATGATGCATTTCATTTACCATAGCAGCCTGAGCAATCGATACATGCATCGTAAGCCTACCGTTTAGAATGGAGCGCCATGAAACAGCAGCTTCAGAGGCTACCTCCACCCTGAGATGCTCGAATGGTGTCCAGATGTTCTAACACACGCTATCTTAGGGCTAAGTCACAACTAAGGAGAGCAATGTGTGAACCAATGTGTATGTATACATGTGTTGTGTGTGTGCGTAACTCCACAGGGTGGCCTCTAGGATCTGAGGAGACTTTTGGCTCATCCTAAATCATGGAGCAGGAAGAAAGGGGGAGCTATGTGGCTCCTTTCTTAAAGCAATAGTCTGGTAAAAACCTAATTTGCTGTATTTCCTCCTCACCTTGCATCAGAATGTCTTTAACGTAGCTTTTGAAGTTCTGCTCTGGAGCAATAAGGCTAGTGAAGCTACGAAGCAATGGAAGCTTATTCGAGGGATCATCCATATGTTCCTTCAGCCCTTTACTTGCACAACATTCCCTAAAACAATCAACAAGTAAATAATCTGAACTTGGCTTTTAGCTATGCTGCTTCACAAGCCAAGGGTTATATTATTAGCAGTAAAATAAAGAAGGGCCATGCTTAAACCTGAAAAAGCACATAAATACAATCTGACTTCTTAAAGTCTAGCTAACTAATTAGCTCACTCAGTCTAGCCTCCCTTGCAAAATATACTTAAAGTTAATTTTAGTAAACATTTTTACTAAACATAAGTAAAGTTAAAGTATATTTTCCAGGTATACTTTATGTAGTTTATGTAGCATATATAAGTAGTAATATCAATGTGCCGGTAGTATACATGTGCGTGTACTATCTCAGTACTTCTTGGGACTAAATTGACCCACTTTTTAATTTAAGTACTTTTAAGTATACTATAGATGTAGTAAAAGTAAACTTATAGATATACTGTTAGTTTACTGGTTATAGACTTCTATCCCGTTTTTAGTTTATGAAAGTACATTTTTCATACACTCTCAGTAAACTACTAGTTTAGTAGTTTATAAACTGCAAGTGTGCTTGAATGTTTTCTTAAGTCAGCTTAATAATTATAGTTTACTACTTATATATTACTTTTGCATTATGAAGTATATGACTAGGTTTCGAATTAGGTATCATTTTTATACTTGAAATTTACATTTAACTATACTCTAAGTGAACTTACCAGTGGACCGCACAAAAAATAAACATATTCTGGATTAAGTACATATTTATATTATAAAATAAATATAAATCAAACAAATATTGTACTGTATGCCTTTATGCACAAGCCAAGAATACTTACTTATTCATTTTCTAAGTGTATCTCGATCAAAAGATTAAATACATGTATAGGCCAAATATACTTTTCTGTATACTTACAGACATTTCTTTATACTTAGCACAGTTGTAAAAACTTCTATTTTGAAAAGGCTAGCAAAGCTTTCAGTGTCTATTATATTAATATATAATATTAACAACAAGAATAATAATGGCATGTATTTTCTCATACATATTAATAAAAGACATTAAATTTTATTGCCTGTAGTGGATGTTGGCTATCTATGTTGAATAGCTACTAAGCAAGCTGCTTTCGCAAGCACTAGTTTGTTTTAGCCAAAGCTTACTTAGTTTGTTTTAGCTTCTTACTTTTAAAATATGTAATCAGTAATATTTATATGATATGTACTTTTTTGACAACTATGACACGACAGCCAAAACAAACTACAATATTTTGTAAAAAGTGGGAGGGACATGCCCCCCCTTCTTCTTTGTTTGGCACTGGTGTTATCTATATCTATAAAAATGGACCACATTTAATATTTACAGTTTTTAGCTATGAAATGTAAGTGTAAAGTAAGTGTGTGCTATAAGATTTATTGTGAAACTAAAGAAAAAAAACTTTAGAAATTGAACATCTTTTAGCTGACCTTACATTTGGGGTAAAGGGTAAAACTGTGCAAATTTGACTATCGCTTTAAGCTGTTAGCAGGGGGTGCTGAGGGCTGGACTCCACCGCACAGCCGCCTGTTTTCAATACGGAGCCGCTGCCAAAGTGGGTGACTAATAGCGCAGGCAAAATCGAAAATAGAAATATCCAAACAGGCTTTTGGACATGTCCAGCAGCCCGGCTGATGGATGTGGCATACCTCCGCTCAAATTTATATGCTTTCCAAGCGCCCAGTCAGGAGACAGGAAAACAAGGTATATTCTTACACCAAGATCTAGCCGGAGCAATAACATCTCGTTCTCTCTGAACGATACATATCAAAGCAATAATATGTTATTGTATAGATAGTGTGGAATTACGAAATGCCCCATCATTTCAGCGTCAAGCAGTTTTTCCAAAAAAAAAAAAAAAAAAAAAAAAAACAAGTTCAATACAATCTGTGTATGAGAACGGAGGATCTTGGCCACGGCACTCCAAAAATAAAGGCTCTGAAATGGTTCTCGGCCTGATGTAGGATTCAATGAAAAAAACTTTAATTGGTATAGGAGGCAGGGTCGTTTCTTGCATCAGCAGTTGCTATGGGTCCCTCATCCACTAGGAGCCCCTCAAGTATTTTGTATATAAAGTCTTATGCAAAAGTTTGGGCACCCCTGGTGAAATGACACATTTTTGTTGATTTTCACAGTGAAAATACGCTGACACATTCTGTACAGGGAAAATACTTCATACATTTGCATTTTCCCATAGATTTAAGTGCATTTAATATTTTATGATTCAGTAATTGAAAAGAAATAAGTATAAAATATAAGATGTGACGTAACACATTTTCTTTTCTTCGTTTCTCTGTATGTAAAATTCAGCAGATACACAGATACATTGTGCATTAACAGAAGTTCATTCTTTGCAGACTTTTTTACTTGGCCTAGGATGTCACTAATGCCATATGACAGGGTTCACTGCATATATAAATAAGTGAGGGTCCCCTGTCAGCTGGAGCAGAGTGCAAAACCATCATCATGGGCAAAGGATGTGATTTGACTACTGTCCCAAAGTGCATGATAATAGGGTATCAAGCAAAGGGTGGTAGCTTCTTAAAGACTGCCTACTTCATGCTATGTTCTAAGGTCACTGTATTGAAGGTATACTGAGAATGGACTTCTCAGACATTGAGTGTCTCCCAATGTCATATCAGTGGTGCCCCATGGGACATTTATGCCAGAGGGGATTGACGGCTTTGGTACAGAGCAATCAACACACCACAGTGGACCAGTTAACCTCTATAATGAACACAGGAGCACCGAGGAAAGTGTCAGGGATCACCTCTGAATGAACACTGGCAGAGCTGGGCCTGTGAACCAGATGCCTGGTTAAGGCGCCAACATTACCTAAGGTTCATCGTCAACGTCGCCTCCGGTTTGCACGGAAATTCTGACACTGGAAGGTTGGAATAATGTCGCCTTCTCATACAAATCCCGGTCGTATATACACTACCAAACACGTGAAAACCACCTTCAAGAGACAACTGTGGGTGGTGCACATGGCAAAGGTGGTGCATGAATGTTTTCAGGAGCACAACAGTGACTTTGCCAACTTTGCTCGCCCAGTCTCAATCCAGGTTCACCATGCTGACCCACAACCACACAATCTGAGGGACCTCAGTGCTCTGCTGCAGTTGGAATGGGCACAAGTACCTCCAGATATCTTCCGTCACCTAACAACAGTCCATGCCATGACATCTCGCTAGTGTCATCCAAGGCCAGGTTGATCATTCCCACTATTAAGTAGGTGGTCATAATATTCTGATATGATTCTGTATATCATTTGCATCATTCCTCATGTTCATGAAGAAAAATGAAGACAATAATTATTATATTATATAACAATAACAATGTGTTTCTTATTATGTTTACATTAGAAGTGATTACATTTTAATGGACAAACATAAAACAAGTTTCATTGTTTTTGCATAGATTGAAGTGTAATGGAACCTTTTTGAACCTAATTGAACCTTTATATACATAGTGGGGGTTAAGTAAACTTTCAAAAAGGTTCTGAACCTCTCAAAGGTTCAATACAAAAATGATAATGATACAAAATTCTTCTTTTTTTTTTTTTTAAGGTTCTGTATGGGAGCAAAAGTGATTCTTCTACAGCATCACTCCAAAGAGCCCTTTCTGGCACCTTTGTTTTCAAAACTCGACCACCATGATTTGCAAGAGTTTCAATGTGATTATTGTGTTATTCACAAGTTGTCTCATTTTAATTGTAATAACTACCAAGAAATAAAAAAGCTTGTTGTGAACGAAGCCGGATGCCTGTGTGAGTTATAGGCAGGGGCATAGAAAAGCTGTGGCAGCGATGTTGTTTTTGGCTGCCTCAGCCTCCGAGCTGAAATGATTTTCTATTCGATGGGAATCCATAAATGGGCCCAGTGAGGGTGTGAGGCGCCGTAAAGCATGTCACAGACTGCACCAGGACAACGTGTGTGTGTGTATGTGTGCGTGCAGCTTAGCACACGGGCCACTAAAACAGGCTCAACCATCTTATCTCATTTAGACCCTGTGTGCTTCACTTCTCTGTTCTCAAGTCATTCCACATTATAGGCTTTGATCAATTCCATCTCACTAAATTTGCTTGCAGAGGTAGAGTGTTATCAGCTGCTGTTTATCTCAGCCACATTGTTTGCGCAGCTGAGTGGTTTGCTGGGGCTGTAGCCATTGGCTGGTGACTGCAACCTTTCAGCTCTGAGAGGTTACATGGGTGAAGAGTCTGAAGCAGGGACTGACTGAAGATTACATTACCAATATTGACTGCATTGACTGCATAGCATCCAGTGTAGAATTATGTATTTTAAGAAAGAAGTGCAATAGGTTTAGTTAAACAGTGCTTTACTGATGCATATCATAATAAACTGTCAATTAGAAATTAGAAACAGTTCTGGTTCTAAAGTCTGATTGGCTGAAGCTGTTGTCAATACACAATATACATATAGATTAATCAGCCATAATATTAAAACCACTCACTCTGATTTTATCAGCTGTACTTACCATATAGGTGCACATTGTACTGCAGTACATTTGTTAGCCCTTGTTTTACCCTGTTCTTCAATGGTCAGGATCCCCACAGGACCACCGCAGAACAGGTATTATGTAGGTGGTAGGTGGGTGGTGGATCATTCGTAGCACTGCAGTGACACTGACATTGTGGTGGTGTGTTAGTGAGTGTTGTGCTGGTGTGAATGGATCAGACACTGTGTCCACTCACTGTCCACTCTATTAGACACTCCTACCTTGCTGCTCCACTTTGTAGGTGTAAAGCAAGAGACGATAACTCATCTGTTGCTGTACAGGTTGTGTTGGTCATCAGTGGTCACAGGATGCTGCCCACAGGACGCTGTTGGCTGGATAGTTTTGGTTGGTGGACTATGAGGTGTTAAAAACACTACAGCAGCACTGCTGTCTCTAATCCACTCACACCAGCACAACACGCACTAACAAACCACTATGTCAGTGTCACTGCAGTGCTGAGAATGATCCACCACCCACATAATACCTGCTCTGTCGTGGTCCCATAGGTACATATGGACTCCAGCCTGTAATTGTAAAACAGTAGATTTGAATTGTAGAGTTTGACCACCACTAGCACTAATACTTTGGCTGCACTGAGCTCTGAAGGGTTGGGGCTTTGTTTTGCAGCACTGAACACTCAAAATGGAGGAAATGCTAAAGCTAATGCTTCCTCTAGTCTGTGCTCTCTTAATGTCCGGAATACAGTCAATAACACAAGCAAAACAAGCTAGCTAGTGAAACGCTATGGCTAAAAGGCTAGTTTTATTCCCATTAACTTACATTACGCTCATGTTCTAACAACTTATGCTTGTTATCTTTCAGACAATTTGTGTGAAAACACCATGAGCAACGAGCGCCGAATTCACAAAGCACTGGATAGGAATTTCCTACTGTACATCTGCGTTCCCACCCCTGATGTTCTCAATACAGGATCATGTCATGCCCCATAAGATTAACTTGTCTACAGAAATATGGAGGATTCTTTTCCACTGGGAATCTTCTAGGATAGCCTGGGTCATACTTAACTTGCAAATGTGTAGTAGCTTGATGGTGGTAAAATCACTGTAACACGTGCCCTTGTGCGGCTTGTGGCTATATTGTGATGACTGTTAGTTCTCAACTGCTGAATTTCCTAAAAACAACAGCAGGAACTCCTAAATAACTTTTTGGACCTCCTGAATGTCTGAAAGTCAACATTCTGGGGGTTCCCTGAAAATAAACATATTTGAAGTCAGCTACAATGCCTTTCTTGACAAACTAGAGAGGCAATGCTTGTCAGTGATAGGGTAGCACTGTAGTTGTGTCCTTCATGGCCTACCAAATGTAATTATGCTTGGGATACCTCTGAAAAACTTTACAATATGCTGTGACATCTGTAAATCTGAAAACTTGTCAAATTGTCCCAAGGGTTTGGTGGGAAGAGTGAATTGTTACTTATTTCTCAAACCACAGACACGGAAGGAGATGTGCAAGATCTTAAGTAATGTGTGGAGAGCTAATTGTCAAACAAGAAACCAGAATTTCCAGAAAAAGAATTAAACCAAATATTTTGTTGCCATTGAAGCACCGCTATGGAGAGTGAGCACCCAGTAAAAACTGGAGCGCCCAACTAACATGGGAGCCTCCCAAATCCCAGGGGGTATTTCACACACTGGCTAAACAAGCTACTTACAAATAACCTTGTAACATGATCTTAAAGCAGGCACGTACTTTCACATTGTCAGTCTCTCAAAGGTGCTAAAGTACCGTAGCACCTGCCAGCAAGTTTTTAGTTGTTCAAAACAGCATCACATTCCTGAATGTGACTTTCTTGTGTAATATTTAAATGGGAATTCCAGGTGCATAATCGGTAGGATTCTACCTGATAAATCTAAATATGGAACCTTAATATAGGCCTACAAATAGATCGGCTGGGCTCTAGTCTGAGCACAGTCCTGTGCAGTCTTTCAGTTGCTCTTTGGGCGGGCCCGAGAAGAGCAGACGCTCACGTTCATCGCCGTGGACGTAAACACTCGGTGAGCTTGCGGATGATTGTAATTTATTGACCATTACTCACACTTGCAGCCACCGGCCCGCACACACATGCTCTATGCGTCTATCAATTACAGGCCTCCAGCCCACAAGCCTTTGACAATTTTATGGCATGTTATGTACAGCGCATCAAGCCGTGGCGTTTTAGACTATTATGCTCATTCCTGTATAATTAATATAAATTACCTTTTTGCCTTTTTTATGGTGGTGCCACTATAATTAGCAGATGAAAGGGAGTTGCTGAACGCCCGCAGGTGCCGCTGGAATATCCAGATGAAAAGCCGATGGGAATGGCAGGTATGTTGGGATGGGGAGATTGAGGGCAGCGGGGTGGGGTATAATCTGATCTTCTTGGTGGGGCTACAGTGGTACATTTCAGGGTACTGTCACTACAATGCAGTTATTATTGATAAGTTAAGCATTGACTCCATATACCCTGTCTTGACTCCAGGCTTTACATTCCAGATAAGTCTTTTTTATGATTCTAGAAAAGTGTTTATTTACGAGAGAATTCCGCTGCTCTTTGAAAATGCCAATTACAGTAGCTTGATGTGAAATGGAGAAACTTGGAGTAACTTCATTTTCTTTACAGTGGTGGTGATGGGAACCAGAAACACAAATATAGTCATTTTATTTACTATCCAAAATGACCATTTCACAATGTTCACAAAATGAACATTTCTTCCGTCTTCTTCTACAGTACTGGGCAAAATTCAGACACCGGCCTTCATTATTTAATATCCAGGTTAGCCATTAGATAAGCTATTAATTTTTCAAGAGATGTTTCAAAGGAGGTTAGATATAAGATAAACCACTTACATAACGAAGAAGACAGTCAAAGTAAAATACGAGGGGAAAAAAACCCAGACGTTTCCAAAACAGGAGTTAGCAGAGACTTAAACATGTCCATAGTTAGTCTGTTAGCTTAAAGATGTGTGAGTGTGTTGCTTGTGCTATTCTGTGCCAGGTGGCTCTGAGGTTGCTTAGTGGGGTAGTGGGGCAGTGTTTGTGTCAACCATTCTGTTATGTGGCTATTGATGGTTGATTATTCCTGCTATCTGTTTGTGCTAGGTGCTAGCTGGGAGTCTCCTCTGCTTCCATGTTCAATATAAGAGCTTTTAAATAAAGAACTGTTTCCCACATTTTTCTTACTCTACACTGATGCCACTGTATTAAAAGGTAAGTAGAAGGTGAGCACAAGTCCTTATAACCATGCAAGTCCTGGTAGACCACCAAAACCGCCACCACCAGAAAAACAGTACTTTCATCTTTGATAAAAATCAAGCTCCACTC
Organism: Semaprochilodus insignis; assembly: GCA_034552555.1. NCBI lineage: Eukaryota > Metazoa > Chordata > Actinopteri > Characiformes > Prochilodontidae > Semaprochilodus > Semaprochilodus insignis. The sequence goes on along the minus strand of CM067492.1, from coordinate 8,465,665 downwards.
TTGCTGCAGATTTGCAAAAACTACTGTGCATCCTTTCACCGTAAAAAAAAAAAAAAAAAAACAGCTCAAGTCTGAGTCTGAAAGGATGAGTAGTTGTTAAGAATCCATTCAGAAAAGGAAAAAGACAAAAATAAGAGCTGGTGTTCTCAGAACTGGACTGATGACCTCATCACTGAATGTGTTAGAGATTACCTGGATTGTGAGCTTGTAAGACCAAACTTTGGAGGTGTAGAAAAATGTCCCTGCAGATTTCTGTGAAAAAAAGTGAAAGCAGGCCTTGTGGAAGCTGTAATAAGAGAAAGGCATGGACATGCTGTGTTTCAAGATTCTTAATTGCGAGATTTACTGATTTTCACATTTAGTGCATTTCCTTTTTCTCTTGGGCTTCTTGAACAGCTACACACCGCTTCAGATACTGAGCACTGTGTTCACAGTGTAAGGATAGGCAGGAACACCTGTGGATGTTTTCAGATCTGATTAAAGAGCGGAGCTTGATTTTCTGTTCTCTTAAAGATGAACACTTTAAGTACTGTTTGTCTGATGGTGACAACTTATTTTTCTCTTTACTTTCCTCTTATGCAAGTGGTTTATACACATTCGAGTCACATTATTATGACCGCTATTCCCACTATTGATGGTGGCAGCGCATAGCTCATGAAGGAAGTCACGTATTGTGAGCTGGCTTGGTGGGTATATAAGGTGTGTGATAGGCTGTCTGGACATATCCCTCATTGCTGTCATGGGTAAAAGGGGCGATACATGCTGATCATCTTCCCTGGGGTGAACGGGATCTTCCAGCAAGACAATGCGATATGTCACTTGGCTAGAAGTATCCGACATTGGTTGGAAGAGCATGACCAAGATTCCAAGTACTACCCCGGCTCCCTGATACCCAAGACTTGAACCCGAATAGGCATCTGTGGGACCACCTTGATCATCGTTTTCACTCTGTGGATCCTCCCCCACACGCCCTCCAGCAGCTGTGAGATGCACTGCAGTCAGCATGGCTCCAGATACCTGTGACAACCTACCAGGACCTTACTGAGTCACTCCCAGCTTGTCTAGCTGCTGTCCGTTATTAGCTGGATACCATAATAATCATAATAATGTGATTCGAATGTGAATTATATCAAACCTTCTCAGAATATCTCCTGAAAATGTATAACTTAAACTTAATGGCTATTTTGACTAGATACTAATTAGATGAGTAATTTTGACGGCCTAGTAGAGCCGCCGCGAACCAAATACACTGTAGGGGAGTAAGAGTACGCCAGCTCACGGCTGTCCAGCAATGAATCAACTCGTAACGACCAAGTTACTTCACTGAACTGAAGAGGGAATTAACTGCTGGTGGCTTTGAGATGAAGGTTGGGTGCATCTGGGATCCAGCAAAAGTCTCCCCTTCAGCTCCTCTTTAAAAACCTCACAATGCCTCCGGGAAGCAGCAGTCAAGGTAAAGACAACTTTGTGCTCTTCTTTTATATGGACGCCAAGTTATTATTAAACACTGAGCTGTGCAGGAATGAGTATAAAAGTGGTACACTGCTGCCAGAGGAGTGCACTGTGGGTAAGAACACGCAGCAGTCCTGTCTGAACAGGCTGTAAACCAAGGGTTCCCAATCCCAGTCATGGTGACCTCACACTGTGCACATTTAGTGCTTTTCCTCACCTAGCACACATGAACCAACTCATGAGCTAATTAACAAGCTCCACATGTGCTGACTCACAACCACTGCTTTGAACTAAAGCAGCTTCTCAGTGAGCGCCTTGATTTCAACACCAATTCCTTGAGGATACTCTTCTGACACCTGGCACCAAAGTACATCTTTTAGCGCCTGTAAGTTGTGCAGTGGAGCCACCATGGATTGGTCTTCCAACATGTCTCAAAGGTACTCGATTGGATTGAGATCTGGGGACTTTGGAGGCAAGGGCAAAACCATTTCTGAACAACATGTGCAGAGAGGCAGGATGCATTATCATGCCGAAAGAGGCCAAAGCCATCAAGAAATACTACTGCCATGAAGGGATCTACCTGATCCGCAACAACGGTTTGGTCGGTGCCTGTGTCAAATTGATATCAACATAAATCCTTGGACCCAGGGTTCACCAGCAGAACACTGCTCAGAGCATCACATTCCTTCTTTGTTGCCACCATGCACTGATGTTGGGTGCCCAACACCCTGTTGCCTGCCCATGGTTTGTTTCAGAGATGCTCAGACCTGGTGATAACAATTTGGACTTAAAGTCGCTCAGGTACTCACACCTGCCCACACCTCAACTATGAGAACCCACTGTATCCATCTGTCCATTGTCTAAGCCATTTATCCGCTTGGTTGTGAATTACTTTTCCAAAATAATGTAAAAAAACGATAAAATGATTATTATGTTATTCTCATACAACGTCATAGTTTTCAATTACTCTGTTGGATGAAATTAAGGAATTTTGAATGCAGAGTCCACACTGAAGAACAAAGCCGTAACAGATTCTAAATAACTGAGAAAGCTGTAAAACATTGGGACTATTAACTTGTAATCAATTATAAAAGTATATTTATATAATACAATAAAATATAACCAGTTATAAGATTATGATTTAGAAAATCTACTTGAAATGTACAGATCTAAAAATAGATTATACTAATATACTATTTACTAAGTTCTTGAAATTTAGAAAACACAAAACATACAAACACAAAATATCTTCTGGTGTCAAGCTTATCAAGTATTTCATTCTCTATATCTAAAGTGATATACGAGGTTTGCAAAATTATTAATGACCTTAAGGGTGTCAGATTTTGAAGACTGTATTAAGTGTGTTTGGGAATAACTGTTGCCGTTTCATTTTGTAATTAATAAATGTTTTATAGATAAATTAATGTGCATTTACATACAAACCAAAGTCCTAATGAAACCAAAACGAGTGAAGCAATGAATTGCAGACCAAAGAGCACTGTGCAAGTTCTGATGCCACAGCCAACCGGTAGCCTGGATTATGGAAAAAAAAGCATGCTCATTAGCTCTCTGGCACTAATAGACTGACTACCTGAAACAGAATGATTTTCTTTTTGGTACTTGGTGGTATAGAAGCAACTTGGTCAGTACAACAAATGTATGGAATTTTGATGCCTCCCGGCACTGGTGCTATTCTTGGGTCAATGCTGCTATTGCATCCCAGCAAATGCCGATCTGAGCGACCATGATCATGGGCTATTGTTTCGAGTCTTTGCATGAAGACGGTCGAGGCCAGGCCATTAATGGGGTCAAGCACACCACATGAGTACATCAGCGAGAGTGCGCTTATGTCACCTCTACTTCCCCCAGAATCCATCATTCTAGCACATCCATAACACACTGCCTGTCTTCCTTCTCATTTCTCTAGGGGCACAGGCTCATTTGCATAAAAATGGGAAGGGGGGGGCATGGCTTTCAACATTCACTGCTGCATTTTTGGCAGACAAATACAGATTACAAGCTTCTGAGACGGGCAACAAACAAGCCTAATCAAACTAGCAACATTTTCCAAATATGTAAATCAAAGGCATGTTTAACTAAACTGGAAAACTACGATCTTGTAGCAAGGAAAGGTACAGGACACTGGACACTGAACAGTTCAGGCTAACTGAGCACCAGCTGGACATTACACATTACACTTTTCCGTACTCATATCAGTGTGCACTGCCACTTTGTCTATGCCTATAAGTTTGCACATTTATTTATAATACCTTCTGTACTGTTGTTTACAGTGTATAACTACCCCTTACTGTCATCTGGCTTTCTGATTGGACGATTTTAGATGACTTGTGAATGTGGAAATACACAGCTGCACTGTTCTCCTGCATAATATGTATGCTATATGGTTTTATTATTGTACATACACTCTTCATTGTAATCATACTTTCAAGGCATTATACTTACATAGTCACTATACTTTCATAGCATACCAGACTTTCATAACAGTTTTTAATTCCATCCCACTCATAGTCGTGCTTATTATTATTATTATTATTATTATTATTATTAGAGTACTTCCTTTTCTTCTTCTCTTCTATTTATGTACATATCCTATTATTGTATTATTGTTCTTTACTGTACTTGTGCTGCTGCAATACGTGACTTTCCCTCTGGGATTAATAAAGTGATTTATCTATCTATCTATCTATCTATCTATCTATCTATCTATCCCTACCATCCTCCTAACTGTATAAACCTGTTTCTGACATGTTTTAACCGTTCCTTGCTTTTCAGCCTTCATCACCACCCTCATTGCGCTAAATAGCTGCTTCAACAAACTACTTATTTACTATTATAACTGCTTCCTGATGTGTTCACATCTAATAAGGGAGTCGACAGTCCCTTGGTTTTGATCATGCTTATGGACGACAAAGAGATTTTATATGACTGTAACCTCATTTTTATAGCCCAGGGAAACAGTGAATGAGAATAGACAACAATGTAATTACTTGACACTAGGAACAACACATGGAAAATTCTCCCCTCCAAAGATGCAAACATCCAAAGCTTTCTTGAAAATATTCTTTTTAGGGTGCCAATATTTTGGCCCCATATGATTTTGAAAGAATACACTATTCTTGCAGGATGGTAACTATTGTACCAGATGGCAAGCAATCCCTCCAGACATTTCTGAGGAACATGTGACCCATATATTTAGTTTATTTTATGATTTTTTGGCAGCCTTCTTTGAGGGGTGCCAGTTATTCTGGAGTTGACTTCATCTATTCCTATATCATGAAAACATTATCCCACTTGAGAGTAACAAGACATGCTGCACAAAAGTAGTGGAGCAAATGTGGAATTTTTTTTTTTAAATGTAGCGGATTGCAAAGACTGACCAAGTGTACCTTCGGCTTTAACTCTGTGCTTCTGATTTTGTGCCAGAAGATGGCGCTCTTATCTTGCTGGTGAGTCCCTGTCTATTTTTCATGTGGAAGGCATCTGTTGATGAGGAAAGGGTGGAAGGCAAAAGACTTCATTTAGATTCACATAAAACGATTCCAGTAAAATGGTAGTAATAGAAGAATAACAGTGGCAGAAGGACAAATGCAAGTCAACTTGAAATAACTGTCCGAAAGAAAAAAATAAAAATACGAGGAAACAGTCGGGTTTATTTCAATCATAACATGGACCTGGGAGGGGAGAAGGGAGACTCAACCACTGGAATGTACATGAATCACATTCTCTATTCGCACAGCGTTTTGCATACAGCACGAATATCTCACACAAACACACACATTCAAGGTCAACCGGAATGGAATAATCAGAAAGTCCCTGGTACTTTTCCTTAAAGGGCAAGTCCTCCCAAAGAAAACAACCTAGCTTTCTGCCCTGTATTACAGAAAAGTGAACTGGCTCATGACTACGACTCCTTGCTCATATCCACTGTTAACAGTATATGCAGTATGGGCTTGCCTTACTTTCCAGGACGAATGGAAAAGAGAGAGTCCAATCAGCAAACCGTCATAAACAAAACAGCGTTTGCATAACTGCTTCAGGGCTCCATGTGTTGAGTGTCCATCTCATCTTGAGGTAAGAGAAATGTTACAAAACATGTTTTTTTTCCAGGAGAATTTCACAGCACAGAGAATACTCAAAAAAGTGTGAAAAGAAAATGCTTTAAGAGGCATGAGTGACAGGAGGAGTGGTAATACATGATGCTCTCCTTGAAGACAGTGGCCATCCTATCGTAGTAAAGACCATTTGATCTGCTCCTTTGCAGACTGCAGCACCTGGAGAGAGAGAGAGAGATGAAGTCATGAAACAGCACTTACAACAACATATTGTACATTTATTTGCATTTTATTTTATTCCAGCAATTTTATCCACTTACTCGACTGAGTAGGATGATTCATTATAATGACCACTTTCCAAACTCCCTTTATCACTTAATAGAATTAGAATTAACTTGGGTGTTTTGGCTACTGTGGCTTTAAGCGTGATATACAGCTGCATTCAAAAGTTTGCACACACAGTCAAATACATTGACCAGTCTTTATTGCACACTGTTATTTATTCCAAATTCAAGAGTTTTAATGGCATATGCACAGCAAAACGTGCAGTTACACCGCACAATGAACTTCTTTCAAATCCTCTGTTAACACAAATAGGCATAAATAATGAGGTAGACATAAATAAATAAACTTAGCAATGAAAAGTTCTAAATTTAGAATTGTGCAAGAGCATGAGGATGAAAAGTTAACCATACGGCATCAGTACTGTGTAAACAAGAGCCGAGAGCAGCTGTATAAAGTGACAGAGCAGCGGCATAAAGTGGGCTGTGCATTATTACTAATAATACTAATAGAATAGAATAACAGCAGCAATTAAGTCTGGCATATGACTCTATATACTCACTCTACAGACTGTTGTGAATGGACATGTATGCATTTGTGTGTGATTACTTGTTTCTGCTTGATCTAATTTACCTACAAGCAGCTCCAGTTCAGGTTGAAATCTCACACTAGCAGCCTATCATTAAAACTGCAGATCATGCGGTTTTAAAATTGTGTTTTCACTGCCCCCCCAATACAAAAAATATGAATCTTTTATTTAAACCATTACATAAATATAATATATTCCACCCCAAACACTTTCTGGATGTTGAATATATGAGAGATGGTAAAAAGGAAATTACTGCGCACTCACTTTTCAAATTTCCATAAGCCAAACGGTTAAAGCAGTTACATTTAATTAGTGTAAATCGCCAGAATCAGGCAGTTTATTTGATAAGTGTGCTGTGCCCTGGACTCTCATCAATAAACACAGGTACCTACAGATAGAGATCCCTCAAAAATTATTTTTCCGTGGCGCAAGGCTAAAAGTGCTAATTGAATCTTAACACAGCGATGCCGTGTTGTGCCATTAACGCATTAGTTTTTATTTACAGCATCGTTACGCAGTCGTTCATCACACTGGTGACGTCGAGCTTTCAAAGCTGAAAGAACCACCGCATGCCATCAACACCTCCTTTTCAGGTCACCTCTGACCAAAAACTATCAAGGTAAGCAGTAAAGCCGAGAGCGCTTACTAAACACAAACCCATTACAATCCAACACACAGTCTGAAAGGCAGAAAGCAGAGACCATCAAAAAGCATCCCCAACAAAAAATAAAAAAAATTGAAATGCTCCAACTTGAGTAATGCAGGCGCGGGGAAAATATCCAGGAATTAATTAATCATCTTAATTCGTGAAAAGGCGAGGCAAAGTATAACCATAAAGCAGGAGGACAAGGAGCGGCATTAATCAGTGGCACGGGAGGGATGCAGGCAGTCTGTCGCAGGCCTCTTAAATGAGCCCATCAATCAGGCTGCACTCGTGCCTCCCGCGGCCACGGGGAGCCGCCGCTGCCAGACAGCCGCCAATAATTAGCCATCATGCTTTACATGTGGCAGGCACGGAGGGGGGAGCTGAGGCTGAATCCCAGCGGCACCGCCGAACACGTGCTGAACGGACCACCACGGACTGATTTTTATAAATGAGACACGCGCAGAGACGCTCAGTGGCACCGGTAAACAACTGTTAGCGGGATTCGTGAACAGGAAATCAAGAACAGAGGTCACCAAGCGGCATTGCTAGGACTAGGAGCTCCAATGCAAAAATTACCTTTAATGGGGAAGAAAAGTGATAAAAGACTATCAGGTATTCTTTACGTACACACACTCCCGTTTAAAAGTGTTGCAGATAAAAATGATGACACTTCACAGATGTCAACTAATTAGTGGGAAAATGTGGGGGAAAAAACAAATGGTGCTTCCAGAATACTGAACAGAGCTCTAGAAGATCCATGAATACACATGATTTGATTCGTCCACGATACACATGATTTGATACACACGATATTGCATCCATGAATCGATATTTTCATGATATTTTGAGCAAAAACGAATAAAGAAAACAGATGAGTATTAATGTTGCTGCACACCTTACTAAGTGGGGTGACAGGAGAGCTTGCCTGAGTAGTTAATAGATGCTGTTTGCATGCTAAGACTGGTCTATGTAGCTGTATTAGTTACCATGATTAACAGAACGTCCATTCTTCATCATTGTCACAGTACGGCTCTGCGACATCACAATGCATTTTTATACCACTATTCCTTAAGTTATGTTAAAATTGATATTCAGAAAGCCTCATACTTTTTAAAACAAAGACCATAAATATTACACACACACACACACACACACACGTTATTTTACTACATACTACGGGACCCAGTGTAACTGCCCTGCCTACGCTGCCAATTACACCACTGAGGTCAATCCATTTGAAATCACAGAAGGAGGCTTCCTGTAAGTTTGGCCACAGCTGCTACGATACGAAGTTTCAGCCAGCAATTTCTGGTATTGTTTATGCTTCAAATCAGCAAACAATTTCCAAAATTCATACATCTAGCCCCATTAAAGTTCTAATTCCTAAGCTCCATGCTGTTTGTGTTTGTAATTCTACTGGTAAAGACTTTTTCCTTTTCAACTCTGCCATTTGGCTACACTGTAAATAAGGGTCACACTCGATGTGCTTACGAGTCACAATAAGGGTTGGTTGCTTAAAGTTTTGCCAGTGAGTATTTACTCACCAGCACTCATTTTAAGATGAAAATTTAGACCACTCCCACTTTTACAGCCTTGTTACATGAAATAAGTATACAAGCTCTACAGGGAACACTCTTTCACCCTTTTTAATGCAAATGTACTGTTTATTTGCTGAATGTAATATACTGTAAATAAAACATAAAAAGTGCCCTGTGGAAAGGTTATGGTAGATCTTATTTTACATTTTTATTTCCTGAATGTAATAAAATGAAATTGTGAAATTGTGGAATATGCAGGAAATGCCATAATTAAGTGTTTAAAGGTTGTGTCAATTCACTGTCACACAGAAAATCAGCCAAATATGTAATTTACCAGGGGCGTTCAAACGTTTACATGCGTCTATATTTCACACACTAATGAAGATGCAAACATAAGATTTTAACTGGCCACAATGATTTCCTGTAAATATGAAATGTTCAAGTGAGAACAATTTCAGAAATCTTAAAGAGGAAAAATAATAATTTGGCTTTATCCTGATGAAAGACAAAGAAAAGTAGAAAAAAGGGGAGGTAGAGATGCACAACATAGAGCCTAGTCCCCTCACCTGAGTGACGGTCTGTTCTGTCAGAGGCACGTCGTCACCCTGTAGGAGGTGAAAGAAGATGAGTGATGGAATTCATCAGCTTCCAACAGTGGCTTTTTATTCATCTTTCTCATCGTTCATGCTGACTATCTACTGAATACTTAAAATCAAATTTGCCAGCTGTACTACTTAATAATTCTAATTCCCGCATTAGAGACAAGCGTCAGAGCACAAATACAAATATACATATATAAACCAAATCCAGAGAAAGGAGTTTAAGGAAATGAGTGTTTAAGACAGAAGGAAATTAGAAAGTTACCCTCAGAGCCACTCTGTGGACCACCTGCTGTGGGTCACTCTCCAGGATGACGCTGCCAGGCACATTAAGCACAGATGAGAAATATAACTTATGTATATGCTGCAGTTATTCAATAATTACTTGAGCATTTTAATTATTCTGTGATGTTCCCCATTGCTACTGATTACACACGTCTCTCTAACTTTGGATAGACAGTTTCTGGGAAATGCTGAGTATAGTCTAGGATATGGACACATATTCACAAAAAATAAATCCAACACATTCACATTACAGTAGCCTATAACATTTCAAGGTGTTACTGACTGGATGTGCAGTAAGTCAGAGTTAACACATTAAATCCACGAGCTGCAAACTAACAAAAGCAACAGTAAAGTAAAGTTTCCCCCTCATGAGCTTCCTCTGTGACAAGAACACACAAGACATGCAAGTGAGCTCGAGAGCAAGAGTTACAATCATGCAGGAGTAGGAACTGTATGTATAGTTATGTTTCTTCCTCTTTTTGTGCAAACTGAAAAAGATATTGTCTTGCCATATTTTTTGTCAAGCAGCTCTGCCTCCCTTTTAGCACGTTACATAATACACACATATCTATCTATCTATCTATCTATCTATCTATCTATCTATATATATATATATATATATATATATATATAGAGAGAGAGAGAGAGAGAGAGATACATATAGACACACACACACACATATATATATATATATATATATATATATATATATATATATATATACATACACACATATAGTCACTAAAATTATTTAGTGAAAATATAGTAATACATAATAGGCACCAGACATCTGCTGGTAGTATCGTCAATAGGCAATTGTCAATAGGCAATCTGTCGCAGTTGTCACTGAAGTTGATTTAAAGGATGATTTAAATGTCTGAAATAGAGATGTCCATGCCTTAAGAGGGCAGAAAAGTAGTTCTGTTTTTCTTGCAAACATTTTATTCGAACAAAGTTTCTTTCAATGTGTAGCATTAGTCCTGATTCAACCCTCAGCAGTCCCTACAACATCCACAAGAATGGGTGCCGCTAAATTGCTTTAGGCTGAATGGGGGGAAGTGTGTGAATATGATAGTGTTCATGACATCAAAGAAACAATGACTTAGNACACACACACACACACACACACACACACACGTGTAAAAGTTATATTTGATTGTTACATTTCCCCATGACCTGCCAATAAGGATACTTAATTGTATTTTTTCATATTTTTTAATTTTAGTATTATTGTTTTTATATCAGAACCTTTACGCTCCTCTGCCTTACAGAGTTCATTTCTTTGCATACTTACACATTTACAAAGGCTGTAGTCTTTTCTGGACATCTCTCTCTAATAGCTAAACAGTGACTACTGCTTTTCAAACCACCCTCGTCTCCTCTTCAGTCAATGAATATTGCAGTATACATATAACAGACCTTTCAGCACTGGACATAGTGGCACTTATCATCACAGGCAAGCAGTACTTTAGTAGTTTCTTTACTTAACTTTACCTAGTATATATTACGTATCTGACATGTTAGTTAAGGCTAATTGAAAAGGGGAGGGAAAAAACAAACTAAAAAACACATACCCTCCATCCACGATCTCATCGACCGCTAAGAAAAGGCCCTCCATGTTCTCAAGTAAGGCTCTCTTTTCCACATTTTTCCTAAAAGAAAAGCAATCTTATTACTAGTGATGGCAGACTGACAAGGGAACAGTATACGGTCAGAGAATTGTTTCATACCTCAACATTTGACTCAAGGAGTCAAACAGGCAATTCAACACTGACATGAGCATCAGCTGTGGGAAAATGGAAAAGAAAAAAAAAAACAGATGGTTTACATGATTCACACATAGATAGTTAATGAGTTATAGTTCAAAGAATCAAGTTTCTATACATACCTCATTTTCATGTGAACTGCCAATTACATAGAAATACAGATCTATGTTGCTCTTGTACACAACAGTAAGGCCTTCAAGCAAAGCAATTTCACCTTTTAAAAAAAACAAAAAAAAAAAAAACAGTATTTTAGGACTGAATGTAAAAGAAAAGGCACACATCAACAATCTTACATACATACATACATAATGAAATCCCTTACTGTCTGTTCTGTGTGTCTTATTGAAGATGTTCTTCTCAAAGGCTTTTTGCTCTTTAACTGTAGGGTAAGTGTCGTCATAATACTGAAAAAGATGTGAATCAGACAGACATTACAGCACAATCTACACAATATAAACCTTGTCTCTCCGAACTTAGCGACAGTATGTAGTAATAAGGACAAACAACTATCATGACCCCCTCACATTACTCTGGTAACCATTGGAGTCTGACCAATTTTACATTTCCGGCCGCCAATTAAGTGTTTTTTTCTAATGGAAATGTATTGCCAGTGAAGCATATTGGGGCTCTATACACTCCACCAATCAGATAAGAGAGAATTAGCAGGAGAAGCCACCGCTACCTCTAAGGCCCAATCCCATTTCACCACTTGCCCCTAACACTTAGCCCTACCCTTCTGTTTTGCGAGTTCATGTCTAGGGGTAGTGTTGTCCTGATTGTTGTTGAGATGGAGAGGTAGAGTGCAGTGTTAGAGCTACATGGCCCTTCAAACTGAGATTTTTCAGAGGCACACTCCAAACTGAGTGTTATGAGAAAATTCCCAGAATGCCCTGCGAATCATCGGCAAGATGGCTGCACAAGCAACCAAAGAGACTCATAAATATAAGTATTTTCTCTGTTAAAAAGCCGCTGTATTGTAAGATAACTATAGTAAAAGCGCTTTATGGTCATTTTCTTCATAACGCGTAAAAATCACTAGTAAAACGCTGATGTCTCGGTTGCTACCTAGCGAAATTTCCCGTTCCACCTTAAATGGTGCAGCAGTTACGTTCTGGTACCTGAGGTTACTGCACCATTTAAGGTGAAAAAGGGAAATTCGATCACGAAGCTGGCGATTAAAAAGCTTCATATCGCCAAAGAATTCATACCCCCCCAACCCCCCGCCAAAGGCATATGATGCACTAAATATGTTTAAGCAGTGAGGAGCTGAAGTTTACCCTTCTCTGCTATCACTGCAGACTGGCAGGGTCGCCTACAGAGCATCGCTAGTAGCCTGTTAATGAAGTAGTGTGGTTTTTTGTTTGTACTCTTTTTTTTATTGGGTGTTATGTTAGACTGACTGATGTGTAAAACTGAAGTTGAATGAAGTGAATGAATAGCGAGTGCCCATGCTTTTCGTCTGTTCACCTAAAAGCCGCTGACGACAACTGATAGTGTATCCGGTTCTTGAAGGGATGTCCCATTTCATAGGGGGAAGATTTTAACTACTACACTCGAAAACAAGGGGTAGGGGTAAAAATAAGAAATGGGATTGGGCCTAAGTTTCTGGCGAAGGCAACTGTCATCAGATCACTGATAAAAGGGTTACTTCAAAAATGTATTCTGCTACAGATTACTAATAACATAACTGGAACAAAGGATTACTATGATAAAGTAATCTGCTAATTGCACATTTAATTAAAGATGCATAGTTAAATAAAAAGTAAAAAAATTAATAACAATAAAAAAAATAATAATGTTTAAGATTTTTTCAATAAAGAATTTAATATGTGCCAAACACAAAAACTTTTACCAGATTTTTTTTTACACTGAAACTAAAAGCTAGTAAAGCTTGTATCACTTGTTTGCCTTATTTGTTGAAAAACATGTTGTCCAACCATGCCAAAGTCAAAAGCTCAATCTGGTAGAAACCTTCTTTTGAGACTGCTCATTAACAATAATCATTATCAGTGGTCAAGCTAAAAAGAAGCTCTGACTGGCTTCATGGGCTCATAAGGTTTCATGTTGATGTGTCGTGTTTGAACTACTCATTACCACGCATTAGAATCTGCTGATCTGAAAAATCGCAGTACATTACTGATACGGGTTTGCATTTGAATTTAATCCTACAGGTAATCACCTTGTTTTTCTAATGTACCTACTATTTGACTACTGTTTGTCCTTTTTTCTGTAACTGTAAAAGAATACAGTGACTTTTTTTGTATCCTGCTTATATAAAACTGTTACATGTGTTCTGTTACTCCCCAACCCTGTGAACAAAATGTAAAAAAAACAATAGCCTAATAGGTATCAATTGACCAAATCAATTTAGCACAAAAATCCCTTCTTACACCTCAAAACAACACCCACAGCATTACTCTATGATGACCACCTGAAAAAAATGTAGTAAATGAATGGAAAACGAAATAAAACAGTGAAAAGAACACAGACACCTAAGAAATGGTGACTTCAAGCTCTGTCAGAGGACTGCCTGGGACAGGAGCCTGACGGAGCTGGATTAGAATGCATAGGTGGCAGGTTATGCGTCTCACCTTGGCATAGAGACGTTCTCCATCGTTGTCCATAATTAAGACTGCTTTCACAGTGTACAGTGAGGGCTCCTATGACAGCGGAAGCACAGAAGAACATGAAGGTTAATAAGTAATGACGTTTAGGGTTTCATCTACTCCTGCATAGATCAGCATATCAAAGGCAAAGGTTGGACTGATGATTAGGCAGAGTCTGTTTCTAAAGCACTAGAATACATTGCAGTCTAAATACCGATGCAATTGCAACATATCATATTAGTAAACGTATTTTAATCCAAGAGATCTGGACGGTTTTACCATTAAAGTGTAATAGGGAGACTAAGATACAGTTGAGTAGAGTTAACTAGCTAAAGTTAGTTATCTCTCTACTACAAAGCACTTTATACAGCACAAAAAAAGACTGAACCAGACCATGAAATAAACGCTGCTGTATTTATGGGTTATGCCTTTTCTAGGCTTATATTTATGTAGCTTGGTTATCACTAACGTGTCATACTTCAGCAGCTATGTGATTTCAGTAACTTAGCTAGCTAACTTGGCTAACTAGCTCTCGCCCTTATGTTGAAACATTTTAGCATACGAGGAATAAGTATTTAGTTGATTATTTGCTTTGTTACCCCAAAACAGCTGAAAAAACGGCTCCGATAAAGCCCTACAGTATAAAAGTAAGAATTTTCGTACTGTAAACGCGGTGTTATCGAAGTAAGTCGTGGCTAGTTTTCAGCTGCTTTCTGTCAGTGAGCTTCTCTGCTACCGTTAGAAAGGGCTAGTCAGTGTTACCTTACATTTCACGGCATCGTATCATTACAGCCTCATTCTCATGGAGGTTCAAACTAAACACATGCCACATCAGATGAGGGTCAATACCACACAATTGTAATTTTTACCAGTATTAGCGTGTCCATCTTTAGGGTAGTTAGCACAGCTGCTAGTCGCTGTTTGACTGAGCGGTATCCACTTCCGGTTGTAACAGAGAGAAAACGGTTAGCGAGCCAGATGTGAACGGAAATGACGTTTTGGTCGTCGTCAAAACGCAAGTCACTGAAAATGCGTCTGTTTTGCTACAGAATTATTGCCTGCACTGCCACTCTTACCTAATCTTACACATAAGCGTAACTAAACATTGTGACAGAGGTCTTGGGTGGTCCTTTGGTGGAGGGTCTGATTTTTAGTACTTACTCAATACAAGGTATTGAGTAAGAAGAGTAAACTTTTTCGTATGGAAGGTCATTATTACCAGTTAGAGGGAAAATTGAGCTGTTCTTCTCTTTGTCTGGTAGTAGACCAAAAAAAAAAAAAAAAAAAAAAGCTATATATTGCTTAAAAACAGTTCCACAGTTCCACTAATTCATATATATATATGAATTAGTGGAACTGTTTTTAAGCAATTTTTAAGCTGTTTCATTGGTCTATTCATAATAAAGGCAGGGATTTACAAATTATGTCAGAAAAACAACAAAAATTTAAAATTGAGTGAGGTTTTGTCCCAACAGCAGTGATACATACACACACACACACACACACACACACACATACACACAATAATTTGTTGTTTGTTGTTGTCTTGAGATAATAAATCACAACAAAACTATAGAAAACAAGTCAATATTTTCATAGGAAGTCAAAGTTTCAACATGATGAGTGAAAAAATTAAAATACAAGAGGCAGAAACAGAAAGAACACACAGGCAACTTTTCTCATCAACCTGATTGGAATGGGCTTCTATAGAGCTGTGATCCAGCAGTTTATGCTGATCACGTTTATCCAGGTAGGAGAAATCTAGTGGTAAACACGAGGGCAGTAATATCTTTCATGGGATGCCCAGGACCACCCCCACCCCCTCCAGCCCTACCTAAATCCCTGATACTACAATGATTAAGCCACGTGTTATGCCATGATGTTATTTAAGCTATTTGTGATATTATACAATCATCTTGTCATGCCTTGTTTGCCTGCCCAAGTGGTGTTCAGCTGTACAGTGTACCATGACTCATCATCATCATCGTTTACTTTTCAGTTTTATCTTCATTTTTAAGAGATACATTTTTTAAATAGTTAGCATTATGTCCAGGAAAATTGCTGTTTTTAAATTAAATAATTAAAAGCTGTATTTTAAAGTTGAATAATAATAATACTGTGTAATATGATGTAAATGTCTTTTTTTAAAGATAAGAACGAAACAGTCAGATCATTACAAGCTTCATTAACTTCATTAATTTCAACTTAGGAGCAGGGCTGGTAACAGAACACACGTAACAGCGTTACGTAATCAGGATATGAAAAGTTACAGTTACAGTAACACACTACATGACAGTACTCAGATTACAGCTACATAATAAAATCAGAGGTGAGGAACACATTAAAGCCACATACAGTCTATAGACAATTTAGTATGTTCTTTTCATATTTGAATCATGCACTTATCATGACAGGATTTCTCCTCAGATTTTTCATGCTGAACTGTATTAATATCAGCTTCACTTCTGAAACATGAAAAGAGAGCAAGTCTTGTGAGAAGTAGAGTTGGTTTAGTTTCTGCATAAACAATTTCTTTCTTCGGATGAGGGTAGTAAAAGGTTGATATGTGCCAATGGTCATTATTTGTAACCAAGACAATCAGCCCCCCCTAGTATACATATGAAATCTCGTAGGACACGTTTGTGCAGCTGCTGAAACTGCGAGGAGTTAAGGGGCAGAGAGTTACATTGCACGCAGCATTAATAATATGAAGCCACATATGAAGTAGCACAACCTCTTAGCAGATACTAACGATGCCCATTCAGAGTTATTAAAATTGCCTCTATTGCCTCTAAGTGTTCCTAATGAGCTTGACATCATTTACAGTGCTCATGAGTAACTCAACTCAATTCATGCTGTACAGATGTATTGTCTTTATGTTAGAAATATATTTCCACATATAGCTCCACTTAGATTTGGCCATTCCGCTAAATGGGAGATCAGTGACTCTTGGTTTGAGGCACCACATTTCGCTTCTCTACACATTTTTAAATAGCCAGTTCTTGAATGGAAGCACAAAGACCATATTTAAAGTGTTTTTCTTGTAAATGAAAGACCTTCATCAAAGCTTTTTTTTGTATGTCTTTATTTAATTATATGTAATTAACTTTTTTTAATTATAAGTAATCCAAAAGTAACTGAAAGTAATCAGATTAAATTACTTTAATATAGTAATCCTTTGGATTAGGTTACAGTTACATTTATTAACAAGTCATCTGTAACAGAAGACATCTTTAAAGTATCCTCCCAACTCTTCACTGTC
Organism: Semaprochilodus insignis; assembly: GCA_034552555.1. Taxonomy (NCBI): domain Eukaryota; kingdom Metazoa; phylum Chordata; class Actinopteri; order Characiformes; family Prochilodontidae; genus Semaprochilodus; species Semaprochilodus insignis. The sequence continues at coordinate 8,448,567 of CM067492.1, read as the reverse complement.
GAAGTGAGTTTTATCTGTACTGCACAGAACTACCTGCAGTCCTGCAAGGCCACATCATCACTACAGTTTAAAGCTTCCCTTATTTTTCTAAACCTCAACTCTGAGATCGTCTGAGGTGGATTTGGTGAGTTCTAACATGCATGCACATTGTACTTACGACCTTCCTGTCCCACTGTGTGGATAACTGAGCCAGAGTTGTTTGCTAATTCCAAGCTGTCTTGCCTTTATGGAAACTTTCCATTTTGTCATGCTGAATTCAAAACCAATACAGAATTCTATCACAAAAATAGGCCCACTTCCTTGCCTACAGTACCACTTACTATTTACCAGAATGTTTTTGCACAGGCGTTGTCATGCACTGAGGTCTGCAGTGTAGCCAAAGTGTATTCAAATGTTTCTTGTCAATTTCATCTAATCTGGGCCCCAGCTGTTCTCCTCATCATGACAATAGATCTACAAGTCGTATGGTAATTAAAACAAAGTTGGAAATCTAATGTTCTAACTGATAATGGCTTTACTGTATATACATTTAAAGTCATGTTAAGCAAACTTTTAAGCTTGCATGATGGTACCATACGTGTTCAAATTTGGTTTGGGTTTAAAAAGTACAAATAATAATAGTAATCATAATAAGACCTAAAATATAAAAACAGAAATTAAACAAATGAAATAAACAAGTAAATAGACTCATCAGCACAAATAGTTGCACCCAGAAGTATGGTGGCCAAGGAGCAAAAATAAAAACAATTAATTTTGTAATTTTGTTTTCTGGAATGTTAATTTGTTTTGCACTACTCGGCCACCGTACAGAAGGAATTAACTGACAGGAATGAAACTTGGTGGGTTTCACGCTCAGCCACGCATGTAACCTGAATAAGGACGGGCCTTTATCACTGTACCTGACTGCCCCAACAGCCACGACCACGGACATGCAGAAAGCAGTGATGCCCTCCATGAGTCGTCCTGTTAGTGCCAGCACCATTGGCAGACGGCTGCACGATGCAGGACTACATGTACGCAGACCGTTGCAACGACTTAACACCACGTCAACATCGCCAAATGCTGCAATCGTGTCGTGCCAGACTGTCATGGAGTGAATCAGAGTGGCAGCGGTCCTGCTTTTGTCTTGGTGGAGACGACCAACAAATCCATATGTGGAGGCACTGTGGTCAGCACCAAGATGAATGGTTTGTTGTCACGAGTCACACGTCCAGAAGGCCTGGTGTCACTCCACCTCCACCCCTACCGCAACATCTGCAGGAACTGTGTGAGAATATTCAAGCTGCATGGAATGGATTGTCACAGGACACCATTAGGAACCTCTACAACTCCATGCCGAGACATAGATAATCCACACACACCCCTGGAAGACTCATCCTTCACCAAGTTCTCTTTTGAATGCTGTTTTTCAATGCTTTCACAATCATCAGATTCATCTGCTCGGGGAAAGGGCCCAAAGAACAACCCACATTACAAATAGTATAGTTACATATGTTATATATGCTTTTTGAATGTTTGCGTCCAATTACACATTTGCGTCAGAGAGCTCTCCAAATCTCTAAAGCATAAATGATGTAGCTTTTATAGCAGTGATACCTTTTTATGTCAACCATAAGTCTAACATGAACACTATCATGACAAGAACTAAATTAATGTTGACTTGAATAGGAAGCTGTAAAGTGCTTCTGTGTTATATAGGTTATTACTGAGTATCAGGGAACTAGCCAAGCATCTTCATGCAGTGGTAGGCGGGCATGCTGGGAGATGAAACATATTATAATATTAATCAACATTATTGTCCCCACCCACTGGCACACAATGATGTAGTCAAAACTCAGAAGACGTTTTAAAGGTGGCACAAACCTTTACAAGAAAGCAAGAATTTTCAATTTGAACTGATATCAGCATGATGAATCATGCTTAATATCACCAGAGACATGACATAACAAGTCGTTTTGTTTTTAGGTTGACTTGGGACTTGACTTTTTCTGAAACTGCTCCACTCCATTTTCCTTTTTCAACATTTTTCAACCACCTTTAAGCTGTTTAACAAGGACAATAACTCCAGTAGCTTTAAGTAATTTCTAAGTACTTTGTGGGCCAAGCTCTTTAAATAGCTCCTTCACTAACTAAACCCGTCTCTTGTGAGCACCACCATGAAAGGCTGATCTAATTTAGTTTTAATTCGGGTCATAATTCAGCGATTTGTGGGATTTACAATGATACACAGGCCTCAATGACACGAGTCTTCTCCAAAACGGCATATGATCCCATCTGTTTTTTTCCCCCCTGTTTTAATTTAAAAGATCCTCCTACAGGCAGCCATCATAATTGCACTGGTCACCTCTTCTGGGAAGCACCACTGTGAAAACCAATCTCCAAGGGGATTTTCCCTGCATGGTGTTCACATCTATTTACTACTCCAACTAAACTGACATCAGAGGCCTATCACTCCATGCTCAGCCCTTTTGGTTACAAACACTACTTTCAAGGCCAGCTCAGAGACCATATATTACCCTTGTTGGCTTTGTTTTGGGCTTTGTTTTTGTGTAATTACACAAGTGCAGAGCATGGCAGTGCAACTATTTCTGTGATATATGCCCTCTTTAGCTTTGTTTTAAGTATCTTTGTATGGAGATTCGTCTAAATCTGCTGGCAGCAGTGGAGTGGCTCACCAGAATGTTTCGCAATAGAGCACTGTGTTTTCACAAGGTTACCGCGAAGCCCATTTCGAAATAATGCTTTTGTGCTGTAGAGGACACAATATGAGTTCCCTAGACATCTCAGATGAAAAGATAAACTATCTTTGAGTACAGGTCGTAGTGGCACGGACACTTTTTGTATTTCTGTTGCTGTTGTCGCATGTGTGTGGTCTCAGATCTGTTGTTCTATAGCATATTAACTATATATCTATCTATATGTATATATCCACTTAGGCCTAAGATTTTGACACTGGCCAAATCTTAGGCCTACCAAAATCAACATAGCGTTATTAAGAAGAATGGTGAACTGGTAAGCTTAGTAAACCATAAACAGACAAAGCAAGTTCACGAGTACTACTGAAAAATAAATGCCTGTACATCTACATAAGCACTCTTCATGAGGCAGGTGTGGATTTGTCAATGGCCACTCACTTGCAAAGGATATACTGCAAAAACCAAACCACTATGGAAACCCATAAAAACAGGATGGCCAGGCTACAGTTTGCTTAAAAGTATTTAAATAGCCTGCAGAGTTCGGGGGAAAAAAGTCTTTAACTTGTAAATGCCCAAGATTCAAAGCACTCTACCTCATCGGTAAAACATGATGGTGGGAGTGTGTTGCGTGTGTGGCTCATTTTCACCAAGGAGATAACTGCTGATGGTGCTAGTAAAATGAATTCTGAGGTGTTTAGAAACATCTTTACTGTTCAAGTTCAGGGAAAATCCCGCCAAACTCATTGGACGGTGGACGATCGCATGTAAATAAGGTCCTGTCATTTCTACATGGTTAAACTGAATGGTGGAGTAGAGGCAAATTATAACAAAATTTAAGCTCACCACACAAAAAAGAGTCACCTGTAGCAGAAATGTACCTAATAGCATGGCAATACCTCCACAAGCACAAACAACAGCTGTGATTTGATTTGGCACGATTTTGACTTGACAAGTTTCTGGATGTAGGCCACATCAATGTTCAGCCACTCTTGTATCAAAGAATTATACAGTTGGGCCAGATTTGGTGGATGCCTTCCCTGGCATGATTCTGAGGAGAGTTTCCTGTAGACTGGGATTTTAGCCACTGCTAGTAGACCCATATGACCGTATGCTTCCATACACCTGCAGATTCAGCTACTTCCTTCACACTATGGCTTTTAGCACGCCCAAATGCAGTCACTCCTTTTAGCCAATCATTAACATCTGCATTGAGACCCATTTTCCACACATGGAACGAGACTGCACTGTAGCACCCGTCACTCACACCCCGTGGGTATTTATATAGTCTCATCATCCTTGCGCAGCACCATCTGCAGGAGCCTGAAGTTACTACCACCTTAAACACGCAAGGTGACTCATTTTTCGTCCAGTGAGCTTATAATTCAATTTTTCTATATTTATTGTGCACCCTTTTTCTTTGTTCACCTGCTTTAAAATTTTGTAAAGGGATATTTTTCACACCTTAAAGTTCAGTCATAGAACTTGGTTGCATCTTTTGATCCAAGTAATCCCAGTTACATATTCAGTGATCTCTGGACTCTAGGGTGGCCAGTCTATTGTTCTAGGGACACCAGCAGTTTCTTTGATTGATTTGCAAGTTTTATTCTTCTTTGTCTGGCTGTTTTTCTCAGTAAGGGCTTCTTGAAAGCTACCAATTCTTTCAGATCCAGAACGTTGTCTTCTCACAGTGGAAGGATGGACAGAATTGAATATGGATTTGAAGATCTGAGAGCAGAGTGTGATTTTCTCCTCTGTCACAAAGATGAAAGCTTTAACTGCTGTTTATCAGATGACAGTTCTGCTGATCTACCAGGTCTTGCATGGTTGTTTTCTCTTAATAATTTGCTTCTAAAATATTAATTTGACTTTTTCCCTTCATATGAAAGTGGATTATCATATAATGTCCTCAAAAATACTGACTGGAAATGGAATTAAAAATGGGTGATTTTTGCACAGAACTGTACATTTGCATATTCTCTAAACCTGCATTAGTAAGGTTTCAGTGCGCCAGAATAAACCTGGTTTGGTGTAAAGCTTAGCCCTTCTCACAAAGCTAACAGTAACTTCTTCAATATCTAAGGATGTTGAAGCAAGTAGTTTACACTAACAGCTCCAGGTAAAAAAACACAGGTTAATCTGCTCAGATTGAGTCATCTGCAATGGTGGACAAAGTACACAAACCACACACTTGGGTTAAAGTAGAGAAGATAAAATATACCTCTAATAAAAGTTCCTCCCTTTAGACCTCCATTTGAATAAAAGTACTAAAGTATTTACCTTCAAATGTACTTACGCATGGAAAGTATAAATAGCATGATTTATTATGGCTCTAATGTCCTATTATCACTTCTGGAACAAAACTCTTAATCAACTCATTTTAGGTGAAGAGACTCTCAAAGTGTCTCTCAGTCCACCAGTCTTTAATAGAAGGTCATTAATTAGTCTGACACTGATGTCTATTCAAATGATCATAAGCACAGAACACTGAAGGAGAACAGTTTCTATTAGCTAGAACCAAGCTCTGTCCAACAGGTCAAAACAAGCTCAAAACATAGTGACCACTGTACCCTGATTGGTGGGGTCGCGTCACACTTCTATAGTTTTGGCATTGTATGTTTTTATATACAATTAAACCAAAAGGAAGAACAGATACACCAACACACTACTTACAGTACACTAACACATTACACTTACTGTGTTACTGTACACCAACACACTACTTACAGTACACTAACACATTACACTTTCTGAGTTACTGTACACCAACACACTACTTACAGTACACTAACGCATTACACTTACTGAGTTACCGTACACCGACACACTACTTACAGCACACTAACGCATAACACTTACTGAGTTACCGTACACCAACACACTACTTACAGTACACTAACGCATTACACTTACTGAGTTACTGTACACCAACACACTACTTACAGTACACTAATACACTACCCTTACTGAATTACTGTACATCAACACACTACTTACAGTACACTAACACACTACACTTACTGAGTTACCGTACACCAACACACTACTTACAGTACACTAACACACTACACTTACTGAGTTACTATACACCAACACACTACTTACAGTACACTAACGCATTACACTTACTGAGTTACTGTCCACCGACACACTACTTACAGTACACTAACGCATCACACTTATTGAGTTACTG
>CM067492.1:8409664-8442671 GCA_034552555.1 Semaprochilodus insignis | reverse complement strand
ACACACTACTTACAGTACACTAACGCATCACACTTATTGAGTTACTGTACACCAACACAGTACTTACAGTACACTAACACATTACACTTACTGAGTTACTGTACACCAACACAATTCATACAGTACAGTAAACAATTATAGTTACTGAGTTACTGTCCACCACTGGTCACCTGTGCTGTGTGGTGGTAAAGCTGTAGTATACTAAGTCACTACAGTACAATGTTGGCTGCTTCTAGAATAAATCTACACACAACATTTGGTTGAGTATATGTGGAGTACAAATGTGACAGGTTGAAGTTCGAATGTACTAAGAAAACCACTGTTACCAATGGAAAATTGTGAACTCTTCACATTGGTAACACGTTTGATAAAAATATCAGTCTACATAATCATAATAGGCCATAAACAACCACACTAGATTGTACGGTTATGAACTCAGGCTGTCCAAGTTTACAGTTTTATCCAAGGGGAGCAATCTAATGTTGAACACAATGAAAATTTAGATGGCAAGCACTGAAAAACAAGGTGAGTATGAGGCCCACCAGAAAACCAGCATAGACCTACATGGCTGGTCACCGGCAAAACCAGCATATGGATTATAGTAGTATGGCCCAGCTAAACCAGCACTAGACAAGTCTAAACCTGCTTTTTTACAGCCATTTTAGTGGATGGAGAGTAACGTTCTGACCAAACATTTCTGGCTGTATTTTGGTACATGGACAAAAAAGGTCTAGAGTTCGTCGTGGATGTGACATTTTCATCTGGAGTCTGTTGCTGTTGTTTCTCAACAAGAAGATCAAAGACGTGTCAACGTGTCAATGCCAGGAAAATCAAATCAAAACACAGCCAAAACCTTAGGTGTGTCACAATCAACTGTTTGGTACACTGTTAAGATGCAAGAATGCATTGGTGAACTTAGCAAAAACAAAAGACCTAGCAGACCGCAGAGGACCACAGTGAGGGAACACCAAGGAATACTTTCAATCATGAAGAAAAACTGTTGAACAGATCAAGCCTCAATGTATATGTGTCTCCACTGAAGAACTATTCGCTGCTTTGGGTTCAGAGAGTTTAGACTGTTACACTTCAGAGGGTTTACTGCAACATGCAAACCGCTGTGAGGCCTCCAGAACAATAAGCCCAGGTTGTTGTTTGCTATAAAAGGATATAAAAGAAAACAAGACTAGAGGTCTAGGACAAGGTCTTATAAGGTCTTATGACCAGAGGAGATGGAGATTGACCGCAACCAGAGTGATGGAAAGATGAACACATGAAGAATGACAGAAAATGCTGAAGATCTAAGCACTTTCAAACATAAATGGTGGCATGGGCATATATGGCTGCCAGTGGAACTGGTTCACTTGTCATTATTGATCATTTGATGGTACGGTCTAGCTGCAAGATTAATCCTTAAGTATGATGTAGTGAACTGTTAAGAAGTCTCAGATCAAAGTTTTATTAACATAAAACTGTTTTATTAACATGAAACTGGCATATAAAATGGCCCACCAACTGGTCACTTCATTAGGTACACCTCCTTGTATCTATACTCATTGTCCATTTTATCAGCTCCACTGACCACATAGATACACCTAGTAGTTGTACAATTACAGACTGTCGTACATCTGTTTCTCTACATAAACTGTTAATCCCCTTTTGCCCTGTTCTTCGTTGGTCAGGACCACCATAGAGGACGTATTATGTGTGTGGTGAATCATTCTCAGCACAGCAGTGACACTGAAGTGGTGGTGGTGTGTTAGTGTGTGTTGTGCTGGTGCGAGTGGATCAGACACAGCAGTGCTGCTGGAGTGATTAAACACCTCACAGTCACTGCTGGACTGAGAATCGTCCACCAACCAGAACTATCCAGCCAACAGAGTCCTGTGGGCAGCATCCTGTGGGCAACGTCCTGTGACCACTGATGTAGGACTAGAGGATGACCAACACACACTGTGCAGCAGCAGATGAGCTATCGTCTCTGACTGTACATCAACAAGGTGGACCAGCAAGGTAGGAATGTCTAATAGAGTGGACAGTGAGTGGACACAGTGTTTAAACACTCCAGCAGCACTGCTGTGTCTGATCCACTCACACCAGCACAACACACACTAACACACCACCACCACGTCAGTCTCACTGCAGTGCTGAGAATGATCCACCACCCACATAATACCTGCTCTGTGGTGGTCCTGTGGGGGTCCTGACCAATGAAGAACAGGGCAAAAGGTGGGTAACAATACATAGGGGTATAAGTATACCGAGAAACAGATGGACTACAGTCTGTAATTGTAGAACTACAAAGTGCTCCTGTATGGTTCATGTAGAGGTGATAAAATGGACAATGAGTGTAAGGAGGTACCTAATAAAGTGTCCAGTGGGTGTATGACTGCAGTGCTGAGAATGATCCACCTCCCACATAATACCTGCCCTGTGGGGGTCCTGACTATTAAAGAACAGGGTAAAAGAGGGTTAACAAAGTACCTTTGTTACCAGGAACATATAATAAATGATGATAAATTTAGACTGATATGGGCAATACTTATTGAGCTACACATACAGAAGTAGTGTCTCTCAGTATAGCGTTGGGCCGCCATGTTTGCTAACACAACATGCCAGACGTCTCGACATGGAGTTGTAGAGGTTCCTAATGGTGTCCTGTGATAATCCATCCCATGAAGCTTGAATATTCTCACACAGTTCCTGCAGATTGTGCAGTAGGGGTGGAGGTGGAGTGATACCAGACCTTCTGGACATGTGACGCGCGACAACATACCGTTCACGGTGCCTCCATACACGGATTCATTGGTTGTCTCCACCAATCCAAAAGCGGGACTCATCACTGAAGACAGGTACAGCGATAAGGCCCGTCCTTGCTTACATCACATGTGCGGCCGAGTGAGAAACTTTAATCATTTGCTTGTCTCACGATGCCAAACCTAGCCACCAAGTTTCATTCCTGTCAATTAATTCCTTCAGGGTGCAACTATTTGTGCAGCTACCTAGTGCCTCAAGCCTGAATAGTACCTCAGCTAACAGCAGGACAATGACTCTAAACCATACTGATAATTCAAATGTGGAGTTTTACAGCTCCAAAAAGGTGCACTATGCCTGGCCCGCCAGGTCAAAAGGTCAAGTTTGACTTGTTTCTTTCATATCAGCTTCGCTGCATATTTACATTCATTTCAAGGAGACAAACCCAATTGTATACTTTACTTAGAAGTGGGTAGCAACAAATCTGAGCAGTGAAAGTGAAATTTTTCCTTTTTCTTCGTTCAGTTTGGTTATGTTAGTATCAGCATCTGCACTCTGTGACGTTTTTAACTTGAGAGATTTTTCTTGTTTTATTTTAGACAGAGAGTGCTTCAAAATCAGAATATCAGTTCCTGCGCTGAGATGCACTGCAGTTAAAAACAGACAACTGAACATTATCAGAATTAAGATGTTAACAATGTCGTGCTTTGTTTTAAACCAGGCCAGACTTGTTCACAGTGGTGGCACCAGACGTCTGAAGTCTTTAAAGGGAATCCTGACTGTTACGACTTGTTTGTTTTAAGCCAGTGTAAAAGATATGTACACCAAATATGAATGTTTTCTTTATTATAAAAGACAGGACAAATTGGGAAAATTCCTCTTCTAGCAGGCGACTGTTGTCGCAATACCATGATGTCACTGGGTTGCACTGAACTCAATCCTAGGGAAAATAAGACAATCAGAAAAGTTTGTCTCGTGGGTAATGTCACGCTCTAGCTAAAGCTGGAAAGGCTGACCGATAGAGTTAAATGAGATATTTAGATCACTGTATTTCACTCAGGAGATGAGAGGCAGCAACCGTTTGATGTGGCAACAAAAATGACAGCCTTTCAGACCTCTATTTTGTCTATTTTGAATAATAAATACAGTAATTTGCATGGTTTATGTAACATATTGGAATGGTATTGTACATGTATGTCATACTGGAGCCTATACTGTATGTCTTAACAGTCAGGGTTCCCTTTAATGCCTATAAAAGCTACCTCACAGAAAGCTATGACATTAAAAGGAGTGTGCTGTCTGATGACCGAGATAAACTTTAAGGCTTAAGAGTACCTTTTCTAAGTCAATTAATGGAGGTAACAAATCCCAAGGACAACGTATTGTATTGGATTAAGCGCTATTTTACCATCTTCAATATTACACATGAAAACTCAGTATTGACTATATTTGGGTGACTCCTGGTTTCTATCACTACTGTAAAGCCAGTAAGACTTTCTACAGTTGAACCACAGTTTCACAGAAGTAATGACACTTTCACTTGAGTATTGGGGTCAAGCTACTCTACTCATTTGTCCCTTTTATTCCTAAACCCATTACAGTATTTGCTACTTAGAATTACTGGTCGGTAAATTCAAAGGGGTAACATAGCAGAAACAAATGAATGATATCTAGCATCTTCATCCGTGTCATAATTTCCATTGACTAAAACAAAGACTATGAGCAGTTTACAGATCCGGGACAACAGTGATGACTAATTCATTTACCACTCTTCATGAACCTAACCATTCGTGACCTTTCATGAACTGACATCACCTTTAAAACAGTCATTCTGCAGCATCTGAAAATGGTTCTCAGTATTTTGTATAGAGTAGAGCACTAATATGATGCAGACCAGCCCATCTCATATTTCTTTCTGGTGCCACTGCTACATCTGCCTGTTCTGTCAGCCAGATCCACACTGTCGAATTTGATATGCTAATCTCTCATTTGAATTTCTGTTGAATTTCTGTTCCACCTTAAATAGTGCAGCAGTTATACTTCAGCACCCATACAGGTGTCTAAATATATTTACTGCATTGTTTAAGGTGGAATGTGAAATGAGCATGAGAAGTGAGCTAACTTCAGCTTCATCTAATCAGTGTTCTCTGCACAAGAGTTACAATCAGCAAACTAGGGCTGTACCACTTTCGGCGGAGGCCTCTGGTTTAACAATACATTACTACAGACATACTCTCAGATAACTAGATGCAGGCATGAACCAAGACTATTAGAGATGGCCTTCAGTTTGGGCCATAAATGTAAAAACTCTCATTCATAATTTTTTTGTAAGACAATGTTCATTTGCTAGCCTCCCTATAGGATTCTAGTTGTAAGTTAGCGCAAAGCTAATAGGGCATCACATCAATATTGTTACGGACATTTTAGGTCAAACTAAATGAAATTTGTAAAAGGCATTCCATTGTTTTTTGGAGGCTTGTAACAGACACTGGTACACATACAGTCACAAGAAAACCTACTCATGCAAGAATAAGTAAGTGAACCCTTTGGAATTGCCTGGATTTCTGCATTACTTACTAACAAAATTTGGTCTGATTGTCAAGTCTCAATTATAGACTAACACTGTCTAACTAAATTATTAACACTCAGTCGTTTGTACTTTTTATGTCTTTAAGTGAGCACATTGAGTAATCTACCATGCAAGCTAGAAACAGTTAGCAAAGATCCGCCTTTAGCAGAACCAACTCCACCAAACGTTTCCTGTAGCTGCTACTAAGATTGGAACAATATTGAGGATGAATTTTGGACCATCTCTCCCTGTCAATGTGTTTCAGTTCATCAATATTTTGGGGATGTCTTGCTTGCACAGCCATCTTCAGATCATACCACAGCATCTCAATAGGGTTAAGGTCAGGACTCTGACTTGGCCACTCCAAAACACAAATCTTCTTCTGTTTCAGTCATTCTTTAGTTGTTTTCTCTGCATGCTTTGGGTCATTGTCTTGTTACATCACCCAAAGTCTCCTCACCCTGAGGTCATGGACTGCCGCCCTTATGTTCACCTGTAAAATGTGTTTACCTTTGACCTTTAAAATTATTTTTCCTTCAGTGATCAAATGCAACAGTCCTGAACTTTCTCCATTTGCAGGCATGGTTTGTCTAACCATGGCTTGATGTACACTCACTCAGGTCTTTAGCAATGCTGTTGTAGACTTATCCAGCTTTGTGAGCCTCTATAACGCGTCTTCTAAGTTTTCTGAGAGTTGTTTGCACTGAGGCATGGTTCACACCAATGTGGTTCACACTGTATCTAGAAGATCAGATTTGTCAGTTGCAAGACTTTTACCTCTTTTCCACCAACAAAGTGCCAGTGCTCATGCCAGAGCTGGTGCTGGTTCCCAGGATCCTACAAACCTGGTAATGGCGGGCCCCGTCTTCCACTGGTTAGAGAGCCGAGCGATTACATATCTGGATGTGGGTGGTCCGTAGTCCGAAATCAGAAGTCGGTGGACAATGCATAAAATCAACAGCAGACCACTGATGGGTTCATTTTGGCGTCAACTTTATTTGGCAATGGCAGTACCACAGTTCCACAGTTCCAGACAGGTGAGTTCATGGGGCTGGAGCCACACCGTTTTTTGCCAGGCACAAGCCGGATTTTTTGAGGTGGAAAAGTGCAGAATGGTTGGAGATTTTGGCACTGGCACCGGAAGTGGAAAACAGCTGTTTGTGTGCTGCCTTTATTTAATGGGCAAAGCACTTGTGAAATGCACACTTCCAGTCTTATCTCCATAACTGAAACACCATGTGCAAGTTAGCTGCTGGAGAGGTCATAACACAGAGGTTCAGCTTTTCTGCACTGTGGATGTTTAATCAGTGTCAAAATTGGTCTGAAAACTGTTGTTTCCTAAGTGTGTTAATCCAACACGTTAGGCCTTCAGTCCAGCTCCTGATGTCCTAACCAATGGGAGATCTAACCTGTATCTACCCAGATCCCATGGAAAAAAAATTAAGTTCAGATTGGAAAGTTTTCTATTGAGTGTGTCAGGATTTTAGTCCTTTGGAAATGAACAACAAAAAAGACTATTACTACTATAGGCAAAACAAGTGCAAATACAACAAGCATGATGCTAGATGAACAAAACTTTATAGACAGTCATAGACAGACATATAAGGCCCTGAGAGCTCCCAACTGTTTAAAAGGTTGAAGCGTCCAAATACTCTTTGATTAACATGGTTGAATGTAGCACTGCATCAGTATGAAACGAAGATTACTAACCAATTCATATTTTGGTCAACCTTGTCGAAAATGATGCACCACACGTCTATAGTATACTTTAAATGAACTTTTGAATAAACGGTTGGTGACACCACTTCGCTTCTAAGAAGCTGCAGTTAAGTGGAACCAAATTCAGAAGAATGTTTGTCACTCTGCAAACGTTGTACCTGGTAGACTCCAAATGAGGAACCTGTACCCACAGTCATATTGCGTACAGTAACTGTGTCTCAATAGCACCCAAGATAAAATGAACTGATAATCTGAGACCTTTCGAAATGGCTTGCCTTTATCTCTTCATGCACAAGTGTCCGTACAGTAAGACCTACACTTTTTGTTGCCTGTTTATAAGGCACACTGACCTTATAAATACACTCACTGAAGGACCACCACTGATCAGGTATTATTAGGGTGGTTGATCATTCTCAGCACAGCAGAGACACTGACATCGTAGTGGCGTGTTAGTCTGTACGGCTTTGGTTTTAATGTATTAGATACATTTCTGCTGTTCTCTTTTTATAAACACTGTGTACACTTAGTGACCACTTTATTACAAACATCTCCTTCATACAACTTTGCAGGGGTTGCAAACTTCAGAGTTCAGCACAGTTTGCATTCAGTTTACCAAAGAAATCTGTGGGGATGTGGGGGTTTTCCACAGCTCCAAAATTCAGTCTTAGAAGTTGGTTGCACCTTCTGCTTCTTATGATCCAAGAAACCCCAAACTAATGCAATGATGCTGAGGTCACTGACACTTTCCTTTCTCAGTGAGTGCTTCTTACCAGTTACATGCCCTTTCAGACCCACAGCGTTAAGCTGTCTTCTCACAGTGGAAGGATGAACGTTTTCAGATTTAAAGCAAGCGTGGAGCTTGATTTTCTCCTCTCTCTCAAATATCTAATCTTTAAGTACTGTTTACCCAACAAAAGTTCTGGTGGTCTACCAGCTCTTGCATGGGGCTTTTCCAGTTTTGGAAATGCTTTCTTAGAAGTATTCATTTGACTTTCTTCTGCCTTATGAAAGTGGATTACCATCTAATGTCCTCAGAAATGTTGCCTGAAATGAAATAAGGGTCTCTGATTTTTGCAGAGAACTGTAAATTTCTCTAAACTTGCACCAGTGTAGCTTCAGTGAGCCAGAATGAACCTGCGTGGTTGTGTGTAAAGCTTAGCCTTCTTCCTAAGCTAACAGTAGCTTCTAGCGCTAGCAAGGACATTGAAGCAAAACAGTAACAGGTAAGCGCATAGGTTTAGACACTCAGTTTTGAGTCTTTGTTCTGAAAAATTGCAGCTTTAGTGAGTGGGAATGAAGCTGTGGGGTGTGAAGCTAGACAGTAGTAGCTAACACACTACTACAAATGTCATAGTAATGATACCCAAAGGTAACATTATTGCTGTGGTGGGTTTTTACATTCATGGCCTGATTTGAAGGCCTAGCTCTAACAGTCACTGTATTATACTGTATATTGGCCCCTTTTTCCATTAATTCCCAACAACAGATGGCCTACAATCCTACATATGGTGAGTGTTTCTGATAAAGTGGCCAACGACAATAGCTAGAAGGTAGGCTAGGTGTACCTGAAAAATTAGCAACTTGCTGTATTTGTAAAACTGTATTTAACTGACGAAATGATGGAAGCTATTGCCATTGTTAAGTCTGGAGATGTAAAGGTGAGGCCTGTTGTCTTGGCTGTGTTTATGTGTGTGTGTGTGTGTGTGTCAGGGTGTGGTAAGGGCAACACTGCATTTGTGGTGTGTGTGTGTGGCAGTAGAAGGAGAGAAGACAGAGGGAAGGGGGATGTCGGGTGGCGGAAACTCTGCTGAGCGCTGATAAAGCCTTCGCTAGGTGCTCATGCTAACTGCTGTGGTTTTTTGGCTTGAGCAGGGGGAGAGCCGAGTGGCCCTGATATCACTCGCCCCCCGCCGTCCTGCCCAGTCCGCACTGTTGCACAATGATGCATACATGCCATATGACACACACTTTGAAGCCTGGACTGAAAAATTTAATGCACTGAATTTATTTGATTCAGATGTGCATAGCATTCATGTGGAAATGATCTACATAAAACATGTGCATGATATGAATTAATTCATTCATTCATCTTCTTCTAACTTGTGTGTTTAACAAATTTATTGACATCAACTACAACATTTATTAGCACAGTTTTTGTTTTGGTACATCTTTAGTCTGTTATCTCAGTAAGTTCTTTTATTGACCTCTTGACTTATTTGTACCTGACTGAAACTACTTCAGTCGCTTGCCCGGCTACACTTCCGAGATGATATAAAGCTTGATTGATTTAAATCAATTTAATTCAATGCATTACTTTTTTCAACTGCATATTGCTGCTGTCATATCAACCTCACATTTCACATCACAATGTCAGTTGGCCTTTAAGTTTATTGCCAATATTTTAGGACACATTTAGCAATGGAAGGGCTTCTCATTACATTAACACACCTTTAAGAGGAATTCCGCCAATTCTTCCAAATTTCCACATTATCCGACCATTAAGAAGTAACCAAAGTCATTCAGAGGGGTTTGATGTAAAAAGACTCAGTGTAGACAAACAGTACTCATGTATTTTATATGTAATGTGATGATGGTTACATAGTGCTACATCTAAAAAGATAAGTTTTTTTTGGGGACTAGTTTGCCTTACAATGACCTCCAACTACCTCCCCACTATCAATCAGCCTATACATCTCTATGTCTAATACAATGTCTCAGGCAGCATATTCATAAATATTTCATACATATTTTCATGTGATGTAGCTTTTAAAGAGTCAGGTGTCTGGTTCCTATAACCACCGCTACAATTCTAACCATTCTAACTCTATACGTTTCTATAGAACGGAGCATCTGACCTCTCTAATTGACATTGTTTGCATCTTAGCAATTCAGTTAGGCACAACTTTTGTGGAACCCCCTTTGAACCCCATTAAAATCACAGGCTTATCAAATCCTAATGCTTATTATTATTATTATTGTTCAGTAACATCATAGACTACAATGCTAGTTTTCTGGACTAATTTTTAGATTATAGACATGTGAGTAAAAGTTTAGACTTGCTGGTGAGTCCTGACCATATAAGAAGTAAAAGTTTGTTCATTTCCTCCTGTAAGTTACCAACTTTGAGATGTGAGGTTTGGTTACGACAGCAATGATATGAGGATGTTCTCAGTAAACACATACAGACCTCAAACAGCCTGTTGCGTAGGTGAAAAGCAATGTAGAGTAATATCTCTCCAATAAAAGTACTTTGATATTGATCTCTGGGCTAACTGGCATGATATGGTGAATTGAAGTGATATACACTTGAAACGTTTGGAATCACTCATCATAGAAATAATGATTGCTATTTTAATGCCTGCTTATTCAGTTTAAATATTATAAAGTAGACAAAAAAGATTTTTAAATTACATCTTTCCGGTATGCAGCTGCAGTGTAACTATTGGCAATATATTTACTAAGATAGGTGGATTACAGTAGCACAGCTTATGTAAATACATGTATATTATCTTGTACTTGCGCAAGTGTGTCTTGTGACAGTGTATGTAA
Organism: Semaprochilodus insignis; assembly: GCA_034552555.1. Lineage (NCBI taxonomy): Eukaryota > Metazoa > Chordata > Actinopteri > Characiformes > Prochilodontidae > Semaprochilodus > Semaprochilodus insignis. The sequence goes on along the minus strand of CM067492.1, from coordinate 8,432,083 downwards.
TTACACATGTGCAAACGGGGTGAGGATAATTACATTTATATAAACTACTGTTATAAACTACTTATAGTGCATCTGTACAGGAACTATCAACCTTCATAACACTGAGCTAGTTGTAGTAGTGTTCTTGTGTTGTGACATGGCAACCAAACCAAGGTTCTGACTTTAAATGGTTCCGTAATGTGTTTTGTTAGAATCAGGAAAGTCTTACGGGACAGACAGCTGTTTACTATTCCACATGTATGATTACATATGAGAACATATGCTGTTACAACTATTATCACACACTTTGTACATTTGTATTTGCACAAGCTGTTCCAATATAATGCATCTGTAACAGACAATTTGTCACCAGTAGTTACACTAGCACTGCATGTATTGCTAATGTATATGTACACATTTATTAATGACACGAATTATAATGTGGGACCATTTCTTATGTTTATGTTATGTTATCTGCATCAAGATATGATCATCAGTGTTGAAATGTTATGCATTCAGGATATTCATTTTATTATGAATGAAATTATCACATGCTTAGAATCATACAGGCTTTTTATATCACAACTTTCTTTAAGACTGACATATACACTCACCATCCAAAAAATAGCTGCACCCAGAAGGAAATGTCAGATTGCAATGCTATTGGGAAGGAAGATAAAGGTTACCAGGAACAAATAAATGATGATAAATTTAGACTGATATGGGCAACATTTACAGAGCTACACATACAGATGTAGTGTCTCTCAGTATGGTGTCGGGCCGCCATGGCTGCTAATGCAACATGCCAGACGTCTCAGTATGGAATTGTAGAGGTTCCTAATGGTGTCCTGTGATTGTCCGCAATCATGGATGTTGGGTCAGTCAGGTACAGCGATAAGGCCTGTCCTTGCTTACGTTGCATGCGTGGTTGAGTGTGAAACTTGAATCATTCACATGTCTAATGAAGTTAAACCTACCCACCAAGTTTCATTCCTGTCAGTTGATTCCTTCTGGGTGCAACTATTCTTTTGACAATGAGTGTATATATATATGAGCTCGGTTCCGATTGGTTGTCCTGTATTGTGCTCCATGTAAAAAGCACTCAGAGCTGAAATTCACCTTATACCTTTAATGTAAATGAACAGAACAAAGCCGCCATACATACTACATACGACTAGCTGGATATATTCTTGCTGTGCAAAGGCAAACATGTATCTCCATTTTTGTTGATTTTTTTTACTTGTATGCATCATTTGAACACAGCAGCTGCTGTTTACACTGTGTGAATTCCATGATAAATGGACCAACAGAAAAGGGCCAAAACTGCTTGGAAAAAAGTCTGGTTCCATTGACGTACAGGCAATTAAATGAGGTTATTGCCCTCTCCTATGAAATTGTCATTTTGGAGATACTTGTTTTTCTTTGCACAGTGACAATGTGCATATGTGTTCTGACATCACAGAAACAATGAATTCAAAACGGCTTGTTTTTTCTGCATGGTGTCCCTATATGGACTGTATGGAGTGGGTGGGGAATTGTACTTTGAAACCGTGTCTACACTGAAGACAGTGATTCCACTTTTGACTAGTTGTGTAGGCTCAGGCAGTACTGTATATCTGTGAAAAGTAATGTGTCCCCTCAGTGATAATCTTCTTCAGTAGACTTTCAAGTTATTGGACTAGCAAAATGGTAGACTGGATAGACATCAGCGTGGCTATGTATAGCTTGCATTATTTTACATTGTAAACTATACTGTGGTTAGAAAATAAATAATATGAACTTGAACGCGCATGCAGTTATTTTCCATTTTTCCCAGCAGGGCCAGAGCGAATTTTCCCAACATGACCACAAAACCAAGGAAACAAATGCCCTCATTGTAATTAGCTCAGACGTTTTTTTCCATGGATTGGAAATCGGCGTGTTTGTTCGCATGTTGACAGTTTTGCTCAGTGCTTAATGCAGGGCACTGTAAGATGATTGGAATCTCTCTCTGGCCTCGGAACATAGCTTGCAACATCAGCATACAATATATAAAACAACGTGGGATACCCAGCGTGAGTTACACGGACGGATGAGGAATAGTTCCGTGGGTCATTCTGGGGGTGTGTGACTTCCTGTGGTCAGCATTGGCTCATGCAAAGTGAAGGAGATGGACCAGGCCATGAATGTACAAGTGGGAACGATTGATCTGTAGGCTGGGGGGGACAAAAAAAATCCAGTAATTACAGCACAACATGTAATTATAACTTGAACAAAAGCAGAGACCGAGCAGATCACACACTCAGAAACGTGCAGAAGACCCAGTGACCTAAACTATGTACGGGGAAAGTAAGCCAGAGTGGGTGTTTAGCTTGGAATGAGCTGGATCCCAAACCACTGTGGTCTCTGTAATAGCAAGCTGGTTTATGTGTCTGTGTGTGTGTGTGTGTGTTTGTAGGTGGGTGAGTAGGGTGGGTGGGTGCGCGGAATCAAGGCTTGGGAAGTCCCATCTCTCTGATTACTGGCAGGCGCCCACCTCTGCAAACCATGTCAGCCACCTACGTCCACCATTATGGTACGCTTAAGCCACAAATCAGGGATTTTTAAAGCTATTTTGGTTTTAAATTGATGCCAGCAAATTTTTATACAGTTATTTTGATTCTTCAAGGTTACACGTTATGGAAGCCTTGTTTTCCGACTGTGAAATATGTTCATGTATAATCTCTATTTGGTCTTTTAGTAAGTTTGTTCTGATTGTCAGTTCAGTACTACTACTCTACGAGAGTCAATTCAGTAATACTGAACTGAAATGTAAGAGATTCCATTAAATCTTATTCTTAACCTAAACCTCCTCCTAACTTTCAACCTAGAACCTAAATCTGATCTAATCCTAATGCTGATGCTGTGGATTATCTGAGCTGGGCTTTGCAAAAGGCATCTTAGCACAAAGATGCTTCTTAACTGGTGTGAGCATCACACTGCACACTCTCTCAAGCAGTTAGGATGATCCTAATACTAAGATGCTTTTGGGAAACTGGGCCCAGGAGAGTTAGATAGCTTGGTACGATACAAGCATCTGTCGAGGGTCACCACAGGGTCATGTACTTATGCCTGCACTATAAGAAATAATGCAGCTATTAAACTATTAAAAAAGAAATGTTGAGTTCTTAAAAGTTGAGTACTTAAAAGAAGTCAGGTTGTGGATGTAAAATGCAGATTATTCATGTTTATGTTTACCTAATATTAGTTCAATGAACAAAATATTTCAAGGCTCTTTTCAAGTTTAAAAGCTGCATTCGCTAGTAATATTTTTTAGTTTTATATTTTTTGTTTATGTTTTAACTCCCCTTAAATGCTCACAAAAACTGAAGTTGCATTGTTTCTTATAATGTACAGTCATAACCCAATATAAATAACATATTCTCTATTGAAGGTTACTAATATTTTAGTGCATAATTTCTTTTTTATTTGCTATGTTTACATTTATGGGAAAAAAGCATAAACTATAACATGTGCCATAACTTTTGCACATGCCACATTTAATTGTATTCCCCACATTATGTTCAAATTTGCAACTAAACAGTATTTGTGCATTACCGTGTGTTCTCTGTAGAGGATGTAGTAACTTATGTTAACAACAATGCAAGTTGATGCTCAAACTTTTGAATGTGACTGTAAAACCAGATTGGTTGCAGATGAATGTTTAAAATGATTCTCAGCAGTGTAGTGTTGCATGTTTCAAATAATTAGATATTATTGTTTTAGATATGTCTGAATAATGAACAGGGCTGATGATGATTCTGAAATAACTGAGCTGGACCTATAATGTATCATTTACATCCAGAATTCATCATATTTAAAAACTGAAAACATTAGAAGTACATTGTTTGTCATAGTATTCAAATCTTTTCAAAGAAATACTGAACAAAATATTACAAAATACTTTGTGGTGCAAATCCAATTTGTATGTAAGGTAACAACCATGATGGATATGAAAAATAGTAATATACATGTAATAAAACTGTAATTAGATATTAGTTAATTTAATATTAATTTCATTGTAGTTGCCAAATAACTTTTTATAGCATTTTTTAAAATGTTTTTCTTTATATTAGTACTTATTGATTATTGGATCTTTATATTGTTTAAAACCTTAACTGTTGCTAATAAACCTTGTACCTCAACAACGGACACCTTATAAGAGCAAGACGAATATCTTTACGGTACATTAATGTTATTTTATTCTTGGCCATTTTATGAGTTACAAGATACAGAAGTGACGACACATAAGACCTAAGAGTATTGATCATGGGCCTACTGCCAACATGGACAGAGTGGGCCGTTCAGAGATTAGTGTCTAATGGCAGTGCAATTCAAGATGAAGCAACAAATGAATTGGCTGCTGACTCTCTTTTCCTATTTAGGTTCCACTTCAGATACATGAGCAGTCTTTGGCATAAACAGACACTTTGTGTGTAGTTAATGATTGTGGATGGCAGCGCACCTGAATGCTCTTAAGTGGTGTAATACAGCTGTCTCTGTCCACAGTGTTATTGAGAGGTCTGTAACGTGATAAGGCGAGCCGCTCAATAGCACTGGTCAAATGAAATTAAGCTGTTTAAATGAAGGGGCGAGAAATGCATCCCTGCCTGCCTCACCACCAAACAGTGAACTTGCAAATGTTTATTGAAGTTTCATTTTATCTTTGAACATGGCCATCTGGAGAAGAGGCTGAGGACGCTAAATGGTCACTAGCTATGTTAGACATGCTCTCCAGCACCCCCCGCCCACCCGCGCCCCCCAAAAACCCCCAAGCCTCCAACTTTCTCTCCCCTTCATGACTGCCAGATATAGGAACAATGTGGCCTTTCTTACCTGTTGGAGGTGTACATTCCATCCCTACTAAACCAAGTCAGAAAGCAGCCCCCACCAACCTACCCCTCCTACACAAGCCCTCACAGCACCGCCAGATTTACCTCCAGGTGCTTCGGCATGTGCACGCCCCATTTGGAAGATAAATATATGTGGGATGTATGTCAGTCTATTCCTGCATATCCTCAATATATCTGCAATGTGTATGTGTAATGTAAAGTAATCCTCATATCGCAAACATTTGTGCTATACATGCCAAAGTTTTTTTGCATATCCAATATATCTGTACAATATATGTCAATGTATATCTTCATATCTAATATATACATTTAATATATGTCAATGTATTTCCTTATATCTAATATGCACATTCAATATATATCAATGGATTTCCTCATATCTAATATATACGTTTAATATATGTCAATGCATTTCCTCATACCTGTCCAGGGTGTTTCCTGCCTTCCAGTCAAGAAGCAGTGGGAAAGACTTCAGTATCCCAATATGATTCAATAGGATAAGGAAAGGCAAGGCAAGGCAAGTTTATTTGTATAGCACCTTCATACACAAGGGCAATTCAAAATACTTTACATAAAAGGGAGAAAATACAAAGAGATAAAAAAAGCAAGGGACTTAGGGGCTTAGAAGGCGAGTAAGTGAGAGAGAGTATTTCCTCATATTGAAAGTGTATCTTATCCAAAATATATGTTCAACAAATGCCAATATGATAATACCTAATATATATATATATATATATATATATATATATATATATATATATATATATATATATATATATACAGTGTTTCCTCATATCTAAAAAATATGTGTGTCAGTGTGTGCCAATGTATATCAATTGGTCATATTTCAAAAAATGTTTTCTTATTTATTTGAATCGATCAGATCTATAGTGTATGTGCAATATATGTCAATATATGTCATGATATACACAATATGTTCAATATATCAGTACATTTTTCTTGACGTACAAAATACTGTATATGTTCAATGTACATTAATATAGTTCCTGATATACTAAATATATGTTCAGTAGAAGTCAATATATTTCCTGATATATAAAATATATAGTTCAATATAAGTCAAAATATTTCTATATATTCCAAATACATATTGAACATATGTATATAATTACTAATATACAAAACGCATGTTTCATATGTTATGCTATATGCATGTATAATATCTATGCATATGTTCTGTGCATGTGAATGTATTTCTTCATTTACACAACATATGATAAAAGCATATAAATATATTTCTGCACGTCTCAAATAAAAGTGCAATATATTTTCACCACTGTTCTGGTGCATTCTCTTACCATATTTTTTTATCCCTTTCAAATCACAGAAAATGTATCTGCAAATATCTGATAAAATTATTCAGGTTTGTATCACTTGCCACACTGAGGACAATCAAACTGGATTCAAATGTATACATAATTTCTGCATTAATAAAACACAGTACATCATATCAACAGAGCTATTGCCAAAAGTGGTGCAACCCGAAAGACAACTTTATAGTGATGTGATATAAGTTATCATATGCAAATCATGTACACAGCTACATCAAGTAAATTCAATGCATGTTTGTTTTTTTCCCCTGTGCAATTAAGCAACCATTACTAGAGTCTGCAATTTGGAGGGAATTGGTGGAGGTTGGAGGGATAGAGAGGGTGGGTTGTGACTCTTGCTCACTACAGTTCGTGACGACTTTATTTGTGGTCGTTTTGTGGAGAGCATAAATTTAGGAGGTCAGAGTGTGAGAGTTGCACTAAGGACACGGGAGGGCCACAAAAAAAAAGTGTGGGAGCTTTACAGGAAAGTTGCTTACATCGTCCATAGACCCATCCCATTTATGCAAGTGAAGTGACAGCCAAAGCAGAAGAGAGAGAGAGAGAGAGAGAGTGAGACAGAGAGAGAGAGAGGTCGCTCACATGCACTCTTGACATTCAGAGCTATTGGTTCAAACGGAGAACAAAGATGAAGACTGATTTCTGAAGTTATCCTGCTGAACTTCATTGTCACAACACCGCTGGCTCGTGGGATAATACGACATTGAAAGATATTCTACCTGAGCCGAAGGGTCCAAGGAAATGCTACTAAGGTATGTCAGAACTATGCCTTGGTGTAAATGCTATGCATGCCTCAAGGTCCACGTTCTGCAGTGATGAGTTTTTGTTTTCTGGAATTGAATTGCGTTCTGGAGAACTTTTAATGTGTGTGGTGGGTTTTAGACGGAAACATCTTTTTTTGCTAATGTTAGGTTTGATCTCAGTTATAAAATTAATATTCCTTTATTGTACCAAATACCAAATGGACTTTTGGACAAATAGACTTCTGTATTCTGTTCCTACACTTTGACAAATCTATTTTTTAAGACTTTTGAAATATTAACTTCAGTAGTTTCAGTAGTTTATTTAGTTATTCAGTATTTAACTTCATAAGTTTATTCTTTGTTGCTGGATTGTCATACCTTACATTAGATCTAGCTGTCTATCTATCTATCTATCTATCTATCTATATCTATATATATCTATATATATATATCTATGGATATATATATATACCTATTTATTTGGCCATGGTTTCTGCACAAAAACTAAGCCTTATCCAATTCAACACTTTCAATGGGGAGTGCCATGATAACGTCCAATGTAATATTTTCCAAGACTGTGCCTAAACTAAAACATTGATCACAACATTGATCGATTTGACGGTACTTTGTGTTCTTCGATGGTGTTGCTCTGAAGAACCCATTTAGACACCCTAGTTTTAAGAATGTATGACTGACATACATTACTAACTGTGCTGTAATGTAGGTTAACAGTGGAACACTCTGCATTGTCATGTGTGAAGAGTTTTGAAACCAAACTTTCAGCGGCGGTGTACCAGTCACAATAGCATCTAGTATTTCATAGTGAGTTGGTCAGTATGCCACACCTGATGTTGAAACAGGGCTGGTGTTTGTGAGCTGTGCCCTCAGAGTTTGGGAAACCAGCTTGAGGAAACCCACCAGACGTGGTGCTAAAAGCAGGATATAAGACTTTCGTTTTTACTGAGTGCAAAAAGGGGGCAAAAGATCATCAACAGACTAAGTTGCCGTGCAGTCACGGACCTGGCCCGGACAAGGTTTCACTATTGCTTTTAATACACTATAGCCCTTTTTCAGTGCTTTCTTCGGTTGAAGTCAGACATATGACTAACGATTCAATGATGGAACAAATTAAAGTTCAGTCCCACCATTTAGAGCATTTCCATTGTTAGCAACAGAACAGTCAGGATTAGTTTAATGGTGAAGTCTAACAATGTGAACGTATAGATAGTCAAATACTTAAATGACAGGTGGACAGCCTATTCGATTTCACTGTCAACACGCCTTTATAAAGTTTTCCTGTGACTCTGGTGTCTGTGGTTAGGCCCCAGCCTGCGTTTTCTGGAGAGCAGGCTGCCTCCCAAAAGATTGTCTTATCAGGACTTGACATTGCTGCTCGAAAGCTCAGCTGATACGACCAATCCGACCCAACGGAACTCTGCCCGCCCTAACACATCATGACATTCAGAGAACGCGCGAAAAAGTCACTTAAATCGACACAAGAATTTCAAATGTCTCTTTACTGACGATGTGGACATATTTGCCTTTAACAGACATGCGTCCTCTTCAGAAGTAACAGTGCCTGATGGCCTGATAGAATTTCCACTTTCTTCTTTGCGTGGTATTAAAATGAATGTAGATTTTTTTCAAGGCTCTGAAGGACTAGCCGTGGTCTTGTTCTTCGGCAATGTCCATTTGGTCTCTGGCGCCTTCTCATGTTTGGAGATGGTTTTTATTTTTCTTGGATATGACATTCCAACTACTTGAGCAAGTGAGAAACATGGGATATATCATTCAATGTACAGAGGTCTAGAGGGCAGAACTCTTCCAGTAACATCTCTCCTTATTGGAATTGAATAAAATAGCATTTTCACAAAGCCATGGCGTAAACTGGACTTTGCAACACCTCTAAGAGCCATTAAATGTACTGGTCTAAGCAGCGCAGTGATGACTGTCCTGTAAATGTGTTTCAAGTTAAGCATTTTATAGAAGCCACTGGTTTGATGATTAAAAGCTTAGCTGGCTTGTGGTCGATGCCGCTTTGTGATGAAGTGTTCACTGTATATTCCAGATTGGAGTGCTGCAGCTGGGGCCTTTCCTGAATGTGTTCAACCGTAAATAGTCCTCATCCCTTTAGTTTTACTCGTGAGGTGAGTCCAATGGGTACATTACATTCTCAGTCTGCTTAATTTAGATACAGATGCAATATGGCAATTCAGACAATTGGGATAATATATTTTCCTGTTCTTGTGCCCTTAGGGACTGGCAAACTGTAACAGACTTCATGGGGGACTGTCGATGTCTACCACTCAAAGATTCAATGCGAGTGGCGGGTTCCGACCTAATACCACTCCCCAGCAGTCAGAGATGGACATGGCCTGGCAAGAACTAATGGCCATCACAGAGATGCAGGTCAGTCCACGGCATTAAAGGTTGTGACTCACACATTCCTTTTCTTCCCTCAGCCTGAAAGGTCAGCAAAACAACAGATAACAGGGACTATCCATGCGTATCAAACCCTAACCAATGATGCATTCTGCATCGTTTCCCGATAAGCGTTTCTTAATCTTAATCCCTTATTTTTGGAGAGGTTGTGGGGATCTATCTTAATGAAAAATCAAGGCCTATAACATTTAGCTAATGCTGAAGTCCCCCTAAACACACTGATTCTGTTAAGATCTGCAACAATAGGCCAATTGAGTGATGCAAGGATAAAGAAAGACAGAGAAAGGGGGTGAGTGCCGTAGGTTGCCAGCAGCCCCCTGCGCAGCACAATGGCCATCTGTTTCTATCTGAAACCTGAGCAGACCTAAGCGAGCCCTGCATAAGCTACGGGTGGCACACTCGTAGCAGGTGGGCTGGTCTCACAGTCTGCAACCTGCAGATGACTTCTGAAAAGGTTTTCTTGCTCTTCACCGTGCCCTTTTCTTCCGTAACAAGAAAAATAAAGTAATTGATTCACTCGTTATAGGGCAAGGTAGGAGAATCAGTGCCAGATTTGGACTGGTTATACACTGGTTAATAATAGGGATTCAATAGCCCCTTTTTTACTGCAAACATTTCAGGGACCCAATCAGGCTCTTCCACGTATCTGAACATTGCATAGAAAACTTATTTAGTTCTTCTGAATCACTGTCAGATTTGGAGATGATCACATAAGCAAGAGTTTCTTCATCCTGCTCCCTGCACCCGCTGTCCTGCAGATTTTCAACTACTCCCTGTCCCAACTCGTAAGATATTTATCAAGCCCCTAATGAGATGGTGTTTTGTGAATAACGTCCCTCTTTATTTGTATTGCAGGAATTTGAGGTACCCAATGAGAATCCTTTTGAAGCTGTGCCATATCTCTCTATGGAGCCCATGGTGCCGTATGGGAGTTTTGGAGTCAGTCATTCTCTGACTGAACCCAGTCCACCTGCCTGTGAAGCAAGCGCTGCTTCTGCTGCTTTTGAAAGTGGGTACATTGATGTGATGCCCCCCTACCAACGTCTGAATCCACACATGGAAATGCACTATGGACACAGTGGGGGTCAGATGATGTCCAGACTACTGCCAAATGCACAGCCCCTTCAGCCCCCCCTCATGAGCCTCCTGGATCACATGGGCATGACGAGCACCAGCCAGGGACTTGGAAAAGATGCCCCTGGACACCCGACAGACGACATAGAGTCAGACTCTGGTCTGTCACTAGGCTCAAGTCCTCCACTCGCCTCTCCAGAGAACGCAGTGCACGGGGTACCCACATATCTACCCCATGACAGCAGCCTCAGTTATGCCGAGGGTGAGGCAGCGTGCACCGGAGACCAGTGTCGCATGAGAACAAGTATACCCAGCTCTGTGGATTACCAGCACAACTTCAGCTCTTACTCTGGACACTCCTACTTCCCTGTAGCAGCAAATTTGCAACACACTCATATGCAGGCACCTCAGACCCAACAACAGATGCCAACTATGAAACCACTTTTACCCACTACTCTAAATGATTTTCAAATGAGTGCCTCAAGAGGAAACACTTTCCAGGGTTCTTACCCCAAAGCAAGAGGCAGCGGGTCCTCAGGACCATTGAGCAGAGATGAACGGAAAGCACTTGCTCTTAAAATCCCCTTCCCGTTGGACAAGATCGTGAACCTGCCTGTGGATGACTTCAATGAACTACTCAGCCAGTACACACTGAGCGATGCCCAGCTGACACTGGTCAGGGACATCCGGCGCCGGGGGAAAAACAAAGTGGCAGCACAGAACTGCCGTAAAAGGAAGCTGGAGAATATTGTGCATTTGGAGAGTGAGTTGGGACAGCTGAGGGCCCAGAGAGAGCACCTGGCCAGGCAAAGACTAGAATTTCAGCAGAACCTTGCTCTCGTTAAATGCCGTCTCTCAGACCTATACACCAAAGTGTTTTCCCAGTTAAGAGATGAGGAAGGACATCCATATTCGTTAGATGACTATTCACTTCAACAGACTAACGATGGGAACATTTACTTAGTGCCACGAAACGCAGCACTGGAGGGAGAATGAACAATTATTTGGACGGGCAGCTTGTCACTATACACTTTAATCGTGTACGACACTTTCCACATTAAAAGCACGGGTCCAAAAAAAATTAAATAAAAACCTGCCCTTTAATAGCTGGGGCAAAACCACATTCTGGGGGTGAACTGGCAATTTAGTGCACCCCTCCTCAGGGTAACAGTCAAACACCTATGGAGCAAGAATTATATGCACTAATACCTTGGTTTTAATACTATAAACCCATAGTGAAGCATTATGAGCATGTACAACACAAAGAAGAACAAGACATGGTTCATCATTAAAAGTTTTATTGATGCAATAAGTAAAAACAAGTAAAAAATATGTAAAAAAACATTTCCAGCTTCTTGGTCCTACAAGAGATAGAAATAAGCTTTTTTTTCCCTTATATTTAGTGGAAGTGGGTTACAGGGAAAGGGGAGTGGTTTACCTTTACAGTGCTTGTAGAAACAAGCATAAATCCATTCTGGACTAAAGATGCTTTGCATCAAATTCCTAGGGGAGAAAAAAGACAAAGACCAAAAGATTAAGCAATTAAGCTTGGTACAAAACCATAAAGGTATACACATACTAACATCGCATGCATTAATCTGAAGGCACACAGACTCGAGTTGTATTCTTGTTAAGCTTCGTTTGTGCCAGTTCACTTCACTTTGCAGTTAGTTCCCTGTAATTAAGACACTGAATGCAAACTTGTGAATACTGTACTGCATCTACAATCAATAAAATGAGTCAAGTTCAACAGTAGTGAAGTCTGTTCTTACCTACAGGAGTCAATAAAGCCATTTTGTCGCTGCCTGCTAGTCTTTTCAGAGGCGACCTGTACTCAAATGCTCCCTGTTTCCTCCCATGGTGACGATCTTGCTACTCCTCCCTCAGCTTGCTTCCATGGCTAGTCTTGGCAGTAATGCAAACTAATCTACTTCAAGACAACCTACACTTAATTGCTCTTCTGGTAGGTTACCAGAAGGCCTGGGCAGTCTTGTAAAAGCATCGACTAACACTGAGTAAATAGTGAGAAAGGCAAGCAACTGTAGACCTGATTTCCAAAGTGTCCCTCAATGGATAGTCACTTGTATAGCCAGCAAGTTTTCTCCATTGCTAGGCCTGACTACACAAATCAAAACCCCAAACCCCAGTAACAAAACAGCACAGCTCTTAAAAAAAACAATAAGATTCTTTATTTCAACATGACGGTTGAAATGACATAATTAGCACTGTCTTGAAGTCTACATATAACCTCATTTCATTTGGAATGCATTCCATAAAGAAAACAAAAGATATAAAAAAAGCCTGTATGGCAACAAAAACAAAGCTGAATGCAGGAAGTCCCACTCATGATATCGCTACTGTACACCTCTTCTGATTGGCTGAGCAGATCTAGGGAGTAAACCTGCAGCTGCCCTGTCAGCCCTCTCGCTCTCCTGTCTCCTCTCCTAAGTACTGAGTCCTGTTGAACAATATGAACAACAATGTTAAGCTGCACACTGCCTATTGAGGCTGCTATAGAGCATGTTAAAATTAAAACTTGACGGGGGAACCAGTGGATAACTACATTTGTTGGTATAGACCAGTTCCTAATACTGCTCTACAAAAGCGCCTAAAAGAGACAATCTATACATGATTCTTCACAAACCTTTAAGGATTAAAACCGTCTGCCTCCACCAGAGCCACCATATCCTCCGCCTCCTCCTGAACCACCACCATATCCACCTAGGAGATGCGAGTTTTAGGTCATAAATTCAACACCAACAGTTACCTACTACCACAGTGAAGTTGTGCCCATTACCACAACTACTAGCTAATAACTCACCACCATATGGGCCACTGTTTCTGCCGCCTCCTCCTCCACCACCAAAGTTTCCTTTCATGGGGCCATAACTTGACTGCTGACTGTTGTAGTTGCCAAAGTCACTGTAGTTGCTGCTGCCGCCACCACCACCACCACCTCCAAAGTTGCCTACACAAACACATTCTGCATTCACAAACTTGAACACATATGACTATAAATATGCAAGATTTGGAAATAACCTTCCCATCCACACCAAGCTGCACACTCACCACCTCCAAAGTTTCCATTGCCACCATTGTTGTAGTTGTCATAGCCATTGCCGCCACCATAACCTCCACCACCCTGGTTACCATAGCCTGGTCCTCCTCCTCCACCACCATAGCCACGGTTGCCTCCATAACCAGGGCCACCACCGCCATAACCTCCTAAGAAGGATTCTCAGTTAACACAACTTTCCTTCTCAGCACAAATAAGATGTCTTCAGGAGAACAATTAAAACAATGCTAAATAACCCACTCACAGGCAAGACACAAGCAATAGGGTTTGACCTACCATTATCACCTCCAAATCCATTATTGTAGCCATCTCCACCTCCATATCCACCTCCACCACCTCTGTCACCTAAACACAGATCACAGCAAAGACATCCAACATTAACACAGGTGTTTAATGAGCTCATTAGCAAGGTTGCATGAATAATCAAATTTAGGATCTCATGTGAGGAATGCCAACATGCTAGGAAAGGTAGGTGGTGGGGTCAAAAATGCTGTGCACAGTAAACAGTAACCCACCATGACATGTCAGAAAGTACGAGTACTATACTATTAGGCTTAAACATGCACAGATAACTTGGATAATCTTATCTACACCAAGAAATAATTTAGTGTAAGCAGATAGCTTAAGTGCATACCTCGGCCACCAAAGTCTCTACCACCTCCAAAGTCGTTGTAACCACCACTGCCATATCTGTTGAAGTTACCGCCGCCGCCACCGCCGCGTCCTGCGCAAGAAAACAAATTAGTTGACTTGTTTAAGAAAGAGAAATGCAAACATGTCTTACATGATTTGGGACCAACTCCTACCTCCTCTCATGTTCATTGGGGAGTTCTGCATCTCTTGCTTAGACAGAGCCTTTCGTACTTCACAGTTATGGCCATTTAGTGTGTGGTACTTTTGAACTAGGGAAACAAACCAACATGGCATTAATTCAAAATATTAACCCAAAAGCATGACCTTTAATCAAGCCAACAAGAACTCAAGATGCTTACCAACTATGCGATCCACCGAGTCATAGTCTTCAAATGTAACAAAAGCAAAGCCCCTTTTCTTGCCAGTCTTGTGATCAATCATTATTTCAATAGCTTCAATCTTCCCAAACTGATCAAAGTAGTCACGGAGGTGAGAATCTTCAGTGTCTTCTTTGATGCCACCCACAAAAATCTTCTTCACAGTTGTGTGTGCAAATGGTTTGTTGGAGTCCTGGGATACAAAACCCACACATTATACACACTCTTCTCTACCACAACTGATACCACACATCAAAACATAGCTGCATTTTCTACTGGAACTCACCTCTCTAGAAACAGCACGCTTTGCCTCCACAAGCCTACCATCAACTTTGTGGGGACGAGCATTCATAGCAGCATCTACTTCCTCTACACTGGAGTATGTGACAAACCCAAAGCCCCTGGACCGCTTGGAGTTTGGATCCTTCATAACCTGTACATAAAACAGAACATGAGCAAATACATTCACACCCAGCAGCCACTAACGCATGGCAATTTATATATATTAAACAATAATATTTCAGAGCAAGACAGACTCACCACACAGTCAGTTAATGCACCCCATTGTTCAAAATATGCCCTTAAGCTCTCATCCGTGGTCTCGAAGCTGAGGCCTCCAATAAACAGCTTCCTGAGCTGCTCCGGCCCGCGTGGTTGGCTCTGGAAAGCAATGCAACAGTGCACAAGTTACCAACTGGAAGCAGCAAGATAGCAGTAAGCATCTACATTTCTAATGCTTCATTTTAAAGAATTTGGCAGATCTAAATGCTGTACTTTGAAGACAGTAAAGAAACATTACACCAGCTACAATAAGGATATTAACTATACGACCTTCCACTAACCAAATGGCAGTCATTACACCAGCGATGCTATTTTATTCATGTTAATCTAATCCATCAAAGGCAGAGCCTTAGTGGGTTGGAAAGCAATATTTCAAGTCACTCAACATTTAGGTTAAACACGGTTGCAAACTGAGCAGACTTGGCCGAATTGTGCAGACTGCATGTTAAAACAGGGCGAGGTGAAGCAGCGCATCCGCCATGTTAACACCAGCCACCAGACTAGCTACACGGCTAACAGTACAATACAAACTAGCACCATTGTTCACTTTCGCAGGCACAGTCCACACATTTTCCCACCTACGGTGCTTAACTGCAAACATACTGCAGTAAAGCACCTTTTAAAGATACTTTAAACAAGCTCTCAACCGGCATCAGTTCTCATCAGACCATGCGGCCTAACAATCAAAATGGCGGTATCGGACTACGCTGAAATAAGCTTCGTAGGAGTCTTAAAGATCCACCTTAAATGGCCAGTTACAGTTATATTTTGGCGCACTGGACACCAAAACGTAGCAACTACGCTGTTTAAGGGGGAACGGGGAAATTCTATCGTTTCAGCCTCATCTGTAGCGTCCACCTTTAGCATTCAGCTAAACAGCTTCATTCACAACTTATCACAATAGTCGTTTCAAAACACTCAAGCCAAAACCTTACATAGTCATGCACTGTAAAAACATTAAATGACCTGGTTAAATGAGATAATTAACTGACCTCCTTCGACATTTTGAGCACAGCTACTGTCACCGAACTGCGCCACACAAACCCGTCGCCAAAAGCGCCGACAAGGGGTAAAACCCGGTCAGGACTATTTATACCTCTCACATCTTGTCCCGCCCACCGCCGGATTTGATTGGTTGGGAATTCCCGCCACACTGCCACGCCGCCTCTCTTTGATATCTTATTGGTTTCGATTCATGTCAATCTGAAAGCGAAACGCTCAGATCCTGTGCAACCAAACATTTGCAAAAACAGCAGTTTTTGTGCATTTCAGTACGAGATAAACGTCTGTGAAACAAATGTACATATATATGGGTTTTAAATAGTCGCACCAATGTGGCTGTAGCAGGCGAATAATATTTTAGCACGCGAGGGACATATTTTACTACTTTGAATCATGCTGCCACAATACATGAATACACCGTCATTTGTACATGATTAGACGTACACTGTTGAAAAACGACTTCCTTCATAAATACATGTTTATACGTGCAAGAGCATCTACTGTTCATTACTACTGGTTTGCATGTAAAACCATAGGGAACGCATGCATCGTGTGTGTAGGTGTGTGTGTGTGTTGTATGCCATTGTGTGTTTTTGGCGCGCTGCAGCTCACATACACACACACACGCACACGCACACTCGGTTGAATCGTTCAAATCTGCGAAGAGGCTCGTTACCCTAAACAGCCAGCATTTAAGAAGACCTCGGTGAGTTTGTACGCGGTTTCGTTGTAGCTCTTGCCTGTTTTCTTGCGACTACCTCGCGCGCGGTTTAATAGACTGAATGTTTAATCGCGAAATCGGATCATTAATTTCTCATAGTCTATAAAATCTAGCCGACTGAGCGGTTAGCCAGGCTGTTAGCCATGGCTAGAGTCAGGAATGCGAGTGAGGCTGCGGGTGGCTGTCGCTATCAGAGCATGATTTCTGTTGTAACTTTGTATCGTCGCGAACTCGAAATGCGATTTCTTAAACCCGTGTCATCGCCGGAGATCTGAATTGACCATTAATCGTCTGTGTTTAGTGTGGAAGCTTGTTAGCTTAGCTAGCTAGCTGGCAAGCTAAGTTAAATCGCCATGCCTCCCCTCGGCCAAGCTTGTTACACTGCAATAACCTCACGACGGCAAGCTTAGAGTTACACGAGTTAACCAGTTGGTCGCATCAAGAAATGTGTTACATCGTTAGTGTCAGGCAGCACTTGTTTTTCCCACGTTTGGCCTAATATTGCTGTCAGTATTATTGCTGCGGAAGTTGGCTAGCTAGCTATTTCGTGCAGAACTAGCGTTAGCCAGGTTAGCTATCTTACTAAGCCGATGTGTGTTTATCGCAGAATAATTCTTATCTACATTGTGGTGATAATGCAAACAGTATTACAGCATATAATAAAAAATCTTATCATACAAGCCAGTTCTTTCTCTTGCTTGTATTAATTAACCGCTAGCTCAGTTAGCTAACAATGCAACTGGAATGTGAGCGCAGGTAACGTTACACTAGCACTGTATAGAGCCAGAAAGCTAGTGGTTAAGCTAACTTGGATATATGCTTAATAATTCGCGGCTGTATCTGTATCCTCTGTGATAGACATGTGAATTGATGAATTTTCATATTTAGGGCAAACAACTAGCTAGTATACTTTTACTCTGTAATTATTAGTGGTCTGTGTTAACACTAACGATGGAATGAATACTAGCTTATGTGTGACAAGAGGCTGCATGCTGATTTCTGAAATATATTCATTTGGTCTGCACATCGTGTGGGGATTTTTTATAAATGACATTAGATTCAATAACAATATACGTTGTTTAATCACAGTGAATCATACTGTATTACGGTGTGTGGCTCTCTCTGTGTATGTGCGGTCCTTTCGTGTGTGCCTGTGAGACCCTGAG
Organism: Semaprochilodus insignis; assembly: GCA_034552555.1. Classification (NCBI taxonomy): domain Eukaryota; kingdom Metazoa; phylum Chordata; class Actinopteri; order Characiformes; family Prochilodontidae; genus Semaprochilodus; species Semaprochilodus insignis. The sequence continues at coordinate 8,414,086 of CM067492.1, read as the reverse complement.
AATGTTACGAATTGTGTTACTGTGCGCCCAGCAGGTCTGTAGCAGGTCTGTTCCAGGCCTCTTCCCCAGAGAAGCACTTACACAGAGAGAGACTCAGTTATAACCAAATATTGTTAAGAATGAATCAAAGTAACGAATGAGGTTCAGATACCTACACCTGATTGTGGCCTTGGCCAGAGATTATTTGAACAAAAATGTTTTTTTTTTGATAGTTTGTAAATAATTGAGTCGGTTATGATGCAAAACGTTAACCAAAGGAGTCAGTGTATTCCTAACGAAAGATTTGGAAATAATGGTGTTCAGTGGGGTGATGATGACATGTGATTGGGAAATATTGGTGGGAAACTTGAGGGCAATGAGGTATTTGGAAAGGTGTAACACCTGTACTTTTCTGGGGTGATCACTTGCTGCCGGATCAACTCGAGATTAGCACTTGTTTGATTGAGAAGCCTTAATCTTCATTTTTTAATTTTCTGTCAATCCTGGTGTTCCTGTGTACAAGTGCATGTAGTTTTAGTTTTTAACTGTAGTAAGTGTACATGTATTCATGCATTGCATTTGTTTCTGTCTAATTCACCCCTCTCTTTTACCTTTTTGATTTACAGGGGGAACCAATCAGCCTGCTGTGTATTTAAACATTTGGATCTGAGCTTGATCTGCGTCCCTTAAGATAGGTAAGCAGCAGAAGAAGTAGGTGGGGGGCAAAAGTATGTTAGCAGCTATGGTCATAATGCAGACACAGTTTTGAGTTCTCCAATTTGTCTCAATGGGCATATCACCGTTGTCTCATTAGGAAGAAGTATGTGGCGTGATTGGGTTAGGTTGCCTTGACCCAATATTTAAGATTTTCAAAATAATACTGAAATTTAACATAAAATGCTCATTGACAAAAGAGCTAGCATGCACAGTAGAGGATTTTCTCAGTGCTTGTGTGGATGCAGGTGGCACATTAACAAAATTAAATGCTTAGGCTTGTATTCAGAGTAAGAGTGCTGATTTTGGAGGTGCTCTTGCCATAAAGTTCCTTATGAATAAGAGTGGCATCTGATCCAGATCTGCATTCCTGCTCTGAGAAGCCTGGCGACCATGAAAAAAGGTGCCCACATTTGTGAAACTTCACAGAGTAAGGGTGCTGATCTGGGGCCAACTTGCGTCTTTTGAGTAACAGTGAATATGGGCCCAGGATATGAAATTGGGATCACGTTTAAAAAAAAAAAAAAGGTGCAGTGTACAATTTGTTGCCAAGAATAAATGGTCCTCGTTTACCAACTGTTCTTATAAATACATTTCTTCTTAAAACTCACACAATTTTCACCAAGTTTCTGACATTCATCAGTGTTTTCTTATTTGGGGTTTGTCCTTATGTAAGAACAGAATCTACACACACTTAAGAGAACAATGGTGCAAACAGTTCTGCTTTTTTTCCTGAGGATATTCCAAATATAGGGAAACAAATTAGGAAAAATTCAGAAAGATCTTAGTGTATGAAGCCCAATATAGTTTACGTTTTACAAAACATTAATCAGTATGTTAAGAGGCATGAGCGTAAATGCTGCATTTCTTTGCTTGGGAACAGCAGTCTGTACCAGACCAGCCTTTCTAAATCATTTCTTGTCTTTCATATGTTTCCTTGCAGAGGGAGCATTTTTCCCTCATTTAACCAGAAAGAATCCCTCTTTTACTAGTGGGTGAAAAAAAGTGTTCGAAGCAGCCATGGGAAAGAAGAACCAGAACCGTGATGAGGAGGAGTCCGCGTCCTCGGACGAAGAGGAATACGTGGTAGAGAAAGTCTTGGACAGGAGGGTTGTAAAAGGCCGCGTGGAATATTTTCTCAAGTGGAAGGGTTTTTCAGAGTAAGTTGTTGGAGGTGCTTTATTGTTTTTCCAAGTTGACTATATATGTAAGCAAACAGCACCTGTAGTCTCTGAAACAAAAGTCCACCCAAAATAATACCAACAATAAACATATATAAATAATAAACATATAAGTAAATAGTAAACCACAGTTCATGACCACGTAAAAAATGAAATAATAGCAAAAAAAAGTTTTTGTGCTGCATACACAGGTGCGGCAAAGCAAGTCAGAATACTTGTGCTCTATTAGAAATGAGATTAAATTGTGGGAAATAACTGATTAGACTATTTATCCATTTCGGAAAAAAAGATGTCTGTTGAACTTGCTCCACAGCACAAACACTATGTATGAATGGTGAGCTGTAGCAGACACTCCGCTGTATTGCTCATGTCTTGCAAAAGCAGAATGTGTGAAACAGGACTACGTCATAAGTCATTTCCACTGGGAAGTGCAGTACGATTATAAATCCATAATCACACATTTTGTCATTGTTTCCACTGCCAGGCGAGTATGTTCGGTCACGCAGCATGCTGGGATACAATGTGTACTGTCTTGGAAAGCAAATGTCGAGTCAGAAATTGAGTAAATGTTAGACAGATACAAAAAAAAAAACCTTTTTTTTTAAGATGCCCAGAGCTAAATGCTGAGTAAAGGACTAATTAGCACTAGAAGCTCCTCCATTGTTTGTGTTTACTGAAGACATGTTGGTCATCTCCATCACACAACCAATAGAGAGCCCACCCACATTCACCTTGCTGTTCGATGCACGCTTAACCGGGGTTGCGAATATTCTGGAATTGGATTAACAACCATACTATGCTCTGCTTCACTGTACTTTCTAGTGGTGCCTTTAGTGTGTAATATGACTCCTTAGAATCGCATGTATATCCAGGTACCATATCAACAGACCGGGAGGATTGTGACAATTTGCTACCTATTGAAATTGCAGTGCATTAAAGTCAATGATCTGATTAGATGAAAACTTTGGTTCATTGCAACACTATAGAGCTGTGATTGGTCAAGATGATCAGTGCCAAAAATGTTTCTGCTCAGAAATTCCTGCATCCCACATAAACTCTGCTCTGATTTTTATGCCCTGCTCGCAGCCTGCTCTCGGTGTTTCGAATTTGCTCCATTTTCTTTGTTCTTGTGATGTTGCTTATGAGTGACGTTATATTACCAACTAATGACCATGCTTTTTGACGGCTTGTTTTTAGTAAACATAACACCTGGGAGCCAGAGAAGAACCTAGACTGTCCGGATCTCATCGCAGACTTCATGAAGACGTACAAAAAAGGCAGCAGTGGTAGCACCACTCCCAGCAGTGGGGCCAAAACGTCCAGCACAGGCTCATCTGGGCCCCGCTCCAAAGACAGCAGCAGCAAGAGGAGAAACTCGGACGAAGAGGAGGAGGGCGGCAGCAAGCCAAAACGGAAAAAGGAGGTGAGGAGGCTTTTGGTCTTGCCCTGTTTCTATATTAAAAAAAAAAAAAACACCAAACAGCAGACGGGTCACGGTGAGGTGGCAGAGTGAGTATACCCGTGAATCATAATGACTTAAGTGGAGGTCAGTTCTAACCCCAGCGCTTGTGGGTAAACTCCAGTAGAGCCGTTAAATATCGTTACCATGGTAATACTGCTATGGGGTTGCAGTTCTGTGATTTTACTAGCTGGTTTTGTTTCAAATGTAACTGTATGTCTATAGAAAGGACAGGAAATAAATAACCTGCACAGAATATTTGTGGTAAAATGCAACATTTGGAGCAGTTTCTCGAATTGCATCATTACTGTTTGTACCATTATTTTTATTTACTGATTTATTTATTTATTTTTTGCCCTGTTTCTCTGTTCAGGAAGAGATCCTTGTTGCAAGAGGTTTTGAAAGAGGCCTGGAGCCAGAGAAGATCATCGGTGCAACAGACTCTTGTGGAGACCTCATGTTCTTAATGAAGTGGTAAGTGCTAGACGTGCCAGTTTCATAAACACTTTACACCCTCAGAAGCTTTACATGACAATTGCTGGTCAGTGAGTCTGGAGCAAGGCAATTTAATTGTCAATGGACCTCCCTTTGTTATGCATTTGGTGCAGTTTTCATTTAAATTCTAGTTGTGTTTTTAGACTTTTAAAGAAGCATTGGGTGTTTAGTGTTTCTATCTTTCACAAGAGTTATCTGTGGGTGAGAACTATTCTTGGGTGGAAGTGAGAAAACACATTATTCTTGCGTTATAGTGTATTGTTCATTATAAGTGATGAAGTAGGCAATTCCTGCATGTTTCAGTTGCTTTGTATACAAGCTGCTGTAGCTTTAAGATCCTAAACATGCCTTTTCTCGTCTTTGTGTATGAACAGATAGCAACATGATTAACAGCATTGTTTGCTTAGCATGAAAATGGGGGAAAAATAGTTCGTTAATGTTACCGGTTTAATTCACTTATAAATTGATACAATTATACATTGTTGAAGAGATACTGTCTGGGTAAATTTAGACCCCAAGTAATTTACCCCAGCATAATTGAAAGTAAAAGATATACAAAAAAAGATATACAAAAACACCCAAAATTTATGATGC
>CM067492.1:8327674-8397046 GCA_034552555.1 Semaprochilodus insignis | reverse complement strand
CCCCCCCCCCCAAACTATCTCTTTAAAGATTAGCTACTCACCAAGAGACAAAAGCAACTCCCTACCTCCAACTCAGCTCCCAGTGGCCCCTCCCCAGCAACCCCTCCCAACTCAACTGATCTCCTTCTCGGGCTGAGGGAGTGGGAGAGTTATGGCGGCCATAAAAGGCAGATAATGCATTGTTAACTAATTCTGTCTGCTCGGAGCTGATGTATCCAGCACTCTAAATCTCCATGCCTCCAATAAAATGCAAATGCTAACGCGAGCTGATAGTGTAGCGAGCAGGCCAGAGGTAAACGCTGGTAGAAGAGGGCCTTGCATGGCCTGGGAGCAGATAGCACGAGGTTTGTTTGGTAGGAAAGTCTGACACGCTGGAACTAAATCAGCGCCACTTTAGTAGCAGCCCTGCCCAAGATCCTTCGGCCACTCTGTTGCTGCCTCTGCGGACAGACGGCGGAATGATGTGTGAATAAATGTCAGGGCATAAATGCCCCGCTCGCTGATTCATGGGTTCTTTTAAATGAGCTCAGAGCAAATCATTGTACTACTTCATATGTATTATTTACAGCATACTGCATGAGGGGTTTCAATGGAGAGATATTAATAGTGTTTGCCTCCAGGTCAATGTAATTATCAAAATGTTGAGCGATAAATTGTAATTCTTCATGCCGAGGGTTTCGGAGGCGATTTACATAAAATGATGGTATGTTAAGAAGGTTACGTTTCCAAATATATGAATTTATCTGCGCCATAATTTTCCCTTAGCAAAGACACCTTCATGGTTTTTTCATCAGACCGGTCTGCTCTGCATTTTCCTGCATTAACCCACTGATGTAATTAATGTGTGCGGTTCAAAGAGGACCAAAGTAATATAGAGATGTTCCTGCATCTCGCAGTTCAAGTGCTGTATTCTTTTGTTTTGTGTGGCTTCTGCAGAGGAAGGAAAGTACTGGGCGAGGATGAAGTGGCCACTCGCTCCGTAACCTGCCAAGATTCGAAATATCGATTCCGATCTATATTTCAATTAGCGAATGGCAATGCTGCACCATCAGTTAATGATGGCTGATTTGTGCTCGTTCATAACTCTGGGCTTATACTATAATTAAACCATAAATTCATTTGTGACTGAGAGGTGCGTGTGAGTGAGTATGTGTGAGGGAGAGAGATTAAACCATTATATTCAGGATGGCAACTGAAATAGTGAAATGCATATACATAGATCAGGGGTTTTCTTGTGCAATAACTTTTATACTATAACTGTAAATAAGCTTTATATATAATTTACAACATTCATTCAAACATCGTTCAGTTCTTAGAGCCCAAAAGAGAACTTCAGTTGGATGCAAAAGCTTGCAAGTTTGCAAATGACATATTTCTCGATTGAAAATGATTGAACAGTTCCTGTAATAGGGACTAAAGTGTGCATTCTTTCTGCAATACTGCACTGTTTCTATTTATTTATATATATATATATATATACACACACTCATCTTTAAAAGAATAGTTGCACAAGTACACCCAGAAGAAATCAACCAACAGGAATGAAATTCGGTGGGTAGGTTTGACGTCGTGAGACATGTGAATGATTCAAGTTTTGGGTGTGCATGTGATGTAAGCAAGGACATAAGCCTTATTTCTATACCTGACTGACCCAACAGCCACGATTACAGACATTCAGCGAGCAGTGATGCCCTCCATGAGTCATCCTGTCAGTGCCAGCACCGTTGGCAGATGGCTACACAATTCAGGACTACATGCACACAGACAACGACTGCCCCTAAGACCACGTCAGTGTCACCAAAGACTGCAATGGCGTCGTGCCAGACTGTCACGGGGTGACTCAGAATGACAGCAGGTCATCTTCAGTGACGAGTACCGCTTTTGTCTTGGTGGAGATGACCAACAAATCTGTGTGTGGAGGCACCGTGGTCAACGCCAAGATGATGGTTTGTTGCCACGCGTCACACGTCCAGAAGGCTTGGTGTCACTCCACCTCCACTCCTACTGCACAATCTGCAGGAACTGTGTGAGAATATTCAAGCTGCATGGGGTGGATTATCACAGAACACCATTAAGAACCTCCATTCCGAGATGTCTGGCATACATATACATCTATATATATCTGGCATATATACATCTATCAACTTCCTGAAACATGAGACATTGTTTTATGACAGATTTGCAACAATAAGCTTGAATAGTGGGGAGACACGTAGTGTGTTTTAAGGGAAAATAGTTTCAAGAAAAAATATATGTATTTCAGATTTTTCACTATTTTACCATGATCAACATTACACATATAATTCAAAACACACTTCAAACTGGTGGTTTTGAATGGTAAATAAAATGGCTTTATATTATTGTTCTAGACATCACAACCCCTGGTTCATCAATTCATCAATTTCAATATCATTTTACGGAGGTCACTGCTGCTGCTGTTTTTAGCTTTAGCTTTGGGGTTGCTTTAACAAAGACATTAGTTGAACCAGAGACACAGAACCATGAATTTGCATGCTTACATGGTTCTTTGCATGGTGAAACGATTCTTTAGAGGTATTTGGAATATGCTATATATGGTTCTACATAGAATCAATACATAAGTTCTATCCCTTTATACATGCAGCGTTGCATGACACTAATCTGGTGGTAAGATGAGCTGCCATTGTTTGTTAGCCACATTAGCTGATAAACTAGTGAAGCAAAAATCAAACACTGAATGTTTTACAAATGGAGAAAGATGTTTTTTCATTTTATAATGTTCATATAATATATTCATATAATATAATAATCATATAATATTTTCTGCTATATCGACCACCATTATTGCCCACCCGTTTCCGACTGTACATCAAACCAGACATGAAGGTCCAGGTTTTTAAAAGCCAACATGTACATGAAGGTAGTACATTATTCCATGTGTGTTGGAAGGGTTATTTACTGAGATCATTTTGTTTTTTGTTTGGTTATTTGTTGCTCTAGAATTTTTCATTTTAGAGCAAAAATGCTGCCCTGGAGCTAAAACCAAACCCTAAACCAGGACTAACCCCTATTCATGCAGAGTTTAGTCCTGTCTCTATGGGTTAGATGCTCATAGATGCACAGATCTGGACCTGGTGCATTAGAACTGCCATTAAACTCTTCAGGGCAGCAGAGGTCCAGGAGCAGGGTTGGACAGCCAAGGGCCTAAATGGATTAAAATGTAGTTGAGACAGACAGCAGCATGTGACTCTATCTATTTAGTCAGGCTTATGACCACACGCCTTGTTGCCACTGAGAATTAATTGCAATGCAATATAACTTATGCCCATAAATCTGATAGATCTGGGACGCTGCAAAGAAAGAAATAGTTTACATTTTTAGGTGAGAGTTGGGTTATTAGTTGCCAGTAGCTACATTCCCCTGGCAGATTCCCCAATTTATCAAATTAGCTAGACAGCATTCTGGCACACGGTATTAATGTTGACATGCTAGTAGCATCAGTTATGCATTGTACTGTCATGATCATTATGGTTTCTGTTTTTTTGCACTAGGGACGTCAGTATTACATAGAATATGAATCTAATTACCACAAAGCTACTCTTTTTTAACTCTTATCTCAGTTGTGTTTACAACTATGCATTTATAAGGTAGGTAAATGTAAGGATGGCAACAGGATGGCAACAAACCACTTCTGGAGCTATGCTAATAACAAATTATGTTTGACAAAATGACAGATGTGAATATTCTTCTAGATATATGTGCATGTTGTAGCATCTTGCTACCAGATTTTTCAGCTACCGATGTGTGGAGACGTGGCCATGTGGAACGGTAAGCATGGAGCACTGTGGCATGACATGCAGTAAATAGACTTAAAATATGTACATTGTTGTCATTGACAGAGACAACAATGTATATATGAGAGATGTGTCGGCCTTGCTATTCTGTGGTGGGCTCTGGGGCTGTTTCATGGGGTAGTGGTGCATTGTTAATGCCTACCGTTCCTGTGGAATGTGTGACTATTGATGACCTGCCTGCTATACTAGCTGTTGAACAGCTCTGGACAGCAGCTTTTAATGCTGTCGTATTCAATACAAGAGATTTCATCTAAAGTGCAATGCTTCCCATGCCTTCTTACTCTACGCCTACACCAGAACAATTTCTGCTAACTTTCTTTAAGCTTTACTTTACATTTACATCACGGTAGACCATCACTGTTAGCGCTATGCAGATGTTTGTCTTAGAAAAGTAAAGGTTAACCCACTGAATTAAAGAGCTAGCTAATTAGTTAGATGCTAAAAATACTACAGTTGGTTGACTGCTTAGCTATCAAGCTAGCTAAAGGTATACAGTAGTTAGCACAATAGCTAGCTTGACTATACTATTTATTTTTTTTCGTTTTTGAGCTTAAGAAGACAAGAGTAGAAATTTGTCTGTTTCACTCTTGTATTTCTCCTACATTCAGTTTGTAGTCAAATGGTCAAATGACTGGTGGCAACAAAAACAAAAACCGTAAAATGAAATGGAAATTCAAAAAAGTACAAAAACAATAAAGTTACAAAAAATTGTTTTGCATGTAAAAAACATTATTTTTTAGAATTCTGAATCTATTTTTGAATTATTATATATAATCAACATCATTTTGTGTGAATTTGTATGTAATTTAAGATAAAAAAAATAGTGTATAAATAATATTGAAATTAAAATATAATAAAAAATAAGAAATACATATAATTTGTCACTGCTGTAATAGTACTTAAAATAACAGTTGGGTTGTTATTTTACAGATAAGATTCACAATTGTACAGATTTCTACATATATTTAAAAACCCCCAGAAAATGTACTGTAAACAAATTGTGTATTTTCTGTAAAATGTGTTTGTTTTACAGTGTAATAAAGTTATTAATAAAGAAGACTTTTCATATTGTTGCGGCTAGAACCATTAGAAGTTCACTGCAAAAAGTCTGTTTTTAACTTAAAAAGTAACTGACCAGGCCGCCTCACAATTTTGAGGCAACAGAATTCCTCAGGCATGTTAATGTATATATAGCAAATACACATGATTTGAAACTTTTCAAACTTCCAGACCGAGTGATGCTGTGCAATTCCAGACTAGGTGGCCAGCCCAAAATCTCCCACCTGCTCTCCTTTGCTTCCTCCTATCCAGTAGGCCCAGTGGTCCGGCACACATCAGCCGTCTTGTTTTGGTCAACAAGCAGCCTCAAGAAATTTACGACTCCGACTTACCGGCGCCCATTCCCGCGTTAAAAAGGGGCCTCTCTGCTTTCCTGGCAGGGGCCCGGAGTGTGGAGAGCGTTAATCCGCTCGCCTTCAGAACAGACACGTTTCGGCCCGTGGCCGCTGGCCCTAACAGGCCTTGACCGCCACGCAGCCTCATAGCTGAAGCCTGAAGTGCCCCGACCTTTCAGAAGGCCTCCCACTATCTGGATCGGAGGGAGGCGTAGCCCAGCTGTGCGCAGCCCTCTCCTGGCAGACTGAAGCGGCGGCACATCTGTCTAATGGCAAAGCCGGGCCCGTCACATGCATCTCGTAAAGTGTCAGGAGATGACTGATATCACTTTCGGGGAAAGATGCGCAGTGAATGAGGGATTATTTTATCAAGTGTCCGTGAAATCCCATGGCTTATCGATGCAGCCATAAGATAAGGGCTTGAAATGTGTAGTTCAAAAAGAATACATGCATGCATCGTGTAAAAGAGACAGATTTCCGGGACACGGAAGCAGGTTTGGGGCTTCTCTTTTCTTTGATCTCAGAAATGACATGTAAAAAATGACATTATATATCAAAGCAATGCATCACAAAACCTCCATCATGGCGTTAAACTGCTGTACAGTAAACCTAACGTGATTTGCCTACAAATGCTTTAACGGTGGCGTGGATGTGTCAGGATATCGGATTTAGCCCGGCTGCGCACCAGGCCTGTGGTATCAGAGGGTGAGCCACACATTAACACTGCCTTATATGCCTTGTTGTTATGAGCATCTTCATCATCCTCAGACTTCATCAGAGCTGTCATGCTCTCAGTGGGGTGAAATACGGGCAGGGCAGCCTCGCAGGAACCCTGAAATGTGAGAGAATCTGGAGGGGAGACAGATGGCAGTTTCAGCAGACACGTACCCGTCTAAGTCCCAACTTCTCCTGCTCTTTTTTTCCCTCCCTCTTTTTCTCTCCTCCCTCTTTCTCTCTCTCTCTCTCTCTCTCTCTTTCTCACTCTCTTTCCTACCGCCCCCTCTCTGGCCCCTCTGCCTTTGCACTCCCTTTCCATCTGTCTCTTTGTACCCCTCCCTACCTGCCTCTCTCTCCCTTTCCCCTTTGCTCAGGTTCTGTCTCTCGTGCTCTCCCTCTCTCCCCCTTTCTCCCTTCCCCTTTCCCCTGCAAATCCCTCCCCTCACATTTGGGCTTTGAGAGAGAGAAATATTCCACCATGTTCCTTTTCCAGACGTTTAAATCTGTCCTCGTGAAGCAGTGGGACGGGAGTTGCATAACTGCACAGCTAAGCCTCTCTGAGCCACTCTAGCATGTTGCAATTGGTAGCCCAGAAGTAACAACCACTACATAAGCAGTAATAAACCATCCCACGTCTGATCCTTTGAGTACGCCATGGCCTGCGTTGCTGTAGCTTGCTCTAGAGAGGCCTTTGACCCATGCAGCCAGAAGGAGGGCCGTGCACTTCAGACAGCTTTTCTGAGACAAATATTTTCAGTCCCAGGCCAACAGAAAGCCTACCCTGCTGGGCAGAACAACACTTGGTCGTCCACCAAGAGGTTTATGGCTTAAATAGCTTCTAATTCTGGCTAATTCTTGAAAACATACATGGCAATCAAAACAAATGGCCAACCATCCAACCATTACATCAGATGAAGAAATTCTTAATGCGGTTCAGCTACGTCACCTCATTGTTAGAACATCTGGCTTTGGATTAGAGAAAATCTGCACACTCAAAGTGCTCACAAACGTCCTTTCTATTTAGGAGTGCTATCCAGGAGCTCACCATGACTGCCTTTAAAAGCCAGGCCAAACTACGTGAAAACCTATGTCAGATGTTTTGCCATGGCAACGTGGAGGTCACCGGAGGCCTGACTCTTAAAGGAGGAGCTCATCTGTTTCCTATAGCTGCATGGGCATCTGCTGTGGTGTTGCTGGAGGCTGCACTCCTACGCTGACCCCAGTTCGGCCATCTTCTCCAGTAAAAGTTAAGGCGCGCCCAGAGATAAGCTGGTCCTGAAGCGGCGCTGTACCCAAAAGCCGGAGGAGGAGGAGGAGGTAGGAAATAACTGTGCTACCACTGGGCTGCCCACTGCCAAATGTCTGCTTCTGGAATTTCCAGCACCTGCTGTGAGTGGTTTCCCCCCACATAAATCCAGGTATGGAGCGAAAGGCCCCTCTGTGCGCATCCCGCCTCTCTCCGTGCCCATGGCTGGACCGTGCCGTGAGCACCGCCAAACAGGCCAGGAGCCTTCCACTGTGAACCGAGCGAGGATCATAAATTGCTTGTAAGTTGCCTTCCCAGTGGCTTGCTCAGACACAAAATAGGCCTCGTCTTTGTCTGCACTCAGGCAGCAGGGTCTTGAGCAAAATCATTTTCGCTCCCATCTCCAGACGTGATGTGACAGGGGAATAAATAGCAGTCCGAATGATTCATAACTGCGTGCATGTGAACACTGGAAGAGAAGTGAAGTGAGGCATAAAGGCACTTTGTTAGCCTTGGTCGCATTACAGCCTGATTACAGAAAAGACATTCGCCTGCCAACTACAACCATCTCTGTTTTTACAATCTGCCATTGAGAAATGGCTGCTCCTTTGTTTGGGAGGTGTAGCAGCACTGACCCCTGACGGCGGACGCTGGAACTGCAGCTCAATTCGCACAATAGCAATAGCTCAGCATTTTAGAATTATGATTATTATTAACATTCAAAGCTCTGCTGTCTTACACAGATGGATTACGGTGATTGCTGGGATGGAATATTGCTAACATCCAGGGATACCGAGCGCCGCAGGGAAATAAATTTGTGGGTTTTTGAGTTTGTTGTTTTTTCACTGCTCGGTTTTCACCGAGGCTTTCAGCGCAGGTTGCATTGGCACAAGGCTGTAAGTAAATCACAGAGTTGGCACCATTGGGCCAGAGGCCAAGCACGGCTCTAAACAGAGATACGAGCTCCCGATGAAGACAAACTGGGCTCTTAAGGACACGTTTACTGCCCTAAATAGCCGAGACGTAAACGAGCAGTACAGTGTTTGGAGGCTGACCCTGTTTTGGCTTCGAGATGTTTCTCTCCCACTGAACTAACCACATCACTATGATGGTAAATGTGGGTAGACGTACGTGCAAATGTGTAGTCGGTGAGGAAATGTGTCATTTGAATACACAATACACAAACAAACAAACAACTAACTAGGTAGCTAGCTAACTAACTAACTAACAAACTAAATAAATAAATAACTAAATAAAAAAAACACAACTAAATAAATGAATAAATAAATAACCAACAAAAAACTAAATAATAAAAACAAACAAACAAACTAACTAACTAACAAATAAAAAATAAATAAATAAGAAAATAAATAAATACTGATAGCATTTCTATTTTATTCGACTAAGTAGACATATGAAAATAAATCTAAATAACAAAATTAGGTTAATAATGGCAACAAAATGGCCATTTTTTTTTCAAATGATTATCCTACAAGGAATTTGTGAGTGCTCCCATATTTGGCATACTGAACAGGACAGGCAAGCACACCAACCCATTAAGCATGGGTATTTAACTATGGCAAAACTAATGGAATACAATAAATACAATAAAGAACGAGAATAATAAGTAATAACAGACAGATAAAGAGAAGTGCTAATATCTGTACTTATGCATACAGTGGCACATTCTATACATATACAGGTCTGAATAAACATATCCTGTATTACAAAACTACTGTATTATGTGGAACGATATTATACAGATTGCCACGAACACTTGTATAAAAAATAACATCTGTACAACGTCTGAAAATAAGCATTATGCTGCAGAGGACTTGCTGTAAATCCAGTAAGGAAGGTTTGTTTGGACAGTTTCAGTTTCATTTACATTCCAATTACATTACACATGATGTCTACAGGATACCACACCAGTCATATAGAGGAGTACTGCAAGCCGACTATAAACATAGCACCACTATATAAGCATATTACAGAGCAATGTACAAAAATAATATGTAATTTTATTTGTAATTTTGTAAGAATATCCAAGAAAAAAAAAAAAAAACATATACACATACAATTGTAGAAATCTGCTCTTTGGAAAAGATCCAACTCAAAATGGTATGTTGATATGAATGTTCTCAAATAGTGGCCACGAGGTGGCGCTCCCACCTGAATCGTACTGCAACGCAGGTTCGTGCTATCTGCAGGTCCACATTCCAGATCAGCTTTGACAAAAGCCCTGCCTCAAATCATCCTCGGGATAACCTACAATCCTGTCATTGCCATTTCAATAGCATACAAGAACAGGGAAAGAGAGATGTGGGAAAGACAGAGAGAGAGAGAGAGAGAGAGAGAGAGAGAGAAAGAGAGAGATAGAGCGCATTCCTCTTATCCTTCACCTCACCAGTCTGGAACTCGAAGTAACTGTTCTAACATGATTTTATGATCTGCTCAGCCTCCAAAGCAACACCCCATCATTTACCACCAAATAACTCTGTCAGGTTATATTCCTTCACAAATGTACCACAGTAGCCACGTGATTGTGATTCCACACACACCGTGATTACACTACATGTTTAACAGTAAACACATTACCTACGTGTACTTGTTAAAGTCAGTGTTTGCTGATTTCCCATCCTAGAGGCTATATAAAGGTAGAGGCATAGATTTGATTGTAATTAACGTAACTGCAGTGTTAGATTTTCACTGTAAACATCAACTACATGTACATGCTTCAACATCTACAACATTGTCTGCATCCAAAACCGCATATTACCTTACAGCATTAGTACATCAGAACAGTGGACCACCAATATCAGCACATTCAGAAGTGTAGTATGGTCGCAAGTAGTTTTCAGGTACAGACATTTGTAGAGGATAGAATTGTTCTAAATAAGATCTTGTTTACTTCTCCTAGACATGGTTACGGCCTAAATGGAACCAGTTTGAGACCTAAAGGGAGCCCTGACTGTTGAGATGAGTGAAGACATCAAACTATAAAATAGCACTCATGGAATTATGCAGTCCACCTTAAAAACCTCCAAAATGGAACTTTACAGGAAGATAAAACTGCTTTCTTAACCAGCAATGGAGGCTGATATAACAACATTCTTTTCTAAGCAATTTTGGACCAATTATATTGGTCTGTCCATCATGAATATTCACTAAATTAAAAGACTAATTAGAGCTTTTAAACTGTGTCAAAGTTTTTTTTTTCACAACAAAATATATATAATATTGTGATACATCAAGAGTCTATGTAGTATATCAGGATATGCATAGTTTCAGACATCTCATCAGTTAGAACTGTTAAGTGTAAGCCTGTAGAGTCTTTAAGGTAACCAACAACATTCATTTAGTTGGGTGTGTCTGAACTTTTGACTGGTACTGTACATCATTCAGCCATTCCAGCTTTAGCTAGAGCGTGACGTCACTCAGGAGAACAACTTTTCAGTTTGTCTTATTTCCAGTGCAGCCATATGACATCATCTCAGCTCGACAACGGTGGCCGAGAGCAGGGGTTCTCAACCTTTTCCACCCCAGGGCCCACCTGATAATAACTACAAACCATAGTGGCCCACCAGAAAAGTACGATCAGCTTTTGTAAATACTATTTCTATACTATTTTATAAGAAATGAATTTAAAGAAAAATCATATGTCCAAATTCAAACAGAGGGGCTGTGAAAGCACCCTAAGAAACCTCTTCATCAGTGGCTAGCCGGCGGCTATGTTGTCTCAAACGGAATAAGTTTAATTAGCCTGATATTGCAATGTTTTTTTGGTACATGTTTACATGAATATGCATATATTTATACTGATACACTTAATATAACACTAATATGGTTCTATATGATGGTTCCTCGTTACAAACTACTGCCTCCACCTACAGAGTACAGGCACATGGACCACTAGAGGGTGCTTCATGGTCCTATGGTGATGCACTGCCCACAGGTTGAGAAACCCTGGCCCAAAGGAATTTTGCCTATATGTCATGTCTTTTTATGACAAGCAATTCCTGTTTGGTTTATATGTCATATTTGAATAGTACTGGACCTGTACACTGTTCTAAAACATACAAGTCTTAACAGTCATTGTTTCCTTTAAGCAATTATTTTCTGTTTCTGAAAATTGGCTTCTAAGAAACAACCACGGATGTTGAAATTGCAATTTTTCAAGGTTTAATTGGAAATTTCTAGCCTAACAATGCAGAGCTTGTGAGGTGTTCCTCAGGGTTCAAGTCTGATAGAAAGGAATGGAGCTTCAAGAATCACATGTAAATAGCAATTGCAATCTTGGTCAGATAAATCACAATTAGATGCTTATTCCAAATTGCTAAGCCCTAAAAACAAACCTCAGATCTTCTCAATTTGATATTTATTGCCTTCCGGCAAAAAAAAAAAACATCATGGTTGGACATCAGCATGTGTTTGACTCATCCTGTCCTGGTTTGGGCTGAGTAATATTCACAGAAGATAAGTATAAGAGCTTATAAAGTTTTCATATGCAGACCTCATCTAAAGCATATCCATCAGTGCAGACCTCATGCATTTGTCTCCAAAACCTCTTGCATGTTTGTGTTAAGCTTCTGAAGTGATTTCTTTTCTTTTCTGGTATTTCTAAACAAGTTTAAGTCCAAAAATGCTGTTTTAACACTGAGTTCGTTCAAAGAATTCGCCAGGCTAAAAGGAATCAGTGGTCAGGGTCAAGATGAACGGTTTGTTGTCATGCGTCACATGTCCAGACGTCACACAGTCTGTTTTCTCCTTATTTAGGAGGGTTTTAGTAGAAAGAATGGGTCATCCTTCATTGGTTTTCATTGAAAGACTTTTCCTTTTGGGTCGTTCTCAACCCCTCAACCCCTGAAGACCATTCTGACATTATTTTATAAAGGTAGCATACAGAGGGATTGTGAATGAGATTCAGCTCATTATTACACTATATTTACTACTATATGCCAGCTTCAGTCCTGCTGGCCGTCATGTCCTTGCTACACATCTGAACAAAGGACCACAAGATCATGACTGCTTGAGAAATACCAGCAGATATGGCTCCTGGTGTCTTAGCAAAGCCTGAAACTCTGCAGTGCATGGCTGCCTTCAGGCCCTGTAGAAGCCCTGTTTTCCCTCCACACTTTCACTGTTGTTACTAGTCAATGGTTTCACTTCTCATCCGCCACCAGGTGGTGCCTCAGTGCTCTGGCTCTAGTGTGTGAGGTGTGTGGCTGCATGAGTGATGATAATGGAAGTATTTTATTTCCACGTCCTTTCGTTTTGGGTCATTCATAGGGAATTCCTCAGAGAATGTCTGTAGATCTTAGGATAAAAATTGGTGCTACAAGTAAACGAACAACAAGCAAGACTGGTGAAGTTCTTGCAGTTGACAGATGTTTTCTGCCAGACAAGCATGGTACATTTTCTGCACTGTATAAATGGATATGGTGATGAAATGTTCACACTTCGTTGACTTTTGGCCTCCACTGTTCTCAATCAGGTCAAAGCAGCCATTTAGGAAAAGTCCAATCGTTAATCATAAAGGCAATGTATGTTATATATGTCGCCTATTGGGTTTCTTCATAGGCTTGTTATTTGTGAGAAAAAGATGAAAAAACTGTGAAAAAAATGTGTTCAAGCCAATTATATTGATAAATTCCCAAATTATGGAATTAATTGTACATATAAAAAATATGTGCAATATGTGTGTGATATATATGGTATATGTAACTGCCACTTTAACAAATATTTAATACCAATATATGCACATACTGTATATGTCAATATATACAAATATATGCACATATATAGATGAAATATACCTGTAATAAATTCACTTTTTAATATATGTGCAAATATATGCAAATAAGTCTGGAATTTTAGATCAATAAAGTTTTTCAGTGTTTATCGGAGTGTCCAATCTTATCCACAAAGAATTGTGGATAACTGCGTGTTTTCATTCCAAATGAGCCAGAGCTCAGCTCTGCAGCATGATGCATAGATGTCTTTGACATGCTGCAAAAACGTTT
Organism: Semaprochilodus insignis; assembly: GCA_034552555.1. NCBI lineage: Eukaryota > Metazoa > Chordata > Actinopteri > Characiformes > Prochilodontidae > Semaprochilodus > Semaprochilodus insignis. Next base: position 8,383,833 of record CM067492.1, on the reverse strand, counting down.
ACTTGATCATTTTGGTCCATTTTGGAATGTTTTAAACTAAAAATCTCATACATTTCTCCTTTAAAGTGAATTTCTTCTGCGCTGTAATGTATTTCTCTGTGAAGATATCAACCAGAGGATAGGTTTACATGGCAGTTGGTAGAACATGATTTTGCTGATTGATTTAATTATTTGGTGGCATAATTTTGTATTTTTTATTTAAATAACATAACAGATGATGCGTAATATGAGCAGAGACATAATACTATAAGAATAAGGTTTTTTTTAATTTTTTGTTTTTTTAAGTCAGTTTTGGTTTCTGTGAGTGCTTGTTCATTCGCGCATGCGCACAAACGTGTCTGGCTGCCTGAGGAGCAGTAAACATGGAACCCTTGTTTCACACAGCGGAGCTAGTTAACAACCGCGAGGCTCCAATAAATTACCGTATTATGCATAATTTAGAGTCATATGAGCTCCTATTTACCTCTAATAGATCTCCAAAAAAATATGTTTTACGACACGTACTGCCAGTTCATCAGTGTTGCTTTGCTAAGCTACAGCAGAAGCGCACGTCATGCTTGTAAAAATAATTCGGATTATTTAGTAACTCATGCAGACGCGCAGATTTCTCAATGTAAGTTTAGGAAAGTGCTGTAAACATATTCAAAATGATTATTAAAATATGAAATTCTGCATTTATCAGACTATATTGTACGCGCTGAAGTACACTGTTGCTAATTATGAATAAACTTGAATGGCGGCCTCTTGCTGTAATTGAGAGAACGTAGTTATGGACAGACACAAAGCTAAGACAGACAAAATATCCTAAAAATGATCTTAAAACACGAACATGTATCTTGTAGTTAGATAAAGCGGATGCTGATTGTTTACTCGTGTAGCTAAAGCCTTTCTCCAGGTATACTGCTTTAACGCAGTACCCACTGAGTTAATATTAAACCGGCATTTTATTCCTCATCTCGGCACCGAGTTTTCGCAGAACACAGGATGGATGACACCCTACGTTAAGTTTCCTCAGGTACGTTGTGTGTGAATAGTTAAGCCATGAATTCTGAAAGTGAACAGCTGTAATCTTCATCGTCCGTGTCTTTGAACTCATATCAGCGCTTGTGTTTTCATATGACACTGTCTTTTGAAAAATCATCCTTCTCACTTCCAACTAAGTACCATAGCTCACTGTATCACAGTGTTCCTTCCCAGCTCTCTGGCAGTGTAGCTGCTGTAGCTCTTCAAAGGTAGGCCTGGCTTTACTTGCTTTATGGTCATTGAAACTTGGACGGCTGGCTCAGAGCTTGAGAACAATTCCAGCTCTCTGTTGGCTCAGTCATTTAGTCAATGATAGGGGTGGCTTTTGGCACAATAACATCTCTTGGTTGCAGATTGTTCAACGTTTGAATTCAAATTTAGGGCTGTGTTTTCTGTGGATTCTGTCCAAATGTTTTTGGGCGTAATCCTCTGACATATCCTGCTGCTACAGATGGGAGAGATTTTGGATGGAAGCAGTCGATATCTGGTTTGAGTCAGGCTTTCTCAGAATTGAGACCCCGCAGATGGGGCCTGATGTTTTCCTATGTGCTGCAGAGGACACTACAGTAGCCCATTCTAAATGGCCTTGTGGTCAAAACTCAATGGAGCTGCTCCAGCCTTAGCAGTTCTTCTGCTGTCCCTGGCTTTGTTATTATACGTTTTGTGGGAATGCAGGGACTAATGGTGGGAAACAGGACCCCAAAGGTTTATTTTTCCATTTCTCCCTCATATCTCATGCTGTTTTTCTTTTTTGTCTTTTTCAAGGTCTCCCCATTAAGATGGTAGTTGATGGCAGTTTTAAGAGCAGGACCTGCTGTTGCTGCATTTGTTTTCTCACGGAAATTGAGCTAAAGACATGTTTAATGCATAGTTATTCAGTTGTCTTAATGCAAGTCTTGTGGGATTCCCAGTCAGATATTTTGAGAATTATACAATCACTATTTATTGTGGGCTGTGGGCATGTATTGTCAGTTCTTGTAAAATATTGACTGTGTAAATAGTCACCTGAGTTTACACCAAAAGTGGCAAAAGTAATTCTAGTTGAGATGGTAACCCTAAGGACAACGTGAAAACATAATACTGGTAAAAAGAAAGTGCATTTGTTTTGTTCATGTACAATCACCTGAGTACTTTTCCACAACTAATGAAAGTATAGAAGCAAGGAGTTTTTGAACAAAGCTGATTAAAACAACACAGCACCACATACTTCCGGAAATCTGGTTCGACCAAGTTTGCTGGCAACATGACAATATGGCAAAAATATAAACTGTGAAGTTTTCTGATACATGATGTGCCACAGTATTTATTATTTCAGACACTTGATCAGTGGGAACTGATAAAAAGGAACCTGTAGTGCTACATAAAAAAGCAAACAAAAAATTACAGTGATTACAGTGTGCCAATATTTGGCATACAGTGTTTGCACTAAATCCAGTTAAACAGCTGTCTTTATAATGAACCATGCATCTGGTTAGTGTTCTACTATTGACTATATAAACAATATGTTCAGAAAAGCATATTGTGTTGTTACATAATATATGATATATATTATATCGTTGTTGTTCAATGATAACAATATATGAGTAGTCACATTGGACAGGCCTGTGCCTAATCATACTTTACTCTTCTTCAAAAGCTCTTTAGCAAAGAATTTTATATAAAATCTCAGACAACTCAAACAACTATTTGAGTGCATAAATGGTTCTTTCTTTGGTTAAATGGTTCTTCTCTATGATGATGATAAACCTGAGCAGTTCGTTAGCTGATGCAACATATCAAATTCGCACTCCAAACAAAAGGGAGTGAACATATCACCAGAAAACATGTAGCAGGACCCGCAACATGACTGACATGAGATTAGAATATGGAGTAGGGCTACTTTTTCATCTGGTGGCGGCGGTGGTCGCTCACCAAGAGCCTAAGCTATTGTTGTGTTCACTCTTCCTTCCATTGGCTACCTGTCCCTAAATTATCTACCCGGGAGCAGAACCTTCAACATGACTGACAAGAGGTTAGAATATACAGTGCACCTTCTTCATCCTCTCATATTGGATCTATGCTGTAATCAGTCACTGACGCTTTGTGAGGTACAAAGTGGTATTACAAGACATGACGGGACAGGGCTAGCTGGTTAGCAGCAGATGTGTCTGCTTCATGATACATAGACATCTTTGCTGTATTTTTTTTAGTTACTTATTGAACATTTTAAACTAAAAGATGGTAAAAGAATTTCATTAATCAGTTTTTTAAAGATTTATAAACTGAATAGAAGAATCAGGTGGATGTGATTAGGATTAAAACCCTAATCATAAAATGCTACATTTTCGGAAAGCATGAAGTCAGAATTGGACAGAAAACCCTTGATTCTTTGGCATTAAATGCAGTATATTGCTCTATTATGTCCTGAAACTGTCATGTTTTTGCCGAGTTGGTGTTGCTTCCAGAATGTTGGCCAGTAATATAAATTGTGAGTTTGCAGTGTTTGCATTCAGTGTTGTGNAAAACCCTTGATTCTTTGGCATTAAATGCAGTATATTGCTCTATTATGTCCTGAAACTGTCATGTTTTTGCCGAGTTGGTGTTGCTTCCAGAATGTTGGCCAGTAATATAAATTGTCAGTTTGCAGTGTTTGCATTCAGTGTTGTGCGTTTGTAGACACATTTGAACTGTTTATGATCAATCTAAACACTGGTTCTCATCTGCAGCCTTCAAAAAGGTTGAGAGAAAAGGTGTAGAAAAGCTTGAACCAAACAGTGCAGCTGCAGCCATGCTCAGGGCACGGTTACGCATTTGAAGTCAAAGTGAGTTGGAAATGTTAGTGCACTGAACTGTAACAAACATCCAAGTGAAACACAGTAACAGAAGTGGGTAGGAGCTAACGGAGTGTATTTACGAGTGTGTCAATGATAGTTGACGGTGGCACGAGTTGAGACATGATTACATTGGTTAATATGCTTTCCCACCCACAAGAGTGTGATGATGTAATCAGAACTTTTTAGAGGCAGACAAAGGTCATCATGTTTTAATAGAAGCTTATAGAAAAGCAAGAAGAATGCTGTGATGAATCACGCCTAATATGACCAGGGACATGAAGTAACACAGTTAAAGTGGTTAAGTTTTGATTGCAAGTTGACTTTAAAAAATTCATACATAATATTTATTTAGTAGTATTTATCTGGCACTCAGTGAGAGCTTGCATCTTGTATAAACTCATCTGTGAAGCAGATTGAAAGAGAGAGTCTTTTTTTTTTTTTTTCTTTTCCCGGAGCTCATGGAAACCACAAATGGCTGGATGAACCAGTGATGATCCAGTGTAGCTCATAAGATTGATGACTTGTTGACAGGGAAGACACTAATTACACATTTCTCTTTCAGTGTTTTGAATGGCAGCTATCGTACCCTGTGCTACAAGGCTCCATGAAAGAAATACGGTCTTCATTATTAGTAGTAAAGTAATTCATGGACGCTTGATTACTAGACGTTATTTCATAGCACGTCTGCTGCTCGTTATATTGGTTCCCACCTGCTGAGGGAGTGTGCACAGTGCTCTTACCAGTTACCTTCAGTTCATTTCTGCTGTTGTATTAAAGCTCCAATTGGCAGTTTAAATGCCTGGACTTTCATGCCCTGTTTAGCACGTCTCCGACTTTTCCAGCATCCATCCCGAGGGCAGCGTGCAGCTCCGTGCTGCTTCAAGGTTTGGTGAACACAGTGTGAAGCTGGCTTCTGCGGACTGTGGAAGACACGTTTGCCATTTTGAAATGTGCTACATGGTTTCAAACGGCCTTCTTTTGAATTGATACCACATTCCAAACTGCTTTTGTTACAGCGTTCAGTGTCAAACCGCTTTAGCTAAGTAGTAGTTTACATGCCGTGATGCTGGAATTGCAGATTAAGAGTCAGTATGAGTTCCTGGCATTACTTGTTATTGATTTGGTTGCCCTGTTCTGTTGGAATCATTCTGTGTTAATCTTGGCCACTGGAGGGAGTATGAATTTAAAAGTCTCAATCTGAAAGTGACAGATTGCACCACTTTTTCCATTGTGGTTGAGCTTTGAGTATACTTACTGCTAGATACACCAAGAGTCAAAGGTTTGGACACACTTATTCTTGGAGAGGTTTCCTCCCTTTCATTATATTCCACATTTTAGAACAATCCTTCTATCTCCTGTTTTACATTCTTTTGTACGTTAGTGTTCTGTTTACTTCGATGCAGCTTACTGTACTTTCCCATTCTCTCAAGCAAGCCACCTGAGATGCTTTTCCAGCAGTACTGGCACATATTCTGAGACCCAATTATGGCATTTTCTAAAATTTAAACTGGCTGTGTTGGTTACTGTGCCTATATAACTGGTGTCTTAAGTCATGTACTTAAGGCTGTTGACCAATACCGGTGAGGTTTTTGGCATTTTTGGAATTTAACCAAACCAAACCAGAGCAAAGAGGAATGAGGCCAGGTGGATTTATGATGGGAAGGCTTTTTTTTTTTTATGTCTTATAAACAAGTTCAATTTGCCTGTAAGTTTACGCCTTTGGACTGAAATATTGTTGAGATAATGAAATAAAATGACAAATCATGTTTAGTTAGGTGTGCCCAAACATTGATGGGCGGGCTATTTGTTGTGAAATTCAGTGATTCAAACTGTAAATGTAAGTTTTGGGTTAATTGACCTCGAACCCATGACCTCATTTATCCTCTGCTTTATCTTTCTTTTCCCCATATAAATGGCAAATAAAACATCAAAATACAAACAAAACAGTACTATTTTGTAATTGCCTATACAGTGTTTGAGAATTATGACTGGGTAATTCTACTACCGTTGTGATTTGTAGACTGATTTTGTTTGGCCCCGCCCCCTTCACTTAAGCATGGATATCCTATCTTCAGAGTGGACGAGTAGATCTTTTCTTCAATGCCCCCTTAAAATAAATCACACTTATGGGACAAAGATGCGTTTGAGCGAAAGGAGAGCAAAGAGGAATGAGGCCAGGTGGATTTATGATGGGAAGGCTTGTGAAGCCTTGATGTTTCGCGGCTGCCGGTGCTGAGGCTGTGGCCGGTGCTTGGCCCCCGGGGCAATGCCACAGGAAGGAAAGCTAAGCCTTCTGTAGGCCTGTGAGAAACGTGCCCACTTTTAGCTTTTGAAGTCTGCTCAGTTCAAATTCCTCAACTACACAACACACACACACACACACACACACACAGCCTTGCTCACACACTTAACACCCATCCCACTCGTTCATCTTTCCAGGGCGGGGGCTCGGGCTGTGGTGATGAAATATAGAGCGGAGACCTGTTACATGTTAGTTTAAGAGATAGTGCAGGTGTAAATTACGCGGGAGACTCTTGCCGGCCTTATTTATGAGAGCTCTGTCAGGTGTTTAGGTGTCAGAGCGAGATGTGCAGCTTAAATCGTTTACTCTCTCGTAAATCAGAGTGTGCAGGCCACGTCTGCGCAGCCTGAGTTTGTTCTTGTGTGTGTGTGTGTGTGTGTGTGTGTGCATGTGGAATTGGCTCTGCATAGCTGAATGTTATTCTGTAACGAAGCTTGTGATTGGCTAGTGAAGGATCTCAGTTGTGATTGTACACAAGACCACCAGGATGGACAAACTTGAACCGTTTAACCTACGGGAGTTATTATTTTAATGTGGTCATTTTCTTGAAATACATGCCTCGCGTTACAGTTCCTCTTATTACAGTACTAATCACTTTTAATAGCAATGATAAGTTTTGTCTACCTTGGAGGTCTCTCAGTTGTTATTAAGTTGGCTTGACAAAGACAGCCTTATGTTTTATGCTTTATTATCGTATGCCTTGTTTTGTACCGTTTTCATAGGTCACAGTTTTTGGATCAGAAACACTCAACTTTGGGAATAGTGCACCTGTGCTTTCGGCACCGATTTTTGTGTTTTGAGTTTTGAGGGTTTTTTTTAAGTCTTAATAAAATTTAAATATGTCACAAATTATATAATACGGCATCTCTTTCAGATATACGTTGTACCAGCTGGAATAGCAATGCTCTAACAACACCTTACCAAATATATATCTGGCTACTCTATACCTTTTTTATGTATTTTTTATTATCTTTGTTTTTTTATTATATATTTTTTCATAGACATATTTGGATATTATATATTAATATAAATATTATAGGTATTATACTTATGCCAATTATTATTTTGCACTATTAATACTATTTGCACTTCTGGTAGATGTTAACTGCATATTGTTGCTTTGTACTGTACTGAGCAATGACAATACAGTCGAATCTATCGACCTAGTACACTATAGCAATGGTGTAGCAACACCTGAGCAACCCCCTGGCTTGCCTAAGCAATGCACTAGCAACACATTAGCAACCGCAGCAATGTTGATGCAATGGATTTTTGTATCTGTAGGTGAGCAAATAGGTCAAGAGCAGTCATGATACTAAGAAAGCTGCAGCTGCTGTCTGTTTGATCCCAGCTCTGCAGAGAGATGTAGATTTGTTTTCACATCGGGGGGTTCTCGCCCCTCCACCTTTCACCCCTCATTGCTCACTGGCAGCTCAGCACAGCGCAACTACATACATAACAGGAGTCAGCAGTATCCTGGTTAATCTGATAGCAGAGTTGCTGGAGGAATATTGTTTCTGAATGTATTCATTTAAAGTCTTCAGAGGTCTGGTGGAATGGGCACTTGTGGGCCTGCAGAAAGCTCTTAAATATACACACTATTGACACACTAAAACACTTTTGCACATTTTATTGGACTAAATCATAGCACACTGTAACTCTGTCGTGCAGTTGCACTCTAGCCGGCGGTGTTATGGAACGCCGAGGAATGTTACATGAGTAGTTGATGATAAAGTGTTAAAATAAAACACGTTAGCGATGCTGAAGAATGAGGAGGACTTTTCTTTTCCTGGCCTCGGCCGAGCAGCACCTGCCACACGGCCTTTGAATAGAGCCGACCGGGGTGATGAATGGGTCTGAGACACCAAATAGGATGTCCGAACACATTGTAAATGAGTCACTGAAACAGTAAACCCTACTGGAGCACTTTGCCTGGTTCCGCAGAGGAGCTGCTGTGCAGGCGAAGAGTGTTGATTTTACACCTGTGGGCGTTTACGAGCCTCCGTCTATTCTATCCCAGAGTGCTGGGGAAGTGGAGCCGAGGGTTAGAAGCTTTTAGGCGTGCGCTCTGATGTGTTCTAGCGTGAGTGGCTTTCTCCCGCCAGGAAGTGGTAACTGAAGAGCTTAACATATTCCCCCAGTATGGGTTACCATTGTCGCATTGTTAACCGCAGTGGATGGCATTGTGAGCGGCCAGCCCCAGGCTGTGTGGCGTCAAGCGTGGCTGAGGAGGAGGAGGAGGAGGAGGAGGAGGAGGAAGGGGGCCATGTGTAGTAAATGGACATAGACTATAATCAGATGTATTACTGTTTTCAATAATTATATAGCCAATTTTGTTGCAGAATAATGTTTAGAATTGTCATAAAACTGTCATAATAACACGCATATTCATAATGCCTTATGACTCTATGCAAAAGTTTGGGCTTACTTAGCCAAAAGATGTTTTGTTGGAAACACGTCATCTACAGAGAACACACTTCTGCACATTTGTATGCAGAGTTAATGTTTATTTGATGAATTTAACACACTGAGGGAAGAATAAAACATAAAATGTGTGCTGTGCAACAGTTATGGAACATTTTTATTATGTATGTTGTTTTTTTCCCAATAATGGGGAATAAAAAGACATTAGCAGAAAGTACCATATTTGCATGTGTTCCCTGTAGAGGATGTATTAATGTATTTTCATCAAAAAAACAAAAAAAAAAAACCCAAAAAAACCAAACAAACAAACATGAAATTTGTGGTGTTCAAACTTTTGCATTAGACTCTATATTCATAATATCTCCAAGCAGGCAACTTAACAATGGCTATGTATTAGTAATTATGGTATATTGTATTATTTAATGACTTTTTTTGTTCTCAATAAATATTAAATAAACAGTTAAAAATGACTTCTAGTTTATAATCTGTACTGCATAAGGCATTACTGATTATTAATGAATAAAAGGTAAATTGATTTGATTATGATTGTTTATGAAACAGTTCTCTGCACAATTCAGTTTGATTTGATTGTTTCAGTACGAATCAGAATTAGTTTTTATACATCAATTTCTGCATCAATTTTATACGTAAAATCAAGTACAGAGAAACTGTCCTAAAGGGAAAGTAAGGGTTAATTTATAACAATCAAGTATATTACAAAATGTTTTGAATAAATGCAAAGTTTTGTGGTTGTTTTTGTTGTGGTGGTGTGGCTCTGAAAAACATATGAACAGTTGTGGACAGTTAGGTTTTTCACTAATGTGAATTTTGTTGTATGTTTTAATAAAAAACATACATTTGAATGTGCATAACTCAACTGATTGGTGGGAAAAGTCACCAAGAAAATGGAAATGTAATTGTACAACAGTATTTCAAAAAACCCATATAAATGACAAATCTTCTTAAATAATACTTCAGCATCAAAGTAGTAACAACGTGCATTAACTTAGTGTTTGCAGCCCCTGCCCTGAGTGCTCAAATGTGACCGAAGGAGCTATTTAGTCCAAGAATTTTGTTTTGACCAAAAACCCTGCTTACGTAAATAATTCTAATAAATTTCATTTTGAAAATTGATATAATTGACTCACCACAATCAGGTCAAAGCTTTATGCTGAGCCAAAGAATGGAACAGCATTTGTTATTAATACTCTTAAAAATGTCTCTTTGAATCAACACTTTTATTAGCCTAGATACTTTTCCATTGGCTTTGTGTTACGTAATGATGTCATTTCCATCAGAGACCTAATGAAGGAACAGACAGGTCACTGGTTGAAATATGGAGGGGAAAGCTTGTCTGTTTATAGGGAAAGTCCCAGTGCTTCCATAAAATGACCCAGTTAAGTTACTGTTTCAGCCACAAGCAGTAAAAGCTCCCCCTAGTTGTGCAGATGTGCACACGTGCACTAGGCAGAAAAAAGCTGGAAACTTTTCTCGAATAATGCATTTTTATTGTGTTATTTGAGCCAAGCAGTACAAACGACTGTTTTTCTGCTGTTTTTGTCTGATTTTAATCAGTGATTTTAAATGTGTTTTGTTTATAGTTCTCTCCCCATTCAAACTTAAGAGGAGCCTGGACTTGCATGACTGGGAATAACTGCCTGATGGTGCTGGCAAGGTAGCCTTTGAGTGGACAGACTCTAATACATGTTTTATTTCATTATTATTTTGTATGTGTTCATCTCTAGTTTAATGTATGGCACAACTTTTGGCTTCTACTGATGATGCTTTATTTATTTATTTATTTATTTATTTCCCACATCCACACCTGGCGCCATTACTCCTGAGATCACATTTCTCTGCTTTCCAGAGCTTTTTCAGCACTTTCCATCGAGAATTGCTGGATTAATCCGAATGTTTCTAATAGATGATCCAAGATCCTTTTCCTATTAGCTCTGTCTTTCTCTCTTCATCCGGGATCGACCAGAAGAGGATGGGTTCCCCCCTTGAGCCTGTGTTCCTCTCGAGGTTTCTTTTTCCTTTACTCTAAGGGAGTTTTTCCTTGCCACTGTTGCCTTTGGCTTGCTCATGGAGGGTCCTTTCTTTAAGTCTATACATAGACTCCTTTGTTTTCTTTTCTTCCGTAATCTGCTTTTCTGTAAAGCTGCTAGTCTTTTTTGACCAGTAGACAATACTCCTTGTGAAGACGCTTCCTCCTCAGTCCAGGCTCAGTGCCATGCTGCTTGTGTTATTTTCATGAGACATGTGAGGGAAATCTGCCACATGACTCTATTTCATGTATTGACAAATTGTTTAAATCAGATTATGTTGAACATCAATTTCTCCTTCCACAGCCTACATTAAGAAACTTGTTTCAGCCTGAGGTCTTTTTGAAAACAAAACAAATAAAAGATATATATACATATTATGTTTTATTTTTTTTCTTGCATATTAAACTCTGCAAATAAATAGGATTTGTGCAGACAAGTCTCGGATTTAGGCTTGTTCCCTATGGAGGATGTGGTAACTTATTCTCACTCAGTAAATCAGCACCACATGTTATTTGACTGGGGGTGTCCATATGTGTTGTGCGTATGACTATGTGGGACATGGTTCTTCAGTGAAGTTAATTCAGTGCATTGATTCTTGTTGGAAAGCGCGTACTGATGTGATTTTGGATGTTAGAGCACTGGCTGTGGAGGGGTTGAGATATGACTTGCATGGAGCTGCCCAGCATCCCTCTGTCCTGGGTACTGTGGGTGCTGCACGGTCCAGATCCAGACATTCTAAACACAACACAGACCTGCCTGCTGGACCTGATCCTCCACTCACACACTATTAGATTTATAGCACCCAGTGTGAGAGTCTCTCTCGCTCTCTGTCTCACTCTCTCTCTCTCTCTCTCGCTTGCGCTCTCTCTCTCTCTGTCTGTCTGTATCTCTCTCTCTTTGCTATACTCTCTCCACTCAACTGTCTCGCTTTTTCCTCTGGATCATCCACTGCTTTCTCTCTTTGAGGCTGTGCTCAGGGCTATAAAGCACTTGGGGTGTGTGTGTATGTGTGTGTGTATGTGTGTGTATGCTAGGATGTAAATAACATCCCCTCTTTCTGTCTCTCTTTCTTTCCCTCTCTTTTCTTTTTTCTTTTTTGGGTGAGTTCCTGAGGCCCTGCACAGCAGACTCAACAAAGCCAGAGCTAGGGAGAGAAAAGAGAGTGTGAGTGTGAAGAAAGAGAGAGAGAGACAGAGAGTGCTCGAGAGATATGGAGAGTGAGTTTGAGTGAGAGAGAGAAAGAAAGAAAAATCTAGGGAAAATCTAAACCTCTGGTTGTTTTAGAAACTCTTATATATAAGTGATGGATTGAAATACACTATGGGGAAATTAGTTAATTACAGTCCATTTTAAGTTAAAATTTGAATCCAATCAAAAAAAAATCTCGCAATATAGAATTTATATGTCAAATGATTTCTTTCTTTTTTTATACATGAAATTCAGGGCTCTGCAGAGGTGGACGAAGTACACAGACCATGTAGAGATACCCGAGGTAAAATATTCCTCCAGTAAAAGTAGAGGTTCCTCCCTTTAGACCTCCACTGGAGTAAAAGTACTAAAGTATTTACCTTCAAATGTACTTAAGTATGGAGAGTAACAAGAGCATGATTTATTATGGCTCTATTATCATTTCTGGAACAAGACTCTTAATCAGCTCAGTTTAGGTGAAGAGACTCTAGTGTCTCTCAGTCCACCAGTCTTTAATAGAAGGTCATTAATTAGTCTGACACTGATGTCTATTCAAATGATCATAAGCACAAAACACTGAACAGTTTTCATTAGCTAGAACCAAGTTCTGTCCAACAGGTCAAAGCAAACTCAAACAAAGTAAGCACTGTATCCTGATTGGTGGACTCGCTTCACGCTTTTTTAAGCGTGTTACATAAGCCAAATGAATGGACAGACTTGGCCATAATGTAGTGGAGTAAACAGTAAAATATTAGAGTTTGAAATGTAGTGGAGTTAAAGATACACCAACACACTACTTACAGTACACTAACACATTACACTTACTGAGTTACTGTACACCAACACACTACTTACAGTACACTAACACATTACACTTACTAAGATACTGTCCAAGCCTCTGTCAATTTGCCTTAATGACTCAATTCCAATATGCTCTGACAAGAGACAAATACAAGTCACGTAGAAACACTTGAAATGTTAATATTGTTCAGTTGTATAGTAATTGTGAATATATAAAATATGTATTGATATTATGTAATAATAAGAACTATAGGCCCTTAAAGCACAATATGCAAATATGGTGGCAGCTCAAAAGTGATTTACAGATCATTGCTGAAGTTTCACAGTAATTTAGAATGAATTAAAATTAAAGTTAATTATTGCTACTCTTCAATTGCTGTCAGTTGCTGTGTGTGTGTGTGTTTTTTGCTTCCTTCCTTCACTGTTAGGTCCAAAATGCCCCCTACCCTCCTTCCTCTACTAAGTAGCTGTCCAGACGCGCTGGTCACAACCATACCCACCCACCCCCACCACCCCCACTGTCGTTGTTTCTTTCCTATATCCTCTCCCTCTCTCTCTCTCTCTCTCTCTCTCTCTGTCTCTCTCTCCCTCCCTCTCTCTGTCCCCCTCCTCCTGCTGACGTCTGCTTTATTGCACTTGATTCTTTGTGTGCTCATTCCTGAGATGGCTCGTAGAGCAGCTGCAGCTGAATTGCCCGCCATAAAGCGTGTAAGGTCCAGCAGAGGAAAAGGATCAGGAGGGGTCGGGGGAAGCTGACCCACTGTCACATGACTATCTCCACTGCAAACTCCACCCACAGCCGAACTTCAACTTCCGGCTCAAGTTACACCTTTAATAGACGTGATGCTTTATGTTGAAAGTTGGTTCGGCTCTCAGGAGGCAGATACTGAAAAGGGGTATTTGTACTGTAAAGGCATGTTAAAGCAGTTAACAGTTTAGATGAGTGCAGCCATCTACTGTATTATAATGCTATAATTATTCATCATAGCAGTGCAAGTGGCAAAGCCTACTAATCTTCTCTGAGTATTATCCAGTGCTATTGAGTATTTCTGTTCAGCTCTGTGAATTTAGGAACTGTGTGATGTAAGCGGCCTGATGTGGTGATGTGAGAAGACAGTGTTAATCCTAACCTGCTGTAAAATTAACCTTCTCCGCTCTTCTTCTAATCAAATCAAATTATGTTGACAAATCATTGTCATGTCACGGTTACACAGATGTGAAGGTGAGTGAAAATCGTACGTGCGTAGTTCCCTGCAGTACTTAAATACAAAATATACACATTACACAATAAATATACTTAGTGCTTAACACCAGAGTAGCTCAGTTTATCCAAGTATACAGTTTTATATAACAGTAATATAAAGTTATGAATAGAAACTATGGTATATACAGATGTACACATGTGAAGTCTGGGGTAGATAAGTGAGAATAAGGGTGTGGATTTTCCATGGAGATCATCGTGATGATGATTGAGATGAGATGCGTAGTGACAGTCCCATTGACCAACGCACCAGCACCACTGGGTGTTCAGCAGCCTGATGATGCTGACTAATTTTAACTCGGGTTTATATTGAAGCCAAACAGTTGACGGATTTCAGTACATAAGACACCATTGTTGAAACTACAGGAGGCTTTCATGAAGTGTTGTTTTTTGGTTCTTCAGTTACAGTATTTTGCTCAGATTTGGAATTAGCTCAAGGGGTAAACAAGGATGTGGCAGTGCGACTTATGGACTGCAGGGGGCAGTGTGTTGTCAGAGGAGATGTTTTGTGTCTGCATGTGTGTGTGTGTGTGTGTTTTGACTGTGGTGTGATTCCCTCTTAGTACATTTACAGGAATAGTTCCACAGAAAATCAGATTCAGCCAGTCAGCCAAGACGTGTTTGGGGTCTTCCTCAGTTTTGCATTGGACCTACAAGGCCAATGTTGCAAAGTAATAGAAGCTTATCACCATCGGTTAGCATTGTGCAAGCTATAAGCCTAAATCAAATACCCCATTTCCTGCGTGGGGTTGTTAGTAAAATGGACAAATATGATGCATAGTTACAAGCAGTAATAGCAGCCATATTGGAGGCTAAAATTAAATGACCGCTCTTATGTGCATGCCAAAAAGACATTAGACGTCATCCTGGCAATCAATCAAATTTGCTGTAAGTGGAAAACTATGTGAATGAGATTCTTAAGAAACTGTTTTTGATGCTGCTGATGCATCTCAATAGTATTGGTTGGTATTGATATTGGTATACACAGTTCGGTAGTGGTGCACAACTAACTTGTATATGCAAATACCTCTGGCCTTCCTGATTTATCTTCATGGCACCGTAGTGTAGACCTATAGTCATAACAATAAAGGATTTCCTGGTGCAATGTCATAGTTATGGAGGCCCATTCCCAACAGGAATGGCCTTTTCTCTGTCATTCTCTATTTCCGGAAGCAGTATACCAACAAACTGACTTGCCATGACTTGCTTTCACAACATGTTCCCTTAGTATCTCAAAATAATGAAATATTGACATCTAGAAATAATGTCAAAATATTATTATAAGTATTTAGTCACAAGGAAATAATTACTTTTGGATAATTCATCATGAAGTCATCATGAGACACTAAGTCAGTAGTTTGAAACAGTAAATTAGTAGTTTGACAGAATAAGTCAGGTTTTTTTAATGTACTTAATCAGTGTTTTGACATTCTGCTGTCAGAAACAGAAAGAGATTTTCACTCCACAACCTGATGTAAAAGGGCTTCCACACCTAACTTCAGGTTCCTTAAAGAACCTTACAGTGAATGGCTCTTTTAAAGAACCATCTCGGAAATAAGAAGTGAGGAACGGTTGAACAAATTTCCATGTAATTCAAAGGTTCTATACACGTTCAAGGTTTTGCCTGTATGTGTGCATCCACACTGAGGAACCGCTGAGGAACCCATATGTTTAGGAATGTACTGTAGTGGTACAGAAGCAGCTGAAGAATGTGGTGATGTGGTGGAGCAGGACTAGGCGTGGATTGGGTTGTCAGCAGAGGGCGGAGAGCACATTGCCTCGCAGGGGCGCACGCCCCGCAGACGGATGAGCACGGTGACAGTGGGACCCGACACCCTACAATTCCGCAAGCTCCCGATCCATCATCATCCTCATCAGCTTTTGCCTGCACATGCAAAACACACTCACCTGTGCCAGCATGAAACTTTTATAAGGGCATCCAGAACATGAGGTGTTCAAACACACACACACACAAACAGGCCAACATAAATAAAACATAATTGGAAAAATGATTTCTCCATTCATTAATGTTCATTAACAGTTCTCTTGTCGGAGTTACGAGATCTTGTTCCTACAGCAGTGACATGTATTATATACCTTATCACCATCAAAATAAAACCTGGTATCTATGCAAAGGTAACTTTCCAGGAGAGAGAGAGAGAGAGAGAGAGAGAGAGAGAGAGAGAGAGAGAGAGACTTACAGTAGTGCAAATGGCCTCCCTTAATTTGTATTACCAAAAAAAAAACCCTAAGTGCACCTATATGATAAATGCACATAAACAATAGACAAGTAGTCGATAGATACAACATAGGTGTTCTTAGTTATTAATTTTCCAGTAGATTTGTCTAAGCAGATCAGAAATACGATATTCCACTTGCATAAGGAAGGAGAAAGGCAAAAGAAAATAATTAGGGCGGGGGCAGGTGGAGCAAAAAGAACAGGAAACGTGACTCCCAACAACTGTGCAAGACTTGGTAGACCACCAAAAAAACCAATCATCAGATAAACTGTAGCTTTCATCTTAATGAAAGAGCAGGAAATTAGGTTCCACTCTTGCTTCAGATCTGACAAAAGTCCGTGGGCGTTTCTGTCCATCTTTCCACTGTGAGAAGTAGGTCTGCATAAGGACTGACATTGCAGTTTTTTCTGTGCAATATATATTGTGATATAACTGAAAAAATATTCAGGATTTTTTACCAGATGACTTGAACTTCATTATTGTGAAATGATTGAGGGTGAACATAAAATAGTAAAAAGCTGAGAATTGCTTTTAAGTACTCTTGCGAAACAAGTTTTCTGGAACTTCAAGGCTCTGTAATCGGTTTCAGTGCATCTAACACAAAAGCAGGTGAGCGCAGTGACTGCTCTGTGTATCCGAGAAGCCTTAGATCAGAGTCCAGGAACCATGCAACTTTTTTTTTTCATTTGGATCAAGCAGCAAAAAAGTTGCAGCATTTAATTTGTCTTAACATTGCATGTCTTGCGTGGGCACATGCCCACACTGATGCTGAAACAATATATTGTGCCGCTCTAGTGCTAGTGAGAAGACAGCTTATGGCTCTGGGTCTGAAAGGATGTGTCTCTGTCATGAAGACCATACTGAGAAAAAGAAATTGACAGAAAAAAGAACCATTGCAAATCTAACCAAACAATGGACAGGTGACCCTGGAGCCCAGACCTCAACACCAGTCAATGCGCTTGGGATTACTTTGATCACAAGAAGCAGAAAATACAACCAGTTTATAAGACTGAACTTTTGAGGTGTTTTTTTATAGGAAGCATGGACAATGTCCCCAGTTTGTCATGTAGAAACAACATAGTGACTTGCTTGAGCCACAGGAATGGCAGATACATTTACACCACAAATACCAGTCAGAGGCATCATTCCATTTACTACTTATGGGATTATTTGTGTCTTTGGCCTCATCGCTCAGTATTCAGCTAAGTCCATTTGGAAGAAGTCCTGGTTTTGAGTTTAACCTCCATTAGACAGAATACTACAGGTGCATGTGGCTTATGTGGACTAGCAACACATGAACTGCTGGTAAAGGAACAGTCACAGTGGCCTTCCTCAGTGTGGCCACAAGGTGGTGCCTCACCCTCAACATGGCAGTGTTAAGTTCAATTCTAGGCCACTGTGAGCAGGCTGATGTATCATGGCCCAATGAAAAGGAGGAAATGAGAAAGGGCCATAAATGTGTTTGCTGCATGCAGGGCCTAATGGAGTCTGCCTTTGCCACTACATTAGCAACAGAATGGAGGCACGAGCAAACGGCCGAGCACCTCCACTACGCGTCAGGAGAGAGGGGAAATAATGATGAGAGGGGAATAACGAGTTGTTGTCGGCCCTCTAATTGTCAGATGATGGATTCATTCCTGCTTATGCTTGTTTGGTGTTCCCTTTCTAGGTATTGCTCGTATAACTGATGGATGACTAAAAGCAATAATCAAATCAAATCAAATTGACACAATTTTCCATCTTAGCCAAAATGTATTAGACAAGCCCAGGCACACTTGCCCTCCAAAGTTTGCTAATGTTGTTTTAAACTGGAGCTAGGAGGTTATGTAGCTGGGAATGGAAGGTTATGCCCACAAATTAGCTTTCAGAAGTATTAGAGTTATACACCAACCGGCCACTTCATTAAGCACACCTACCTTGCTTCCACGCTCATTGTTCCATCTCATCAGCTCCACTTAAACCGTACAGGTGGACTTTTTAGTTCTACAATTACAGACTGTAGTCCAATGGTCAGGACCCCCACAGGACCACCATAGATCAGGTATTATTTGGGGGTTGAATTATTCTCAGCACTGCAGTAACACTGACATGGCGGTGGTGTGTTAGTGTGTGTTGAGCTGGTACCATGTCGATGTCATTGCATGGCATAACAAAGTATGCAGAGAAAAAGATGAGCTACATTCTGCAATTGCAAAACTACCAAATGCACCTATATGGTAAATGAGCCTAACTAAAAGGACAAGTAGTGTGTAGATACCACATAGGTGTTTTTAATGAAGTGGCCAGTCAATGCATAATAAGAACATTATGTTCTTGTGGTAACTGTTGTTTATTAAATAAACACTATTAAGTTGTGAAGAGCCAAAACAAGTAGTAGCCATCTTGAAGTTTCCATGTTTTAGATTTTTTTTTTAGATTCAACTTTATTGTCATTACACATGTACAAGGCAACGGAATGCAGTTAGGCAACGATACAAATGTTGTCAACACTTTGTCCATTTTATATAGACAGACAACATGTAATACGTTGTCAGAAACCATAATAGCAAGTCTATACTATAAATCATACTATAAAGCCATAAAAGCAAGTAAATCCTTTGACCTGTGTGATGATTTTACATGCATTTTGCCCATATTAAAAAGTCATTTGCACTTGTTAGTAGGAACCACTATGTTGAGTCAGCACCTGATATATTTCATGTATGTATCTGCTGATACTGATTCTGATGCCAATGCATAATCATTTTAATTTGTATAAATTGTAACTACACTGGAGACCTTAGCACAGTAGCTCAGTGTCCCCTAAATGTTCCACTTCATTTTCATTTCGCAGTATAGTAAATATGTCATCAAATATCGGCTTGGCTGAGTATATGTCTGATACTGATATGTTGTTGTAAGAAGTTATCTGAACATACAAGTATGATTCCGATATTATTGCATACTTAGCTTCTTTTACTTGTTAGCCACATTAGCTTTGTAGCTCCAGTTCAAAAAGAGAAGTATATATCTTTGATATTATGGGGTATGGATTTATTTATTTATTTATTTATTTATTTATTTGGCCAAACTACCACTTTAAATGGCACCCAGGCATCCCCTGTGGCTGGCACCATATTGTTAATTACCTATTAATTATTCAAAGAGAAGAAAATCTTTGCACAGTGCTCTCTGATCCGGCTTTTGGAACTTGCCAAGCCTCAGTTAATTAGATGTAAGGCTTACTTACTTTATTATGTAGGTGACTTTCTTTATTGGAGGAAGGAAAATACTGCTAAAGAAACACATTGTTGTGATTTCCAAGCTTTATTTTCGCCAGACTTTGGCTGTGCTCTCTGCCGTGTGTGTTTTCTTCCCCGTTCCACCTTTTATAGGCCAAAAGAATGCGGACTGATTTATGATCCATGCATGTGCTGAATCCACATATCCTGTGCTTGTATGTACACACACTCGTACACAGTCGCTTCATCGCTCTAATACTGAAGATCATATAGAGGTGACACCATGCAACGTAATGGTGTTCTCATTTACACGCTACCTGCAAATTAAACATTGTCATTAGTCGGCCCCTTAGAGCCCAGCTGACTTGTAATGTGCATACATGCATACATGCTCATGTGCATGTTCGGATGAATGTCAATATGTTCAAACACACACATGCATGTTACCTTTTCTGCCGAAGACGTTTCATACTGGTGTGTGAGTTTTTTTTTATATATATATATATATATATNGATGCATGTTTAACCTTCCTGAAGTAGTTACAGAATATATGTTTTCCTCCATAAACATATCTGTTATACTTATATTTAGTGTTATCAAGGTTTCTTTTAAGTTACTAAAATCACTGAAATCAAGAAATAAAATGTCTAGACGTAGTTAAAAAAAAAAGGCTTACAACCCTTACAGATTATGGTTTACATGTAATTCACTCATTTTCCATTAAAAAAAAATCTCTTTAAGATTTTAAAACTTAAAAAAAAAAAAAAACATTCTTGTACATGGGCAAAAGCAACACATTTCAGGCCCAGGTGACTATTGTTTTGTGTAGTGAGTATATATATATATATATATATATATATATATATATATATATATATATATATATATATATATATATGTATATATATACACACTGACACACACAACACACTGATGTTGTCGCGATACACTGCATTTTGACACATGCCACGTGTTGTGTTTGAATCAGTGCAATACGTTTTGGTGCAAAGAATATTTTTCTTTTGATGCTATACAATTTATTCTTTGGTCCTTCGTAAGCAGACAGCAAATAAAAAATATATAAATTAACTAACAAATGACATTTTACTTTACATATTCACTTGTCTAGCACTGCAGTCCAATTAGCATCTCATTTATGCTGTTTCTTTTTTAATTTTTGCTATTTTTTGACCAAAAAAACACCTGGTCCTTTCACAAACAGGCCTTTTCACAAATCCTTTAATGGAAAAAAGTATCTGATACAAGAAACCTTTAGCACTCTGGTTATAACACTAAGGCTGGTGTATAACTCTAATATCTTTACAAATTAACACGATGATGGCATCTGCTATTGCATTACAATGAGCAGAGCTGTTAGCCAGCAGGGCCTGAAAAAGTGGCAGTACTTTGCTCACCAGTCTTACTAGGACAGTGTGCATCTTCTCAAATTGTTCTGTGGACAAAATATGCCTACAACTCTTGCAAGAGTTCCCAGAGACACTTGTTGAGATTAAGTCTGTGCACTTCGGTAACAGTTTAGAGAAAAGAAAGCAATTTCTCACATATTATTTGCCACATATTAATGGTCACGTTACCAAATATTTATAATGATATGAAAATAAATGAGATTTTACAAATGCAGTGATGCTAGAAATGATGCATCCCATGTTTATCCCAGGTTATATCCTGTTTCCTTATATATACTTACCATTTTCCATTCATACTGACTTTCAGCTTTTAGTCCCAGAGCACGCATATATATAGATGATAGGTAGGGTTAGAGAGGAAATTAGATTGTTGTTAGATCATATTGACTATGATCTATGTAACTATTATTATAATATTATTGGTTAACATAATTTTCCACTCGTTGTTACATGGTGTCAAAACGCAGTAGCTTTCAAGGTTGACAGAAGTCACTATACTTTAATCAAAGACTACAGGAACACCAAGGACTTGTCTTTCCAATGATATAATGATTGTGCTTAAAGGGCCCCTATCATGGAAACTGAATTCTGTAAACGTTTGTGAAAGGTGTTAAAACATACCTTTTATTCCTCCATCTGTTTTATTCCTCCAAAAGGAATACCTTTTATTCCGCATGCTTCATATATGTGCCTATTGAACATTCCTATGGTACATAAATAAAGAAAATAAAGGTGTGTTTTAACTTGGACTTCAATACAGTACAGGACACCCAATCAGAACAGAGTTTGTCTACACAAAGGCACAGTAACACAGTCTGTAAGGTAATGAGAGGTAAATTGTTTTTGGTGCATAAAGCCCAGAAATATGTATAAAGTAAAAAGTACTATGTGGGTCCTTTAATACCAGAGACATGGAAGAGGGTCACTATTGATCTCGGGCTGACTTTAAATATTAAGCTAAGCTAACAAAGCTAACCAAAAAGAAATGTCTGGTAATGCTGTAAAATGAGGTTTTATAATGTCAGGGCAATTCTACTGGTATTTGAGCGTCTCTCTGTTTTTCGATGCTTTTTCTATCTTGAAAACAAACAAACACACGCGCCAGCATGAGCATGCATGCATTCATGCACAGCCAAGAGCAGCTCGGCTTGTTGTTTCCATGTTGTCTGTGCGCTGTGGCTTGTGGTGCTGTCGGCGACGCTGATCGATGCGCCTTTACCGCTTCCCCTGGATTATCAGTCGAGTTCAACGGGAGGGGAAGGTGATTCATCAGCAGAGAGAGAGGGAGAGAGAGAGAATGAGTGAGAGTGAAGGAGAGTGGGCAAGTAAGGGAACAAGAAAGCAAGAAAGAGAGAGTGAAACAGAGGAAAAGGTAGGTAGAGGAGGAAGGCAAACAAATTAGAAAGGGAGATGCAGAGAGAGAGAGAGAGAGAGAGAGAGAGAACTGCTAACACATTCAGTGGGAGGGAGCTGTGGTACACAGATGCATATCCAAATAGATCATATATGCACAGAGAAGCAGAGGGTGGAAACGACAACGAGTGGCAGGGCAACCCAGGTATGACCCAGAGCCTTCTTACGTGCCCAGCATACCAGAGCACACTGTGCTGTTTCCTATTATGGAGCTGACTGTATATGTACACTAATGCTGCACATACAGACCAGGCCTAACAACATGAAACTGTCAGCTATGCAGAGAGAGAGAGAGAGAGAGAGAGAGAGAGAGAGAGTGCTAGGGAGCATGAGTTGGGCTGTGATCCAAACGTTTGGGGCTCTAAGCGGTAACCAGTGTATTTACATATATCTGCGTATTCAGCCTACAGGTGTTTCCCATACACCTCTGAGGTCATGTCTTCATACTGGAGTTAGCATCATTAGGAGTTCCAGATCTAAGCAGCATTCCTCCGAAAGAACAGTGAATGCCATTTGGGAAAACCATTTCTGTCATGCCTTGTGGTAAACTAAAATGCTCATTCAACCTTTTTTTCCCTCTGAATGCTGCTAAGTTTTCTGAATTACAAGCCATTAGGGAGCAGGCTGATTCTATAGGCAGCAAAAATTGCATCCTGTGGAATGACCACTGTGGCCAATAGTCAGTGTTTTATGTGTTTCTGTATTAAAAGGGAGTCCCATTGATTCTGTTTTAATCCCTGTACAGTTTGATCATTAGAGACGAGATCATTTGATGTGAAATGTTTCAATGTAGAGGAACTTGGATCTCTTCACGGTGGTGGTGATTGGAGCCAGGCATTGCGATGTTAAAAATGCAAATGTCTCCATTTTCTTTAATATTCAAAACCATCAGTGAACCGTCAGTGAACCGTCAGAGAAGTTTTTTTCTATGTAATGCTGGTGATTGTTCTAGCAGAGCAGTTGCTGTGAAAGAATGCATTTGAGAGTCATTTTTCTAGGTAATAATACCAGATTGTATCAAGTCATAAAAAGAAGCTACTGAATTTCAAATGAAACTGCATTATATATATATATATTCATCATGGAAACAATAGTTGCACCCAGAAGGAATCAACCAACAGGAATGAAACTTGGTAGGTAGGTTTGACATTATGAGACATGCAAATGATTCAAGTTTCACACTCAGCTGCGCATGTGATCTAAGCAAGGATGGGCCTTATCTCTGTACCTGACTGACTATATAAGGTACATATAAGGTACATATAAGGTACATAATATAAGGTATATAAGGTCCTGTTGTGTGTGCTTCCATTTTAACTTGTGCTGTTGTGTTTGTAGCATCCTTTGCAAGCAAGGTATGCCACAAAGAAGAGTCATCCTGTTAGTGCCAGCAACATTGGCAGACGGAGGACTACATATAGGCAGACCGTTACAACGGGTGCCCTTAACATCACGTCAACGTCGCCAAAGACTGCAATGGTATCGTGCCAGATTGTATGGAGTGACTCAGAATGGCAGCGGGTCATCTTCAGTGACGAGTCACACTTTCGAGATGACCAACGAATCCATGTGTGGAGGCACCATGGTCAGCACCAAGATGAATGGTTTGTTGTCAGGCATCCAGAACCTACCACCGCTACCACAAAATCTGCAGGACCTGTGTGAGAATATTCAAGCTGCATGGGATGGATTATCACAGGACACCATTAGGAACCTCTACAACTCCATGCCGAGACATCTGGCATGTTGCATTTGCAAACATGGCCACCCGACGCTATACTGAGGGACAACTTCTCTTGTGTGGGTGAGTGTATATAAAGCTGTTCAAATGCATTCTTTTGGAGTCTGAAAATCATTGTGTAATGTTAAGGAAAGTCACTACCGAAACACTTTTTCTGCAAGTCAGTGAACTTTTTTTGTGTTGTAATGAATACAATATTATGACTTCATGCTGATTTCTAAATATGAATGCTGCAAAAATAAGATATTCTTGAGCACAGTTGCTGCCATTATAGAAGACATTGCTGTTGGTTGGGAAGATTCCACAAGTAGTAATCATAGAAGACCCCTAAAGGAGGCATGAGTGCTTCCTAAAATTCTCCTGAACAACATTATTAAACAAATCTCAAAAGGAAAAAGTGCCCTAACAAAGATCTTAAACATCGGTGTTACTACAAATGGTTCGACAGTAGACAAGTGGGAGGGTAATGGACAGGTATGCCATGAATGATTTATTTCAGACTCGATTAGGAAGGTAAGAAAGTTGCTGCTAGTCACTTGAAAAGAGTTGCAGGACAAAGTGAAAGCAGCAGGAACAACAGTTGGGCAGGAGACAATAAGTGCTGAACTTCACCACAGTCATCTCTTACATCTCCTACATTTTCATCTGCTAAAAAGAGAAGTACAGGGATGAATGTCTAAGAATTGCACACAAGCTAGCAGAGCTGAATAATTGGAACAATGTACTCTGGTCAGTTAAAACAAACATGGAACTCTTAGGTGATGGTTGACTGCATGACCCAAGAACACCAAACCTACAGTGGACCTAGGTGGGAGCATACTGATATGGAGTATATGGGTATCTCAAAATAATTAGTCACCTTGTGTTTAAGGTGGTAGTAACTTCAGGCGCCTGCAGATGGCACTGTACGAAAATGATGTGGCTATAAATACCTGCAGGGTGGACAACAAGATTCACAGATTGAGAAGAGGTGCTACAGTTCAGTGAATGTCCCGTTCTGTATGTGGAAAATGGGTCGCAATATTAATGATTGGCTAAAAGCAGTGATTGGGCCACAGTGTGAAGAAGTAGATGAATCTGCAGGTGTATGGAAGTGTATGGTCATATGGGTCTCCCAGTGGCACAAATCCCAGTCTACAGTAAATTCTTATCAGAAATGTGCCAGGAAAGGCATCCACCAAATCTGGACAAACTGCTCAATTCTTTAATGCAAGAGTGGCTGATCATTGATGAGGCCTACATCCAGAAACTTGTCCAGTCCATGCCAAATCCAATCACAATTGTCATTCATGTTCATGGAGGTATTACATGCTATTAGGTACGTTTCAGTCACAGGGTACTCATTTTTTGTACGGTGACCTTATGTGGCACTGACCAGACAATGAGGAAGCAGAAAGTCCAGAGGGGACAGAGGCAGGACCAACAATGTGGGCTAACTGAGCTGGGGCACTGTGAAGCCAGGGCACTAGGATGCACCGGAAGTGAGGGTACTAGGATGCACTTTGTTAAGAAGGCAAGCCAGGTTGGGAATGTGAATGTTTCTCTGGGAAATGCTAGATCCAGGCATTCGTGTGGATGTCAATTTGTGTTACCTACTTTAACATAGTTGTGGACCAGGGACACCACTTCATGGCAATAATATTCCGTGATGGTAGTGGCTTCTTTTAGAAAGTAACGCATCCTGCATACATCATTTGGGAATAGTTTGAGGAACATAATGCAGAGTTCAAAGTGTTGTCCTACCACTTTGGGATGTCCAGGAACAACAGTCCTGGACAAAAGTCCAGCTTATGTCACAGCTCCATGTCACAACTTACAAGGCTTAAAAGACCTACGGCTGGGCACATTTAGAGGTCTTGTAGAGACCATCCCTCGTCCCATCAAAGCTGTTTTAATGGCACGTGGAGGACCAACAGCAGGTGGTCATAATAATAAGCCCCTTCGGTAGCCACAATGTTTGTTAAGAACACTTCCATTGTAGTATCATTCCACCCAGTGCTACTGCTAAGAACATGCCCTTCAACACATACGGTGAGAGATTCTGAGAAAGAAAAGACAGACAGAGATGGAGGGTGAGGGACTCACAAATATAGTGAGAGAGAGTTAGAGACAGACAGAGAGAGAAAGAGAGAAGAGACAGAAGCACACCTGTTTTAGCTCTGCTACATCCATCAGACGGCCCCTGCTGCTCCATGCTTCCCTCAGCTCCTCTCTGCGTCTGTCTGTATGTATGTGCCCGATTTGCTACAGGTGTTTACACCAGCCTTGACCCGTGTGACACACTGCAGCAGCCTGCGAGGCGCGAGCTGCAATATGTTAGCGTGTACTGGCACGAGGAGAGCACAGGTTTGTTTGGTCTGGCTCTGCCTTGTGTCTTTGTTGCCTCGGCTCTGTCATTGTTGGCTCTGAGGTACTCTGTGCATCTGCCTCTCTCTTCCTTTAACTCATCTGAATGCGTCCATTGTCTGTTGTCATGCTTAAGCCAAATGCGGTATGATTAAGCTGAATATCAGGTATGGGGAGGTGACGTGCAGATGTCGCCACAGTAATGCAGTAATGCCTTAATTGAACGTGTGACACATGAAAAGCTACGTGCTTTCGATATATTTTCGAAATATGGTAAATATGATATGATTGTTCATGATAAGGAAGGGTAAAAGTAACATGTTGTATGCTACACCAACCCTCCAAGGAACTTCAGTGAGGGCCAGAGAGGGGCATAGATCTCTTCTTATGGAAGCCAGACCCCCCCAATCTTATGCTACAGGATGAACCCAAAGACATGTGCCTTTTTTAACCCTCTCCAAAAAGAAGTTCCTGTCAGAATGAATGTCACCATCGCAACATTTACATGGCCTTATGCCTCCGTTGGTTGCATACCATCTCTGTTTTACTTGAGTTCTGCAGACTTTGAATAATGCCTTTTTTCCTGCACCAACATGTAAACACAGCTTTGACCTGCTTGACTGTTTCTGCAGATTGTGAGATCTTAGCCGAGCTGTGCTAGTTTCTCGCGTAGGCTACTGCTTAATAAGCTAGCGAGCATAGTAGTCGGCCTCCAGGGGTGAAATTGGTGATTCGGGGGCATGAATGGGGCTCCCTGCATGCACAGTTAAATAATGCAAATAATGATATCTCAGAAAGTGAAATCATCTTAAATCTACTAGCTGTATCTAAAATTCCCTTTTCCCTTAATTGTCATATTTCTAAACATTTTTTACTTTTATGAAGTGGAATTATCTCACTAAAGTTAATTAACATCAATGTATAGTATAGTAACATTGTACAGTATGTCTAATTTGTAGTTTCTTGAGGCCCTTATCTTATGGGGACCCTCCCTACCTTTGCCTAGTGCAAATACCATCCCTGTTGACTTCAGTAAAGTAAGCAAAGACCATTACTGTGGATAAAAGGATGAGAAAATCACGATCTCCAACCATGTAGACAAGATATGTACTCTTAGTGCTATAAGAGTTAGGACTCCAATTGTTTTTTTCTCATTGGTTATGGTAGCTACAGTGAAGTAGACTAGCTGGTGGTTCCCACTTGGGCTGCACAATATATAATTTCAGCATCACTATCACAGTGTGTACACACTTCTGTAACTTGGTCTTTCAATATGTGCTTTGTGACATTCAGAACTCAATATAAGCTTCCCAGAGGATGGTCCGTGATGGTCTAGGCCTGGTTTAATTATGTGGAAATGGGTCTCTTGGTTGACGTGACAGTAATTTTGAACGAACCAGGTTTTGCCCTTTGCTCATCATCTTACCGAGGAACATAACATTCCTATCCCTGTATATCAAGATGACCGTTCTAGCATTCCCAGGTCTACAAATGTGATTGATTGGCATGTTAAACATTCAGGATCGTTCACACATCTGGAATGGCCTGCAAAAGATTTGAGTCCTCTGGAAAAATGTTTGTGGGACTACCTGGAACAAGGGGTAAAATGCCAGGGAAGGCATCCACCAAATCTGGCCCAACTGTGCAATTCTTTGATGCAAGAGTGGCTGAACGTTGATGTGGCCTACGTCCAGAAACTTGTCCAGTCCATGCCAAATCTGATCACAGCTGTTATTGGTGCTCGTGGAGGTAGTACACGCTATTAGGTACATTTCCATCAGAGGTGACTCGTTTTTTTAGGGCCATGTGGCTTATGCTAACGCTTTGTTAGCATCCAGACATCAGTGAATGACTGAATAGAAGAATAGAAGATAGTGGGCATCTGTTAGAATACTATCATTTGCCCAGTGCTAATTGGTGTTCATTTACTTTCATTCATTATTAGCAAAGCTTTTTTTTGACTGTCACTTTAAACCAGTGAGACCTGCGGCCCTGAACCACCTGCAGCCAGATGTTCCTGAAGCACTGCTCAGACGCCTTACACATATGACTACTGAAACTACCCCCTACACACTCGTCTGGCTGCTTAAACACCTTGCACATCCGTTTACCTTCCCCGCTCCCTCCTTTACTTTGTCTTCATATCCGCTGTAATCTTTCGCCGCCACTCTCTGGAGACTCGTGTCTGCGCCTGTCCCTGAGATTGCCTTTGCCTTCACCTTTCTTTATGCCACTTCTCTCTCTTTTCTCTTTCCATGCCCCACTTCATGCAACAACCCCCTCCCTCCAAAAGCCCCCCACCCTCCCCAACCCCACCACCTCTCTGATGATGGATGGACAGTTCGTGCATTTCCAATCTGCCATCTCTCTTGATGCGGTTAGGGGCTGGGATGCTGCTGCAGGCAGGGGAGGGAGACAGAAGGAGAGGGAGAGAGGGATGAAGGGAGGAGGGGGGCGGAGAGCGAGGACGGGGTGATGCAGAGGACACGACATCTGGAAAACAAGCAAATGAAAAAGAATGCGGTGGTGGTGGCGGTGGCGGCGGCAGCGCTGCTGTGTAGGAGCAAGCAGCACATGTTCAAAACAAACACGGCCTGTGCGAGGCAGCCTTCCATAGCATCCAGCGCACCATACAGCTGGCACTGGCTGTAGTGTTCTGTCTATGTTTCCGATAGAGATGATCCGATACAACTATGTGTGAATATGGACATTATATGGCTAAAAGTTTGTGTACTGGTGTTGTAGCTTATTAGGCATCCCATTAGAATCCATGATCACTAGGATGGTTTTAGACCCACTCTTCCTGAAGATTTTGGGGTGTGTCTTTAGGCTCTGTGTAGTCCACTGGAGTTCCTTCACACCAAACTCATCAACCACATCTGTATGGGCCTCATACAGGGCCACAGGTGCTTCTAATTGTCTAAAATATGTTTGTATACTGAGCCAACAATTAACATTACTCTTCACTGGAACTGAGGGGAACCTAAACCCTCATAAACAGCCTGTGTGTTGATGTTGCTTTCAGAGGCAGTTTGGAACTCTGTAGTGAGTGATGGAGAGCAGAGCTCAGGCAAATTTTATGCACTATGCACTTCAGCACAGCACTCTGCGAGTTTGCAGGGTTTAGCGCTTTGTGGTTGAACTGTTGCTGCTCCTAGATGCTACAGGTTCACAATACTTAGCACTTACAGTTGTTCAGGGCAGCTCTAGCAGGGCAAAAAAAATCACAGACTGATTTGTGGCATTTGACAGTGCCATGTTTAATGTCACTAAGCTAAATTATTATTTATTAATAAATGGTTTATTAATTATGTTGTGCCCTCCTTTTGGACCCCCAACATGATCCACTTCACCTGGTTGCTGTAGTCTCATTGAAAATCAGATCCGTGTTGCAATGTAGTGTTAATTATTATTCATTACTGATTTGATAACAACCTGTCTATCTAATCTTATGAACACAAACACTACTGTAAGTATAGTCATGCAATGCAGGAGAAAATACTGCTCCAGCTAGTTAAGCTGGGGGAGCTTAAGGGAGCTTAAACAGTCCAATAAGGCTGTAATCACTGGTAACAATACAGCATAGACTCTTCAGCATTCACCTCCCTCCCTGTTCTCTACAGGAGCACAGCTGTTTTTAAGGCAGTGCCGTCTGAGGTATTGAGGGCAATCAGTACTGGTTTTTGGCCTTGCCCTTTACGCACCGAGATTTATTTGGATTCTCAAAGAGTTAACATTAGCTGGTTAACATTAGCTAACATTAACATAGCCACAACATGACTTTGAGGCACTTTGTTCACTTTTTTTTCCAAAAAGGTGATGCCATAGTTTACAACTTGTTTTCTACTGGCCAACCCTTAAGGAGTTAATTAAGGTATTCGATTCTGGAAGGAAATACATTTTTGGAAGGAATATTTTTGTATTCGCGTGAATAGAATAGCCGAATTTTACTTGCATTCTCTGTGATTTATGGAAGGTCACGATGATGTCATTAAAAAATCTGAAGATATTTTAGATGTAGGCAGAAGTCATTATGTTTTGATTTAAGAGTAAAAGAATTCTGTTTTTAAATGATATGATCATGAATCATATTCAATAAGACCAAAGACATGAGAAAAACAACAAGGAACAACAGCTCAATTTTAATTTCAGGTTGACTTTGTAAACTACTAAGCTTTACAACGAGCTACATGTAATCTAAGAACTTAAGGCTTAAAAGGCGAGAACAAACATGGCCCATGCGAGTCAACCATGTCCACTGTATCCTACAGGTGCCACAGTTCATATTTTTGTATATCTAGTCGAGATTGCATCATAATAATTTCATTACAAATATAAGTACTGAAACTCTAAGTATTGGCCGATACTGTTTTTTTACTCTTTCACAAAAAAAAAAAAAAATATGTGCAAAATTACATTATATGAAAATACTAGTACAGATCTTAGGTCTTAAAACAGGGAGTTCTGCAAGGGATCTTTAATAAGAGCAGTGGTTGTATATAGAACTAAAAAAAACAAAACAAAACCCAACTGCATGCAGAAATGTTTTTTTTTTTCGACAGAGTTTTATTTGGTTTGTCTTTATGCTGGAGACCAGTGATATATAGCTGTATGCTAATGGTTAAACACGCCTGGTTAAATTACATATTCTGTTGATTTAAGTGATAATGAGTCAACACGTCCTCTCTTTGTGCTGTGCTGCAAATAATATAGTGATATTATTTCCGCCCAGGTCAGATTAGTTCTTTTTTCTGTGTGACCCAGTATGTTCTGCTGGTGTGGACCTGATACTGATACTGTTTAATTAATAAATGCCACTACAAGTATCCATTTTAAAATCTCACCTTCTAATGGATAAACCCCTCCTCCCCTAGTAGCACTGTAGAAGCTGGTCATAACTTCAGGTTGTTCACCATGGGGGATCTTAGCATCATGGCCTCTAATTTATGGTTCTGTACAAACCCTCCGAGTCTGTTCTTCACCTAAGTTCTTCAAAGCCAAGCCCAAATCCCTGCCTTTATTTCAGTAGTCAAACTCTCCTCACTCCAGATATTGGTACTGTTTATTTTTGCTTAATGCATTTCTTTTAGATTATTATTATTATTATTATTATTATTCCAAGAGCTTAATAATAAATCAATGGCTTATATATGTATATGTGTCTGTGTGTGTGTGTGTGTGTATATATATGTATATTATATATATTTAATATATATTGTTTAATTAATTGATTTGCTTTTAATTGAGCTTTAAACTGGATCTTTCAAGTCAGAACTTCATTATAATGTATTAATAAGTATGTAAAAGTAAATAAGTATTTGGTGTTATTACTAGTTGAGGAGGATAGTAATTGTTAATTTGTTTAGAGCCCAGAGAGTGTAGTGCAAAAATGACAGTGGCCATTATGATGTTCTAGTGTTCCTCCTACAGTTCTTAGAATTCTAAGCGATATGTAAAATCCACTCCATTCTATGTAAAATCCACTTCATTCTAGAGAAACTATGTTAGACTACTGAGGTAGTGATAGGGACCAGACGTTCAAAGAATTTGATGAAAGGGTATTAATACAGAATTGTTACAAATACATCAAATGATTTCTGAGACTCTGTTTGATAGTTTAAAGATCAGTAGTCTTGAGATCAGAGTTTGGTGTAAAACATATTTTTGAATTCATTCATGGCAGAGAGGTCTATGCTCAGTGTTCTGAGGCAACATAATATGCAACTAAATTGTTTTGGTCTTTTTTGCCATCATCAGCATTGCATATTGTCACTGTCCAAAATGTATCTCCAAAATGGCAACTTTACAGGAAAGGGCAAAAACCTCATTTAATTTGAATGTAAGTCAAACTTTTTTTCCAAGCAATTTTGGGTCATTTCTGTTGGTCCATTTATCATGACCTTTTCACATAGTGTAAACAGCAGCTGCTGTGTTTAAATGATGCTTACAAGTAAAAATCAACAAAAGTGGGGATACATGTTTTTCTCTGGATGCTGACAATATCTAAATTATGTACAGGTTCACTCATCGTTTTCTATAAATGAAATGGCTATATTAGTGTTTTAGACATAGCAACCCCTGCTTTCTACCACACTGTAACATTGTACAAAGGCAGCAAGTTTCTCTACAATGCACCATTTCAGGTAAAACCACTTTGAATGACTTAGCTTACACCTCAACAGCTGAATCAAATGGAAATCTGAAAGAACTGAAAAAATGCAACTCTCTTTCTAAGTATTAACACACATAATTGGGCTGAATATGAATTTAGTTTAGTTTAAGTTGCTCATCTCAAGACAAAATGTGCTTGACACCAGACTTACCTACTAGCTGCTTTCCATATGAATGCTATGGATTGAAATGCAGAAGAGGCCTACAGAATTGTGAGGGGTTTTGGTCTTGAAGGTGAAGTGTGTCGCTAATACCAGAAGAGGGAGCTCTTTGCCTCACTGTCTACAGTGTGACCTCTGCATGTGGATGCCCATTAGGCCCACCTAGGTTTAAACTGACTGATTTACAGGTGCATCCGTCGTCCATCAACACAGAGAGAGAAGGATATCTAGCTGAAGAAGAATGAGGATTCCTGTGGATTCATCTTTGGGTGGTCCGTTTCTTTTGTTTAAAGCTACGTGTCTTGCACTTTGTATGATCTGAAATGCATGTGGGAAACGTTGTTATGAATTTGAGGTAATTGATAGACTTGAGTAGGTCGGTAGTCCCTGTCCAGAACGTTTGGATTTCCGTCCTTTGGTTCTTGCTTTAGCTTGAGCCTATGTATCTTCTCAAATCCTTTTTCTTCCAGGTGAAGGAGCCAGTGTAACAGTATGAGAGTGACACTGACCTGAACTATTTTGACCTTTGTAAAGGGCGGCCAGAGGTCAACCCACTTGACCTGCCGTGTCCACGTCTTCCCTGATGAACACATTCAAACAAAAGTCCGACAAGAACTTTCACACACATCTGTGAGTGCTTGGTGTTGGTGTGACATGATCAATATCAAGTACAGACATAAAATGACACATGGGAGTAATCTTTTCTTCACAGCTCCAGGCAAGACAACATTTCTAATTTGGCCAGTGGGATAAGAGCCAGTTGTGGAGTTATATTCATTCTGCTTTAATTCCACACAGCCCGCAGAAAAATAGGCAGTCGATTTTTTTGTCTCTTTTTTTTTGGGTGAAGATCCCTCCATTGATGGTAATTAAATTTGCTCTTGTCCCTTGCTTTTTTTTCCTCTCCTCTCTCTTCTTCCCATCTGTGTGGTACGGCTGGCTCTTTCTCATTCTGCGCTGCTGTCATCCCTCACTGTCAGTCCGCCGCTCCGAGCCATCGACCTCTGCTCTGAGCCCCGGTTCAGCGGCAGGTCACCCGAGGGAGGGGGGCCGCTTGTTATTGGGGGGTGCCAGCTTCCTTCCCTCGCCGGGATACAGCTGCTGCTGCCATGGCAACTGCTCTACACTGCCGTGCAGAGCAGGCTGCACCGGGAACGTGGAGTGTGGAAGCCTTGGAATGCTTCACCCATGTAGACTACAGAACTCTCTCAGACTTTTGCTCTCTCAGATCAGACTGCAGATGAAGCTTTTCTTGATCAGATCTGACTGCAGGTAGAGCATTTGTGAGCACAGACCTAGATTGGATCTCGGATCCATCTTCCCTCTGGGCTCAGACCACGGATTTAGCTTTTGTCTTGTTGCAGAAGATGTTACTGATCCAGGTTTTGTCTGAGATCAAATACAGCTCTTGAGCATCAGACTGAATCAGACATAGAGCTTCTCTGAAATCAGACCATTTAGGCTCAGCTTTTGCCTTAATTCCAAAGACATCACTAATCAAAATCGTCTGTCAGATTAGACTGGAAAACCAGGCTATTTCTTCAGCATCAGACCACAGATATAGTGTTGGCATGAGATCAGATCCCAAATCCGTCTTTTGTCTTAGATCAGCCCTTTGTCTCATCACCAAGACATCACCAATCCAGCTTCTCTTTATATAAAGCTTTGTGGGTCTTCTTGAACAGCAGACCACAAATTCAGATGTTATCGAAGATCAGACCACCAGTTCATTGAAGATCAGAATACAGATCCAGATTTTCTTGCAGGTCAGACAGCAAATCCAACTTTCCTTGAAGATTTAGATTTTCTTGAAGATCCAAAATACACGTCCAGATCTTCTTGAAGATCAGGCTCCTCTTTCCCCTTCGGTTGGTCTGCAGATCCGGCTTTTCTTACTTGGATTACACTGCAGATAAGATGTTGCTTTAAGATCAGACCCTGGATCCATTTCTTCCTGGAAATCATCTTTGCTCCTCAGTCTATGACTTAGTTCGGCTAAGTTCATAAAACATCCCAGACCTAGCTTTCTAGAAAACCCGGCAGCAGGTCTAATGCCACTCGAAATTCAGACCAGTGATCCATTTGAATCAACTTACAGTTAAGTCCCTTCTAACCACTTGTCGGCTATGGGTTATGCCACAATCGTCCAAGAATAGAAAGCTGAAATGAACTGGGAAAATCAAGGCCGTCATTAGCTACTAGGCTGTAACCCATCTCCAGGATTGAGTTTGAGCCCAAATTTTGGCTGTGGGTGGTGGTAATTATGCGGTGGGGGCGGGATACAGAAGGGAAATCCAGCAGCAATTTGCCAAAGCCCATCGCTAGCTAGGCTTCATATTGTATTGTTCGTGTACAAGGAACGTTTTAATATATCACAACTTGATTAATGATTTGAAGCTGTCATTTCCGTGCAAATGATGGAGTGACACTGCAATGCTCTGAGGTCAAATGAAGGCGAGAGAGAGAGAGAGAGCGAGAGAGAGAACAAGGGAACGAGAGGAAAAAGGGCGGAGGCAAAAAGAGAGTGAGTGAAACAGCCGTGAGCTCTTCTGCCGTTCTCTCCAGGTGTTTCAGTACTGAACAGGCATGCTGAGCGTTCAGTGCCTCAGGCCACTGGGTCCAGACCAGGTGGAGTTACTACAAAAGAAACAGTCACTTGCTATTAATTATGACTTATGGAGCCCATTCTGCTCTCTTGCTCTTTCTCTTTCCGATATCTCTCTCTCTCTCTCTCAACCCTATACCTTGCCAAACAGATATGACGGATTGGGTTATCAGTGTCTCACAGAAGCATGAGTGCCTGTCAGGAGCGCTTTGATGTTCGACAGCTTGAATCTCCTTGCGTTGTGCTTTGATGATCCACTCTAAATCCAGATGAATTGACATAGCATAGTTCACACTCCATACAACACAGGGGGCCATTAAACACACTCCACTTAAGATTAAATACCCGTCTCTCCCTTTGATAGGAACTTAGCTACACTTTGCTCAGTTTCTTTATGGAGTTATTTTCCCCAGAGGCAGCAGCACACATCGCAGCTACTTGTCCTAAAAGTCCCTTTCTGATTCTCTTCTTCAATATCTTTGTATGCTAAGTGCTCTGCGACACGTGGCCACCCATTTCTGTGCCTGCAAATACATCAGCCAGGTAGAAATATTGGAATTCTTTGCCTTCCTATCAGGAACGGCATGACTTTCACTCGCTGTGCCAATAGGTGGAGCTGTGTACACAAAGCACATGTAGACAGATGGTGGCAAAATGACAGGAGACTGAAAGGCTGACTTGGCTCTCGCTCAGAATTTGATATCACACCAGTTGCCAAGGTAAAACTTGAACTCTGCGCTGTATTTATCCTCATTTTGTGCCTACTTTGGGTCCACGTGGCGTGATTCCTAGCATAGTTCCTCAATTATTGCTATTGTTAGATAAACAGGTGCTGCATTAATAGCTGAGCTCAGCTTTCAGGACTGTGAGTAATGCAGTTTGCGGTCTGTGGAATATTTTCCCTGTTAGACTTTAAAGTAAATGCTCAATTTTGGCCCGCCGTTTCTTCGGTTCCTTGGAATTTGTTAAAGAAACATCTTCAGAGATTCATATTCAGGGTGCTAATGCAATGCTTTATCAAACATTCAGGTTTTATAACCAAAGTGAGTATTTTTAAGGTGAGTAGCACATATCGGCACGTGCAGAACTAGGTTAGCAATAGGTTGCATTGACAAGTATAGTAGATTTCTTGAACCAGTTTCAAATCATGATACTTCTACTTCTACTAAGATATATTAGATTTAGACATCAACATTCACAATTATTAATTCCTTTCTTGGGGGCTTAATTCTAATGTGTTACATAGGTAAATTGGGTGCATAAGTGCTGCTTTGTGATTGGTTGTGATTGAGCTTACCCCTCAATTTTAAGGCTTATCATTTTGTTTTGGACCAAGATTGCATCAAAATGAATGCTGTGCTCATGAATGTTTGGTGTACTAGGAAGTTCTAAGTTCTAAGTTATACACTGCTGAGTACTTGGGTAGATTTATGTGCTGCACTGCTTGTACTTTTACTCAAGTTCTGGCGTACAGTCATTTGCTATTTTTTTGGTGCCCCTGGTCAATAGACAGTTCATTGACTCTTGAATACATCTCTACAGACTCCTGCACATTTCAAAACACAATTACTGTGTATTTCGGTAACACTTTATTTCGATGCTGCTCTTTACATGCTTTGTAGATGCTCCGTGTATCTTTAACTAACATTAAACTCAATAGCTATTACATGAAAGTGAACTTGAAGTTGAGTGTGAAAGATTCTATTAAATCTATCCCTAAATCTAAATCTAACCCAATGGTAAAACCTACAGTCGATTACCTACTACCCATAACCACAACCTCCTAAATTCTAATGTTGTTGATAATCAACTGTCACTAGAAAGTTTACTAATAATTTAAGCACCTGTAGATTATCTATAGGGGACCATCCAAATGAAGTGTGACCCTTATGTTCACTTAGACAATCAGTCAGGGTGTTCAAACCTTTGCCTACAATCGTAATAATGCTTAAGTATGGACAATGCTAGGGTGTAATGGAATACAAGTATTGGGAATAGTGTTCAGAATCCAGAGTCTGCATTCATTCCCATGTTTAAAAAGGCAGTATTTAGAATACAGATATTGTTTACATGTTTAGAATACTTTTAGAATATACTTAGACCCTAAATAAAAATACATCAAATAATAAAAATACACTGAAGCTCCTGCTACAGATTGGATAGAGGACTCATTCACCTTCTAACCTGCTAAATCCTATTGGGTTGCTGGAGTCTATCCCAGCTCTCAGAGGGCAGAAGGCAGGATACACAATGGACAGGCTGCCAGTCCATCACAGGGCAGACACAGACAGACATACACAGTC
The DNA here is from genome assembly GCA_034552555.1 of Semaprochilodus insignis. NCBI lineage: Eukaryota > Metazoa > Chordata > Actinopteri > Characiformes > Prochilodontidae > Semaprochilodus > Semaprochilodus insignis. The sequence continues at coordinate 8,346,344 of CM067492.1, read as the reverse complement.
GCACCAACATCTAGGGGTAATTTAGTATCTCCAATTCACCTGACTGTATGTCTTTGAACTGTGGGAGGAAACCCACACAGACATGGGACAACATGCAAGCTCCACACAGAAAGAATCGAACCCAGGACCTTCTTGCTTTGAGGCGACAGCACTACCCACTGTGCCACAGTGCCACCTCCTGAGGAGTTGAGCCAATATGATGAGCCAGTTATTTATCTCAGTGTTTTTTGAGCTATTTACAAGTGTTCATTGGAGTTGTACTGGACTTGTGCATCCAATTTACATCTAGCAGGCTTGTGACGACTGACGCAACAAAACACATCAGCATGTAGCTTTGATGTGGGTTCAAATGATAAGTGAATATTAACGAAACATACTAACAGAAGACTTATACAAAGTAAACTGTCAAATTAAGCATACATGTCCCCTGTGCCCTATTGGTATATATTCTAAATGTATTCTGAATATACTAGTACAGTGTATTCAATGTTCAGCCATCACCACTTCCTCAAATATACTCCTCAACTACCTACACCCCCCGAGCACTACCTACACTATATGGACAAAAGTATTGGGACACCTACACATTACACCTGCAGGAGCGTCCCATTCTAAATCCATGGGCATACAGATGGAGTTGGCTCCCCTTTGCAGCTGTAACAGCTTCCACTCTTCTAGGAAGAGCTTTTCTGAGGTGAGGTGATGTTGGATGAGAGGCCCTGGCTGGCAACCTCCATTGTAGTTAATGCCAAAGGTGTTTGGTGGAGCTGAGGTCAGGGCTCTGTGTGGGCCAGTGAAGTTCTACTACACAAAACTCACTCAACCATGTCATAATGGACGTTGCTTTGAGCACTGGGGCACAGCCATGCTGGAACAGAAAAGGCCCCCAAACTGTTCCCACAAAGTTTGAAGCATACAACTGTTTCAAATGTCTTAGTTTGCTGAAAGATTAAGACTTCACTTCATTGGAAGTAAGAGATAAAATAAGATAACACTTTATTGATCCCAAAGGAAATTGTAGAAAAGCCAGCCAAGGTGAAAAAACTGTGTTAAATGAACATGTACATGCTAGTGGTTCAAGGAAGGACGCAGTTTAACAACTAAAAACACAGAAAAAAAGACATTAACACACAGAGCAACTGTGACTGGCAGCCGCACGGAGCAGCGCCGGAAGCTAGATGAGAAGAAGCTATAAGCTAAGAGGCCTAGGCCAACCCCTGAAAAACCCCACAGCATTATCCTTCCTCCACCAAACTATATAGTTAGCACAATGCAGTCAGACAGGTAATCCAGACTCATTCATCAGCTTCCACATAGAAAAGTGTGATTCGTCACTTCACAGCATATATTTCCACTGCTCCACAGTGGAGTGCTCCATCTGACACTTGGCATTGTGCTTGGTGATGTAAGACTTGCATGCAGCTGCTTGGCTGTATAAACCCATGCCATGAAGCTCCCCACACACAGCTTTTGTTGTTGTTAACGCTAGAGGAGGTTTGGAACTCTGCAGTTATTGAGTCATGAGGGCGTTGGCAACTTTTACACACTATGCAGCTCAGGACCCTGCTCTGTAACTTTCCTTGGTCTGTCACTTTGTGGTTCCTAAACACTTACACTTTTCAATAATACCACTCAGAGTTGATGGTGGAATATCTAGGAGGGTAGAAATTTCACCAGCTGACCTTTTGCAGTGGTGGCATCCTTGAGCATTGCGCTCAAATTCACTGAGCAGTTTAGAATGACAGGCGCGTAAGGCAGACTGCATGGCTAGGTGCTTGATTTTATACACCTATGGTACTGGGACTGAATAAAACACTTGAATTCAGTGATTCAGGGGTGTGTCTTAATACTTTTGTCCATATAGTGTACCTCTGAAAATAGCATGTAATACATTATGAACTATATATATATATATATATGTCTTATTTATTGGATTTCCTGGAGTAGTTTCAATAAGATTAGGAAGAGGATTAAAGAAGCTAACTACTTTAGCTTGAACAGCCCAAGTCTGTTGTTTATTGTTTGGTGATATTTGCTAATTAAGATGCAATTTAGCAATAAAAATTTAAAAAGTTTATTAACACTTTCCCGAGCCCTGCTGCATATTATTGACATCACCAATTCTAAAACCTTGGCAGATGTTGCAGATGTTAAGTTTAATTTAATTCAATAATACAGTCACATACAAGTGTTAACCCATTGCCTACAGAGAACTGTGCATATACTGCAGTTAGCCTTTCTATAAATAGAAATAAAACTAGATGTGGATTGTGCACAAATTATAGGTTATGTTTAATGTTCCCATAGAGAACACATTAACTTCATGTATTTTAGGACTCTAACAAAACATGTCATTTGGGAGTTCAAACTTTTTAATATGACGTTATTTAACATTATCATGTTACCACTATCAGTTATTGTCTTGACAGATGGTGTAATGTTGGATGACATGATAAGTACACATAGCGGAAATCAGTATGTAACATAAACTATCATGACATCATTCATTATTGCATCTGTCATGAAAATGACTGGTACGTTGTCATATTACTGGACATAATCTCTCACAGCAATATATTTATTGCATCTGCCACCACAAGTTTATGCCATGTTTATGTTATGGAGCAAGGTTGAAGTTTTAGGCTTGACATGTTTTGCCCAGGCTCTCACTTGCTTCCTGCTCTGTTAATGATTGACCCTGATTAAACTTCTCCTGTCCTTGGGAGTTGGTCTTAAATGAGCAGTTTCCATTGTTTTAATCAGGGACGTGGGAGTGCAACATGCAGAAATGAGAGAAAGTGTGTGGAGGGGGGCGAGCTTTTCCTGCATCTTAAGCTGAGGGGTTGGGATGGTGGGGTGTGTTGGGGGGCATTAATAAAGGAAGCCCTGAACGCCCTGCTACTGTTCTCCATGCCCTTCAAAGGGAGGTGACTTCAAGTGCCTGGGAGTTACCGACGCTCCTGATTACCCGTCCGCTGCGAAAACCCGTTTCCACAGCGGAGAGTGAGGGCGAAAACGTGGCGGCCTGCGCTGACAGAATCAGGCCAGGCTCCTTCACTCAGGCTGTTCGGAGGCCATCTGGGCTCCAGCCTGGGGAAGCCTCGGCACCAGGAAGCAGAAACACACCAAAAGGTGCGTGTGACAAGGACTGGGAAGTCATTAGCACAATACAAATGTTGCACTGGACAGGGTCATGGATCAAAGACCCAGAAACACTCCACAGCACACTGAACTGGGAAAGCCAAAAGCAGCGAAGAAGCAGGGTTTAGGCCTGTTTCTTAGCACTTTGTGTTATTACGGGGTTGGATTTCCTCCCCTGCAGTGATGCAATGAAGTTAGACCCCAGATTTAACTCTGCTCTTAGATCAGACCACAGATCCAGCTTTTCTCTCTTGGATCAAACTTGTAGATAGAGCATTTCTCACAGAGTCACAATAGATCCTGATTTTCAGGCCTCAGATCCATTATATGTCTCTGATTACTTTTTTGTGGTAAATGCTAATTGAAACATAACAGTTTTTTAGACTTGTAATGGTCTAAATGTAATTTAGACTTGCACAAATCATTAACGTTTATGGCCAATTCTGATTTACAGCCAAATTGGCTGATGACTAATTTTATTGTCCTTTTAACCCAAAGTTCAAACTGTGAATACATAAAACTCAATGGCACATTTCCAGTGCTGTCTGTTACCCAGTGTCGAAATGTGAATGCTTTTTAATGGGGAATTCTGTGTATGTTTTAAATATCTCCATATATCATTTGTTAAATTGTAAACGAAGTCATTCAAAATGGTTTGATATGAATATGATGCAGGGAAATTTCCCACCTTGGATATTGCTTACAGTGGTTGCGAAGGGAACTTGGGGTTGACACATCTATGATGAAAATATACCAATTTTATTCATCTGAAATGACCAATTGGCCATTTTTATATGTCATTTGGTAATGCCATTTGGGTTGCAGGCCAAAACATTCTCAAAAAAAAAAAACAAACAACAAACCCTGAAGACATTGTTTCCATTTAACATTCCAAACTGACTCTTAACTTTTGAATCAAAAAATTAGTTACCTAATTGAACAACACAAATCCAGTAAAGTATTGTGTTAATAGTTAGAGGTGACTGCTATTTAGCACAATGCATAATAAACATTTTAGTACAGCTGTAACAGCAGCACAACCTTACAATAACTTACAGCACAAAATTGCAAAGATCAACCAAAAGATATATAATTAATTGGCCAACTACTGATTCTGTTTGAAGCAAAAGTCTACCAGTTCCAATCATGGCTGATTCCATTTGTTCCTCCCTAATCAAACTAGTTCTTTACTTGTGTTTTTAAATGAGCTTATTTCAGTGACTGCATATAACAAATTCAAATCTGTAAGCAGAACTTTACAAACATTTTATGGCATGTGGCCATACGTAAATGTTTGGGTGCCCAGTCAAATTACATGTAGTATTTCTAAGTGAAAATAAGGTAACACTTCCTCTATATACTTTCAGTAACACTTTTTAAATGCACAACTACAGTTTAACATTGGAAAAATAATGCAAAAAGAATGACATGTTTTATAGTGTATTTAATTACATGTTTTCTTTTGCTTATTAAACTCAGCATTTAAATAATTAATTGTGTCCCCTGAAGAGGATGTGTTAACTAATTTTCACTTGGCATTGCATGGCATTTGACCAGCAGTGTTCAGACTTTTGCATATGACAGTATGTATGTAACTTGTGTACATGTTTGTGTATATGTCAGGTAGGTGGACATTTTCACACAATGTTGAATTACCGGGAGAAAATAATCTGATAGGGCATCTTCAGGCCAATCACAGCTTCATAACACTGTAGCCCACCATGAAGAAAAACAATGCCAGTCGATAGTTAAGGTGCTATGAAGGGGTTTTCTATTGCGGTAAAGCAGAAGTCACATGATCCTCAGCATCAGGAAGCAGAAACACATCAAAAGGTACGTCTGCCAAGGAATAGGAAGTCATTAGCATTACACAAATGTTGCACTGGACAGGGTCATGGATCAAAGGTCCAGAAACACTTGGTGGCACACTGAACTGAGCAAGCTAAATAAGTAAGGGACTGGGCTTCACATTCCTCAAAGTTTCCAAGACCACACTTCCTTTTTATGCAGGTCAGTTATATAAACTAATAGGGCAAAACTGATCTTGGAGCTGGTTTGTACTTGCCGTCCCAGGACACTTCTGTAAGGCTATGCTGCTGGAAGATTCTCTGCTGCCAGAAGTTTCCAGTAAGTGCAGCTTTTTCTGAAAGTGACAATCTAATTTACACAATATTCCCTTTAGCCCAAATGTAGTTGATCAGCCAAGACATAGAGGGTTTCTGAACTTTGTTTTGCTGTTGAGCTCTGAGGCTGTGCAAAGTCTGAGACCAACTTTTCATTTATTATTATATGTTATGTACATTATGTAGATACCTCAACAATATATATATATATATATATATATATATATATACATATATGTGTATACGTGTTCCCTTTATGGCTGTTGTTCTTTTCAGGAGACCTTTTCCACACCTCCAAGTCTTACAAGTTGGTCACACTTTCTGCTTGTCCAGATCCACATAATCCCAAACACATTCAGTGATGTTAAGGTCAGGATGATTTACACTGATGTCCAATTTCAGAATTGTAGTGCAAAGTTCCTTATTGTCTATTTTGCTCATTGTTCGCTCATAGTTGTCTTCTTGTGGTGGAAGGATGGACAGAAACATTTGTTTTAATTTTATCCTGTCTTTCAAGGATGAAAAGTAGTGATTATCTGATGGTGACCGTTTTTGTGGTCAACCAGGTTTCACATCAATTGTCCTCTTTTCTCTGTATCTTTTGAACTCCAGGTTTGATAACTCTTGTTTTTTTTACTGAAGAAACATCTTTAGCCATTTACATTTATGGCATTGAGCAGATGCTCTTATCCAGAGCGACTTACAACCGTGCTTAGTGTTCCGTTGGATAATGTTTCCTAGCTAGTACAGGAAGGTTAGAGTCTAAAATTTGCCTTGAGCTCCGACGCTGCCCGAACAAGGGCCAGCGCTAATACCTGGAGAGAAGAATACACAGACATATATAAAGCACAAGTGCACTACCTAGCAATCCCAAACCAGTGCTCATACATAGAGAGAAGAAAGGTTATGGTCATTATAAGTGCCAAAACAAAGTATTTCAATATATACATCTATTGTATATAGCACAAAAGAAAGGAATTTGCAAGGCAGCTGAGATAAGTCTGGCTAGCTAAATGTTAGTGTCTCTGTGAAGGTTAACAATGTCAGTGATTCCTTTGGTAGTAGTTCATGTAAAAAGGACACTTTACTTGGTTTTATGTTGGGTAGGATGAAAGAGTTGATTCGGTAGTAGATGACAGAAGTAAACAGCAGGCAAATGAAATACTGATAGGTTTGTTATTATGCTTAGTGTTGGAGGCTTTGTGTAATTATCTGTTGAAAGAAGCAACTGGTAAGATGACACAGCCTGTCAAATTCAGGCTCCAAAGAAATAGGGGGCAGCATATCACCAGAAATTTGTGGTGTGCACTACTATCATGAGAAATTAGGAAAATCATAGTCCCTCCTCCCACTTCACTCCTTACCAGTGTTGCCAGATCAGCTTCAAACTTCATCCCTTTACTTGAATGGATTAGTGGTGGAAAGCAGGACCACTTTATTTGCTTCCTCTGACATCACTTCTTTTGTTTACGGCTGAATGTTTTTTTTTTTGTTTTTTTTTTGCCAGGAGTGGATGGTGATGGTTGCTTGCCTAGAGCTTCAGCCATCGTTACATTTACTCTTGCTGTCATTGGCTACCTGCCTGGGAGCAGGACATTCAACGTGGTTGACAAGAGGTTAGAATATGCTGTTGGGCCAGTGCTACTTCTTCATTCTCTCATATTGGACTGACTCTACCCTACACTACAGTTACTCACTATCACCTCTTGAGATACAAAATGGTATTACAAGACAAAACAGGCTGGGGCTAGCTGGTTAGCATGCTAGCTTCAGTAGATATCTCTACAACATGATACATAAATGTCTTTGCCATCAAAACAGTGAAAAAATCCTGTTTTTTCTTCTGACACCGAAAATTGTGATTGGAGATTGAATGAATAAGTGACAAAAGAGTGGCGTCTACAAAGCAATGCTGTTAACAAGCAATTGAAGATTTTTACCTGACTATTAGCATTGTGCAAACAACAAAATGAACAAAAGTATGAGGCTAAGATATGGTGGCCACACGTCTGGTTTTAGGCCGGACAGTCCGTTTTTCAACTCCAGTGCAATACCTGGACGGACACCTGTCCTGTTTTCGGGATGAACTATTTAAAATGTTGACTCGCCAACAATATTATGTGTGCCATTGGCTTACGTCCCTGTCAAAAGAAATGCCTTGCATTTCATTGGTTTAACAAGGTCATGTGACATCGCCTACTGTCTAACCGCAGGTCAACCCTCTAAATGCTAGTCAATTAGTAAGCTCCCGTCTGACTCACGAATGATATCCATTCCACCCAATTAGGTGAGTAAAGCAATCATTTATGTGTTATATAGGTTAGGTTACCCCCCCCGCTTTATGATGTCCTCCTTTTGGGGTTGTGAAAGTGGCCACCCTAGGGTAAGATGGTCACTGCTGCTGTTTTCATCTACTTTGTGTTCAAATGCAGGTTTTATAGCTCCTTATAGCTCCGGTGCAAAATTAAAGATGCAAGGTTTGGATACTAAACATGTATTGGCTGATGAACTACATGTGTCCCTCCATCAGTGTCCCTGAGTGTCCCCCTCTCTGTTTTTTCTCTTTTCTCTTACTGTCTCCCTCTCTTTCACTCTCCGTATCTGTCCTTCTACATCCGCAGTGTTCCAGCTCTGCATAATTACACTTTACACACACTAATGTTGCATCATGTCATGCAAGGACATGCCCGTACGGAGAATACAGTAAACACACGGTGACTCATCGCTCCCTTTCACCTCTGCCAGAGGCTCAAAGGTGGTTAGATCAGCAAAACAAATGAGTCGATTCTGAGGCATCCCTGGAGAGGCATCCATCTGTGAAGTGACTGGCAGCTCTGTCAATGAATGGGAGTGTGGTAATGTTCCAGCATTCGGAGGGCAAGAGGATGTGCATGCATGTGTATACTACCGCTCAAATCGCTATGCATTGTAGGCACACTCCAAGTATGCGGACACATAATGTAATGTAATGTAGTACTTGTAGTTGCCTTGATTTGGTCACCACTTTAACATATATATGGTCTTTTGTATATTACTATTATTGTACAGTGGACCCAAAACGTATTTGAAGACTTTTATCCATCGGTAAACTTGGTTTCAGAGAAAAACACTTTTAGCACAACATCAAACTGATGGTGGACTATATTTGTAGAATAAGCCGAATGAATTCCATCCAGATTGCATTCAAAGTACTGTAAAGCACAGAGGTGGAAACATCTCTCTCCCCACCATCACAGACATTTACACTACATGCTGCAACCGCAAAGCAAACAGCATTGTGGATGACCACACACACCCCTCACACACACTCTTCACCCTCCTACCGTCTGGAAAGAGGTACAGAAGCATCTGGGCCCTCACATCCAGACTGTGCAACAGCTTCTTTCCCCAAGCCATCAGACTCCTTAACAACCAGGTCTGGTCTGAATAATTGCACACATTTCAGTGACTGGACTGAACGCACACACACAGTCTCATCTTTTAAATCTGTCTACACATAAACTTAAGGAGTACAATGCTTACATTTATACCAAAATATGGACATAATTGCTGCTAAAAACAATGTTCAATGTTCATCTAAAAAAATGGACATAACTGCACTTTACTGCTCCCACTACCAGTGGGCTATCTGCCCCCTCCCTGTATTTATTGTTTGCTGTTTCATATATTGTAAATTGTCTTGTGTATCTATTGTATTTATTGTTCTATGTAGCACCTTGGTCCTGGAGGAACATTGTTTCGTTTCACTGTGTACTGTACACCAGTGTATTTGGTTGAAATGACAATAAAAAACTACTTGACTTGATCAAAGTCTGGCACTGTGTTTCTTATAATGGTGTAATTTATGAGATCCTGAAATCAGATATTTAATAGGATTGATTTCTAATAATTGGGCTTATAGTGTATTTAACCCTTTGATGTCCTTACCTAGAAAAATATATATTTTTTCATTTTCATTTGTTTGGGGCAAAAACAACAAAGCAAGTACTCAGTTTTAATTGCATACGGTTAGCATTTAGCATAATTAAACAATTATGTAATTATGTAACACTATTTGGTAATGTTTTTTGAAAATTATTTTACCCTTATTAGAGTAGCTACTTTCTGTTGAATAATGTTACATAATTCTGTTCATCAAAACCTTTGAAACTATGATATGCTGAAAGAATATGCTTTACCTGTTGCTTGCTTCCCCTATGGATGAAAACAGTTAAGGTGTATCTATTGAAAGACTTAGTGACCTGAATTTTTAGCCTAACATATGTCTACCAATTGGCAGAATCAGGCTGGGTTATATTCAACATCATCTTTATTAAGATACAGTAACTCAAAATGCACTCTACCAAAAAGTTAAGCAGAACGTTTAAGGGTTAATTTTTAATAGGGTTGAGATCTGTTGACTTCAAATATGGCTTTTTTTCCCCCTGTATTGATCAACCCAATCAGTGACCCCTTGTGCCCTGTGAATGGGGGGGGCGGATTTTGATCTTGGAAGAGATGTATCATCTTAAGATAGATGATCAGTCAGAATAATTTATTCTGTAGAGGTCAAGCATTTATACTGTTCTCTTGGAGTAATTTGCCACCTGGTTTTATATCAACAAGAAGATTTGAATTAATGAAAATAGTGATTACGAGCATTTTGATGCTGTGTAGTCATGTCATTTGTGAAGGAGCAGGAACAGAAGAGAGATACATGTTCAAAAGCTGGTACTGATCTCATCTCAACATCATTAATGAAACTAAGAGTGCTGGAATCTTCTCTGAGCCCCATGCCAGTGGTGTGTTGGTAGACCATTGTTCTTACTCTTTCTGTCCTCCACAAGAAACGATTCCATGTGTGGCAAATGTGCTTCAGTCATTAGAACCAGAGCTCCGAGTTCAGAGAAAAGCTAGAATCCAATCCTCCTGTCCACTCCCTGCAACTGGACATAATTTCCCATAACTAGAGCTAAGGTCATCTATTAGAGAGAGAGCTGTAATGTTCACAGTGGTACTCACTCTGCCATCTTTTAAGACCTTTGTGCTATGATGCCTTCAGGAAACTCAGCTCTACACTAATAGTTATTCAATGGTTTTTGGTCTTAATATATGGATCTAGGAAACAGTTATATAGTTATATGGCATCTCTCCATAAACAGTTTTCAGTAAGGACATTCTGATTCTCAAAAAGGCTAAGCTGATTTTCAAGGAGCTCTGCAACTCATTTCACACTCGCTGTGTTAACTAGCTAGCTAATGCTAACAGTTGTTTAAATGGCTGCCTGTGCAAATGTTTTTTTTTAAGTCTGCTGTTATGATTATTTACACAGATTAATTTTCTTTCTTTTAGATGCCCCTTAATTGAGCTCAAAAGCCAAGAGTGCAATCTAGTCCAAAGGGTGAAATGATAAAGATAGACAGATAAATGACAGAGATATACATATAGAAAAAAATCTGTATCAAAATCAAGCTGCTAATTTAGCTAACTAGTGGAATTTAGTGTGATTCCCTTGTGTAACTGTCAAGCAGCACAGAAATTATATTGCTGAAAACTCACAGCGTTGCCCTCTGATGGACTGGCAGCCTGTCCAGGGAGTTTCCTGCCTTCTGCTCAGTGAGTGCTGGGATAGGCTATACCACCCCTCCCCACCCAGAAGGATACGTGGCTTTGAAGATAAATGAAAATCACATCATGCAACTAGTTGTAACAAAGTTTCACTGTGAAGCCAGACTAAGTAAATTGAACAATACATTCTAGTGCATTGTGGCTGTATGGTGCGGTCAAATCAAGGCATTTTTTGCTGTGCAGTTGAAATATACACTCATCATCAAAAGAATATTCGCACAAATAGTTGCACCCAGAAGAAATCAACCAAGAGGAATGAAACTTGGTGGGTAGGTTTGACACTGACAGACATACGAATGACTCAAGTTTCACACTCATCCTCACATGTGATGTAAGCAAGAACGGGCCTTATCCCTGTACCTGACTGACCCAACAGCCACGATTGCGGACATTCAGTGAGCAGGACACCATTAGGAACCTCTACAACTCCATGCCAATACTTGCATTAGCAAACATACTGAGAGACACTTCTTTTGTATGTGTAGCTCAATAAATATTGTTCATATCAGTCTAAATGTATCATCACTTATTGTTTCTGGTAACCTTTATCTTCCTTCCCAATAGCACTGCAATGCCACACTTCTGGGTGCAAATATTCTTTTGATGATGCGTGTGTTTTAAACATTCATTGTGTTAGGCATACTGAACTGTGTCTCCAACTGATTTGGGGATGCTCTGTGTGTGAATGCACTAATGCATCTATTTGAGCTGGACAAGTTTTATCAGAGGAGGTCCAGTAATTTAATTTGTGTATAATTTGACTGGCCTGTTCATATGGGTTAAAAGGTCTGTGTAAGTTCCATAAATTACCTCAAGTAGGTTTGAAATCATTGCATGGGCATTTACATCAGCATAATGCGACAGGTGCCACACTTACAAACAATAACATGCCAATGGCAAATGGCATATGGACTAGCATTAGGCCAGTCATTAAACATACCAAATGCCACTCGACATAACAGAAACGTATTGACTTGTGAGAGGTACATTTGAGATGTTTCATTTTCCTTTTCCTTGTAATTCGACCTTTTTCAAAAACGTTGTGTATTACAGTTGTATTGCCATGACTCTAAGGAAGATTTAGGAACCATGTCAAATCAATCTCTATATTAATTGTTTTAGCCTTGTCTTTAGCTTTTCCATATGCTGTTTTGTTATTACATTGCTGTGGATGTTGATGCAATCAGGACTACAGTCTTGAAAAAATGGTTCCTCAAGGGTTCTTTAGCAAAGATAATGATACTATATGAAACCATGAGCATGTCATTATAATAGCAGAATCTTTTTTTGTGCTATATAGAACCAATTTCAAAAAGTTTCTATACAGAAACACATACAACGAATTCTCTATTAATCTGAAAAAAACATTTCACCCTGTAAAGAGTTAGATAAACATGCAATTGGTAATCTGTGTGTTCATGTTTTAGATTGACCCATTGTCTTTTCTAAAGATCCCTTCAAATACCTTTATTTTTTTTTAAAGAATGCACTATTACTGTGGGAGTTATTACAGAAGGTAGCTTGCTTCAGAAGTATTACTAAAAAGTCCTGTAAAAACTATGGACACGGCAGATTTGTACTGGATTAAATTCAGGGCCCTTGCTGATACTTACGACACCTCTCCTTGTGAAAACAAGTAGAGAAATCTGTTAAAAGTGAACTTTCAATTTACATAATATATTGGTCTTAAAAATAGAAAAAATAGAAGTGGATATGTCACCATATCACCACTGACATCTGAGCCTTTAGATTTCTCCATAAGGAACCATTTCCTGCAGAACCTTTTGGAAGACCTTTGTTTAGGTCAGAGGAACTAATTATACAATTACATTAGATTATAAGATCACCACAAAAAGTGAGCCATCTGTGACTAAAACATACCTAATAGTAAGTTTCTGGATGTAGGCCACATCAATGTTCAGCCACTCAAATAATTGCACAGTTGGGCGAGATTTGGTGGATGCCTTTCCTGCCGTTTTATTTGATGTTCCAAGTAGTCCCACAGATTTTCAAAGGGATTCAAATCCGGGGATTTTGCAGGCCAGCCCAGATGTGTGAATGCTCCTAAATGTTCATCATGCCAATCAGTCACATTTGCAGCCCTGTGAATGCAAGAATTGTCATCTTGGAATACAGGGATAGAAATGGTCCCTGGTAAGATAATGAGCAAAAGGTAAAACCTGGTTGTCTGGAAGCTCAGTGTAGGCCTTGTGGTTCAAATTTACTGTCATCTTAAAAATACCCCCAGAAGACGGAAATTAAAATACCCCCAGAAGACAGAGACCAATGTTTTGTCTGGGGAGCTTATTTCTGTTATGTGAACTGAATGTAAAGCACAGTGACTCCCAAGAGCTAATACCTAAATCTATAAGCACTGTAGGACTGATACCAGGTTTGTTGTGTACGTTTCTGTTCTCAATTGTGCACACACGCTCGTTTATTACATCTCAGCACTGAAACTGCTGTCTCCTTGATGCTCTGGCTCCACTCCTGCAGACCATGGTGCTGTTCTGGTCCCCAGGGTTCATGGTGCAGGGCCGGTGAGTAATCTGCCCGCTAGCATGGCCGTGTTACCATTGATTTTGTCTCACTTCCCAGCTCCCCCAATTAGCTTCACTGCAGCCTGCTAGTAGCCTTGCTCTGTCAGGGGAGAGAGAGCAGCATCCAGCGTCTCCCCTCACAGTGCTTTGTTTACACTGCTAATTGCTGCTCCTGTTTCCTTTCATTAGCAAAGGCTGCCTGTTACGCTAAGTGCTTGCTCTATCTATCTGTCCGTCTGTCTGTCTCGCTCCACATCTGTCTCTACTTCCCGTTATCCATCAGTTTCGCTCCCTGACTCACTCTCTCTCCGTCTGTGTTTCTGTCTGTCTTTCTTCTCCATTTAGCTGACAGTTCCATGCTCCTCCCACACATGCGTCCTTTCCTTCTGTTGTCAGGTTGTAAATTGGCAAAAATCCCATTCGACCCACTAAGAAATTGTAGCACACTTTGTTTAGAGCTGCTGCTTAACATAGCACTTCAGTTTAAAGGGGATTAAACTAGCATTTAATATGTTATTTGTCTTGTTAAGTAGTATTTTGTGGTGAAGCATTGCATCTCTCAGGCTTACTGTTTTTAAGGAAGTCATGATTTTGTATTCTACTCCATTAGAATTCACTACAATTCCCAACATGCATTGGGCAAATACATAAATACCTTATATAAGCATTGGGAATCCCCTCAGTGCTACTATGTAGGCATTTATTTGCACAGCTGGTCAGACTGAGAGTCTACTCAGACTTACTTATATATTGAAAATCCAAGTTTGACGCTCGGTCGTGCATGTGACGTAAGCAAGCACAGGGCTTATCACTGTACCTGACTGACCCAACAGCCACGATTGCAGACATTCAGCAAGTAGTGATGCCCTCCATGAGTCATCCTGTTAGTGCCAACAGGACTACATGCACACAGACCATTACAATGACTGCCCTTAACACCACGTCACCGTCACCAAAGACTGCAATGGTGTCGTGCCAGATTGTCATGGGGTGACTCAGAATTGCAGTGCATCATCTTCAGTGATGAGTCGCGCTTTTGTCTTGGTAAAGACTACCAACTAGCGCCAAGAAGAGCAGTTTGGTGTCCCATGTCACATGTCCAGAAGGCCTGGTATCATTCCACCTCTACATCTACATCGACTGCATGGTGGCCTGACCCTATACTGAGAGACACTACTTCTGTATGTGTAGCTCAATACATATTGCTCATATCAGTCTAAATTTATCATCATTTATTGTTCCTGATAACCTTAGCTATTTGGCATTAAACCTTAGCTTTTCTACATTAAAATTAAAAATTAAAATTAAAATCGCCTGCCCTCAAAAATCCACCCTAAAAAACTTGTAGTTATTCCCACATGTAACGTACAGAAGGAGATTTTAAAGTGGAAAATCTGTGTGAAATTGTAATGTTTTTTCTGTACTAGGAGTTTTTCTCCTTTTATAATGCAGGAAATGTACCGAATGGTTGACAGGTCTGGATGGCAGCATGTGTTGCTCCGAAACCTGTATATATAGTTCAGTAATGGTGCCTTCACAGATGCAAATCACCCATGCCATGGGCACTAATGCACCTTGATACCATCATAGATGCTGGCTTATGAACTGTGCACTGATAACAGCAGGCCGGATGGTCCCTCTCCTGTTTAACCTGGAGGACATGTCCAGGTTAAATTAAAAAATGCAAATTTTGATTCGTCAGACCCCAGGACACTGTTTCACTTCACCTCAGTCTATCTTAAATGAGATTGGGTCCAAAGAATACAGCAATGTTTCTGAATCTGTTTATGCACAGTTTCTTCTTTGCTTGGTAGACTTAGTTTGCATTTGTGGATGCAACGATTGACTGTAATAATTTTGGGAGGTGCTCCTGAACCCATGCAATGATTTACATTATGGAACCATGGCTGTTTTTAATGCAATACCACCACAAAGATCGTGACCATCCAGTGATGGTTTTTGGCCTTCTCTGAATCTTTCAATGCTACTATGTACAGTAAATAATGAAATCTCCAAGTTCTTTGCTAATTTATGTTGAGAATTGTGCCACTATTTAACCATACAGTCTTACCACTTGGGATGCTCTTTTTATACCTGACCATATTGCAGGCCTTTTGCCTATTAACCTAATTCGTTGTGAGATGTTCCCCCAGGTGTTTTTAGCATTACACAACTTTACAAGTCCTATGTTTCCCCTGTCTCAGCTTTATTGAAATGGGTTTATACATACAATATATCCATACCAGTGTGAACACATGCACACAGAATACATAGAATTCAAAATGACCCTGACTCACAGTAAAGTCTGATGTGTCACAACAATTGAACACCTGCCTATTATGCTGTTAGTTCACTACATGTCACCAAAACAGCTCCAGCCCGCAAAGGCAAGGACTCTACAAGACCTCTGAAGGCGTCCTGTGGTTTCTGCTACCAAGACGTTAGCAGAAGATCTTTTAAGTACTGTAAGTTCCATGGTTGTTTCAGAACATCAAACAGTCGAGCTTAGATCTCTAGAATTTGGAGGCCAATGCCACATACAGTTCAATTCAATTCAATTCAATTCAGTTCAATTCCATTCACAATTCAATTCACAGTTCAATTCAGTTTACTGTCATTATACCAATACAGGGTTGTACAGCACAATGAAACACTCAGGCTCCTTCTCCAGTGCAGTGATTAAAATAAATATATATATATAGTAGTACAGTGCAAAGACAAGTAAACAAAATGTGCACAAACAGTAAATAGTAAAACAGGTTTAGTTATACAGGTTTAGTTAAAGTGCAGTGCATACAGTCCTGTGAGCTAGTGGAACCCAGTGTGTGGGTGATCAGGGCTAGATCAGTAACAGTCTATAGTGTTATAGTCATGTTCCGGTAGGTGCTGCAGGCGTGACCAGTTTGACAACTCTAGGGTAAAAGCTGCTCCTAAACCTAGTGGTTCTGGCTTGGATGTTCCGGTACCTCATTCTGGATGGCAGAGGTTGGAAGAGGGGATTGCTGGGGGTGTGTGGGGTCAGACGATATGTTGACTAGCGGGAGAGGTAACCTAGCTGCTGCCATCTCCAGCGCTGCCGGAAGTGATACTGAATTCTTCTTCATGTTCCTCAAAAACTTTTACCGTACAACGACTGATATTCACAATGCATCTCAGATTGGGAATACTGATCTAGGATCTGTTCCAGTCAGTAAAATCTAAGTAAATATTAGAAGGATCTGCTCCTAAATTGGCACTTTTACTGTTTGTGAATGCTTGTCAAATTGTGTTCTGTGGCAAAGCACATTATCCTGCTGAAAGAGGCCACTGCCATCTGGGAGTACCATTGCCATGAAGTGGCGTACCAGGTCCGCAAAGATGTCTAGGTAGGTGCCAAAAATGGACCAGGTGACTTTCTTACATTGCTCTTAAGTCCTGTTCAAAGGCTCAAATGCTAATTCTAGGTGTTTTTGATAGTAGATAGGGGTTAGCATGGGCACTCTGACAGGACTGTAGCTACGTAGCCCCATATGCAACACCCTGGTGGTGGTTAGTGGTTTGTGCTTCTTTAGAACACAGTCAGTAGGTACTCACCACTGCTGAGCAGTAGCACCCCACAAGCTGGCCATAACTATTTGACCCTTGCCAGGTTGCTTAGGTCATCACGTCTGTCGCTTTCTCTTGCATCCAATGCATCAACTATGAGAACTGACTATGTTTGCTTACTGTCAAAATTATTAAAGACCTGGATGTGCATCATTGTAACAAGTGTTAATAATTTGCTTCCTCTAAGAAGCAAATTTCCTTCCAGGAAATACATTGTAAACATGAATGCAATGTGAATGTCTCACTTGATCTGTCTCCATCTAAATCTTTGTACACTCTGCTAGACAATTTTGTGGCATTCACATGTGTTTTGGGAAGAGACAGACATTCAGACCCCCATAAAGGGAGTGCAGAAAGTCCAGGTGATACTAAGAAAAATAAAGCAAAGGTCTGTTGAAGAATCAAACATATGCACAGAGATGACACGAAGACACATTTCAAAGCAGAGGAGATGTGTCTCTATTTCTCTCGCCAATCACTCAAGTTCCAATTTTTAATGTAAACCTTTGATATGATACACATGCTTTCACCTATGCCCAGTTTGTCTGTATTTCCACTACTGGTTTATTCTACTCTGTTGACCGCTACATATATAGTTTTCTGCAAATGTTGTTGGTCAATCAAGATGTATTTGATGTGGAATGTGGACTGAGGTGAATGAGGATTCTAGCATCCAGAAACATATGAAAGTATATTGTATAGCTAAAAACAGTAGTAGAAACTATTTGAAGGCCCATACTTTGTCTGTACTTTTTAGTGTTTGGTGACTGTATTGAGTCAGAATTCATAAATTTTATATGGACAAAAAAGTGTTATATATTTATATATCCCATCCATGATCAGAAACCACATTTAAGTTTTAAGCCAGACTGTCATAGAGTGACTCAGAATGGCAGCGGGTCATCTTCAGTAACGAGTCCTGCTTTTGTCTTGATGGAGACAACCAACAAATCCGTGTGTAGAGGCACCGTGGTCAGCACCAAGATGAACGGTTTGTTGTCACATGTCCAGAAGGGCTGGTGTCACTCCACCTCCACCCCTACCGCACAATCTGCAGGAACTGTGTGAGAATATTCAAGCTGCATGGGATGGATTATCACAGGACACCATTACGAACCTCTACAACTTCATGCTGAGACATCTGGCGCGTTGTAATAGCAAACATGGCGGCCTGATGCCATATTGAGAGAGACTACTTCTGTATGTGTAGCTCAAAAAATATTGCTCATATCAGTCTAAATTTATCATCATTTATTGTTCCTGGTAACCTTTATCTTCCTTCCCAATAGCACTACAATCCTTCCTTCTGGGTGCAGCTGTTCTTTTGATGATCTGTGTATATTGTTGGGATTGAAATTAGCAGCACCTGGAGCGGCTAACCAAGTACTCCAGTAACTGTGCATGTTCCTAAGTAAAATGCCTCCTCACTAATGCTCGCTCACTGACCTGCTAACGAGAACATAAAGAAGAAGTTCAAGCAAGTCCACGCTTACTTTTTCAATGCCTTGGCTTGTGTATGTATTTAGCTCCGTTCTGGTTGGTTCACTCGTTGTTTGTGTTGTGCGTATGTGTGTTTTTTTCTTCTTTTTTTTTTTCCTCACTTGTAGTGAATTATGCCTGAGAGGTTTGTGTGCTGAAGCAAGACTCTGCATCTGCAGTGCCCCCCCCCCGAAC
>CM067492.1:8292595-8327604 GCA_034552555.1 Semaprochilodus insignis | reverse complement strand
TGCAGTGCCCCCCCCCCGAACCCCACCTGCACCCCACTCCCCGCCTTCCCATCAGCCCTGGTACTAGCAGTGAGGAGAGCGAGAGAGAGAGAGAGAGAGGAGGGAGTGGAGTGGAGCACAGCCGCGCCTCCTTAATGACTCCCATCCCTCTCTGTGCCACGTTATTAATTAGCTCAATGATCCTTGCCGATGGGACCTGGGCGGCGGATTAGAGCCCCCGGCGGGCGCGGCAAAATCAGGAGTGGCTCTGCCTGAGCTGGAGAGGTGAGGAGTCTCTCTGGAGGGCTCGCACACTGCAGCCAGTATCACTCTCACCACCCTGGGGGAACACGGCGTGTGTGTGTGTGTGTGTTTGTTTGTCATGTGTGTGTATGTATGTAACTTTTAGGGCAGGTGCAGGCAAGGAAATGAGAGAGAGAGAGAGAGAGAGAGAGAGAGAGAGAGAGAGAGAGAGAGGGAGGATGTGTCTTTGTACATTATGGCAATAGGGCAAAGCCCCAAAGAGTGCATATTACATTAGTGCAGTAGATGTTAGTAGTTATTCATCTTTGGTGAGTTGCATACTCAAGGCCATTCGACCCATGACCTCTGAAGTGAAATAGCCAGTGCGAGACCTTAACCTTTTAAGGTCAATTAAAAAAAAGTAGTGTCTATTTTTGCCTTTTGTCAACTTCTTTCTCTTAATAGCGTGTTTTCTGAATGTTGTTGTTGGATATGTTTGTATTTGCGTTCAGAAACAATCAGAAATCTGCCCTAGGTAAGCTCACACACTTCTATTCAGTGATCACAGACAGCATGATAGTGCATTCAAAGTTCTGGCTCTACATGCTAACATTGATCAACATCTTTACTGTTGTCAACGGGGACATGCACGTGGGAATTTACCCATAATGCAAACAGTTTGCATGGTCTGGTGTTATTGATTGTCCACTAAAGCAACAAGGCTAATATAACTAGCAAGCAATGGAAGCTATGAGGCAATAGACCTCATAGTACTCAATTGTCACATTTCTGCATTTGACATAGCAGTTGTTGTCACAGCAGGGAAAACATCTATGAATGAGAGCAACGTGGTGGAACTCTTTTCGTTTTCAGAGAGTAGCAATAGGGCTACAAACTTTTACCTTGAGAATGACCTGCATGACTGATATGAAGCTAAGCATCAGTTAAGTTACCCAGTGAGGTCGGTAAACTTTAACTGCTGATGTTTACTAGAAGATAGTCAGTGTTATGCAGGTTGCAGGTTGACTCATGTATACCTTTCACAGTCTTAATCTGGTTGGTTGAGTCAGATGGCAGAGCTGGGAATGATGTCACAATTGATTGTAAAACATTTGGAAAGCCAAAATGGACAACTCCAAAAATACCTTTGTTTTTTTGGTATACACTCAGTTTGCTCGCTAGCCAGGTTAGTCATTAGCCATTAACCAGTCGTAGCATTACCTATTGATAACTATACATTATATAGTGCTTTGCGAATCCAAACACTGTAGCAACATGTCCACAGATAGACAGCACTGTGTGTACAACTGATTTGGCACAAATAGACACACGTGCTAATGAACAGTATTGCACTACAGCCTTGATGTGTGGTGCAGCCTTCTTGGATCTTGAGGTAAGGGTTGGTGAGCCTCTCCCGAGTTTCTGAGTAGCAAAATCTGACTTGAAGGGGTGTTCGCATTCTCGTTGAAACTTTCTACTGGGAACTCGGGAACCCCTACTTCCAAGTTCAAATGGAACGCATCATTGCTTGTTAGCTACAGTAGCTTCATAGCTAAAACTAGAAACAAACTTTGGACACCAAACACGTCTTGGTTGATCAACTACATTTAGAGAAAGAGAAAATTAAACAATGAAAAATTGGCCAAACTGTCTTTGTAAGAATGACAACCAGCTCCCTTTAGCATATTGCCTTTCCTTTTTTGTAGTTTCTTTCTTTTTTCTCTTTGTGTTTCTCTTACATACCTGACTTTCTATCTATTTTTCTCTGTCTCTGTCTCTGTCAGCAAAGGTGAGCTCCACTGGGTGTTAGTAGTAGTCTATAGGGAGCAGGAGGGCTGCAGTGTCCTGACTGCAGTGGTGCCCTGCTCTGCCTTTCCATCTAATCCTGGCACAGCCCACACCTGACAAAGACAGCCTCCCCTTTGGAGGTTTGATTGAGCCTCTGCTCCATGCTGGTCTGCAGAAACCAGAGGCTCTTTGTCCTCCCAACCACTCTGTGTGTTTGCCTAAGGCCCAGTCCCCTCGGCACGTCCATTTGCATTGGTGTGATTGTCAAAATAGAAAAAAGAGAGGACGAGGGGGAACCAGCCTCTCCAGATGCGTGACTATGGCACGGAGCAAATGAACATAAATGTCACTGTCAGGGCGAGAATGAAGAAAAAGCGTGTCAAATGAGCAGTCTGTGCAGCTGTCTGAAGACAAGGGGACTCGTTTAGTATGTGAAGAAGAGAATCAAGGGGAGAGATGGGACAGGGATATGATATTGGCCTGGGATTATGGTCTATAGTAGTGGTGAACAGTGAAAATATTATGATTTAGGGTGAGATTAGATCACCTCACCATTGGTTCTGCAATCCAGACCTTTCTTTGTGTGTTGAAAGAAGATCTAATATCTATTGGTCCAGGTTGCACCTCTAGAGTTGAGGGGATGAGGACTGTTATGATGCTTACTGGGACCCAAAAGCTAAAACTGATTCCACATCAGTGATTCTACCTTGGACAGCTTAGCCAATATGGACTTTTAACTTAATTCAATTAATATTACGTCATTATTAGTATGTCATTACACTGTGACATAATTATGTAGTTAGTTACATATGGAACTTCACAGCTATTTATGTAGTTAATGTCCTAATAGTGATTCTGCATTAGAAAGCTCGGTAAATATGGGCCTAGGTTTTTATCCCATTCAAGGTCTTGTGTTGTTATTGTCAGTTTGCTATACGTTCACTTTATTTTACATGAGTATTGGTATCTAATTAACTTATTCTAGAATTAATTTTGTAGTTGCTTATGTAAATATGCAGTAATCCTGCTAGCTATGAGGCTTTGAAGTTAGTAGTAAAAACATTTTGGCCAGCAAAAACCATTAATTTTGCTTTACGTATACTTTCATTTTCCAATAACATAATTATTGGCATGTAATAACACAACTGTATATGCACAACTAACTATGTAGTAAGTCAATTAATTGTGATTCTACCTTTGAAAGCTTTTAACCATTCTAGAATTACTGTTCTCATTTTGCTGTACATTCAGTTTACTTTACCTAATTATTGGTATGTAATTAATTTTACATTTAATAGAATTTATTACATAGATGGTTATGTACATATGCAGCTATCATATTTATTAATAGGTTAGATATGTAATAACACACATATCTACTGTACTGTAACACACATGGACCCAAACTATTAACACTTGGAAGGTAAAGAGGTTGGACGTTATTGATGTCATTTTGCAGTACTGTATTTTTCTTTTTACATTTATACTTACATTCAAATACAATTACACAACTAATTATGTAGTTACTGTCACTGTTACATTGCTGTTGTTTTGCTACAATTTGATTTATGTTACATAATTATTGGTCCATCATTATGTTATTATATAATTAATTACAAAGTAATGTACTCATTCAGTCATGCAACTAATTATGCAACTAATTAATTGATCCTATATGGGAAAACCTAGTAGATATGGGCCTATGTCAATATGGGCCCATGTCGATATGGGCCTATATCAGTATGGGCCTATGCAGATATGGGCCTATGTTTATAACCCTTAAAAAATAAAGAGTTATCGTTGTCTATTGCCTGTACATTTCCATTACTTGGCAATTACATTATTTTGTAATTACATTTAGGCTTGATTTACATTCTGCACTGAAACTATAATACATTGAATTGAATTTGAAAATTGCACATAAATATAAAATAATAAAACACAGTTATTGCAAAAGTAAGTGAACTGAAGTATAAAACTGTGGTGATGTAATTTTGTATGAACATAAAGAAATCAAGTAAATATAATAAAATATCTTTTTCAGTGTATGGACAGTCTGCTCTTTGGACATTTTCCCGGTTGTTTAACTGATGACAGAAATGACAGAAATATGGCAACCATGTCAAATGTCTCAACACAAATATATATACGCAACAATAACTCCAATCATTCAAATCACTGTCATTAGTTGCGAATGTTATAATAATTAAAGTAGATTTAAGCATGTGGTTTAAACAGAATTTGAAGGGTAGTAGCCCACCAGCAACCAGGGAGCTTGGGTTTGCCTTAAGAGGTCATGACTTTGGATGCATGCTTCTCTGGAAGTTACTCCAGGGAGACTGAGGACAAGGGGCATTGTTTTGAGCAAAGACAGAACATACCATTTCTAGTACATACATTTTTATTTGTAATTCAGCTGGTTTAAGATGAGCATCTAAAAGGACCATGCTATTCAAGCTATTCAAGCTACCCAGGCAGAAATACATATCTAAATACATATCTCCTACTGATAATAGGAGATATCATCAGAAAGCACATCCTTCACGTCTGTGCACTCAACACACTCACAATCGTCAGATTCATCTGTTCTGGGAAGGTGACCAAAGCTCAACCCACACTACAAAATGTGCTTCTCCACTTGGCAAGCAGTTACACATTCCCTACTAGAAAGGTCTCTTAATCCCCAAAAGTTACCAAGCTTTAAGTAGCGTTTTATTGTTTTTAATAGGGATGCATAATCAATATAGCCTTTTGCTCCAAACCTGCGGTCTGCAATTTGCCAGTTTGTTGTTTTTATTCCGGCTGATCTGTGTCCATGTTTAAATAATATAAAGCACTCGCACTTTATTTGAATGCTACTGCTACGTCTACACTCATCATTTAAAGAATAGCTGCCTTCAGAAGGATTCAGAAGATTGCAGTGCTATTGGGAAGGAAGATAAAGGTTACCAGGAACAATAAATGATGATAAATGTAGACTGAAATGGGCAATATTTATTAAGCTACACATACAGAAGTAGTGTCTCTCAGTGTCACTACTGAATCATTCGAATATCTCACAATGTCAGACCTACCCACCAAGTTTCATTGCTGTCGGTTGAGTCCTTCTGGAATCCTTCGTTCTTTTGATGATTAGTGTATATCCATATGTCGTGGCATAACCATGCATTACTTATAGTTATGGCTATTGGGATGTAGCCAGCCATTACTTTGGACTGATCTCTCTGCTTGATTTCATGATATTTAAACTGGTTGTTGACTCTTAGAAATAGGAAAGAAATAGGAATTGGTCTTGAAAGTTAATTATAAGTGCGCATCTAATGTTTGTTACATTAGTCTACATGTGGAATACTGTATGTCTTTACATCATGGTGCACTACAAGCAATTCCGTGATATTCTAGATTTGGTACAGACTGACTTAGTTCAACCCTTCATATTGAGCCATTACTTTCACTACGTTTCACCCTACAGGTGAATGCAAGGGTAGGAGTAGGGTAAATGGTCAGGCCATCATACTTGAGTAATGTCTCCTCTGTCAAACGCCCTATGTGTTCAGGTATTGGAAATATCACAGTTGCCGTTGTAAGGGTATTTACATCTTTGATATGATGATGTTTAATTACTTTGTATGGGTACATGCTGTGACCCATCATATGTCTCTATACACAGCCTTGAAAGGCTCCAAGGTGACAGTGATGCTCTACCCATGTGATTATTGACTGGGTGACCTCTGGGTGACCCTGCTGGTGTGCGAGTAAAGGGCAGGGTGTTAGTGCATGGCGCACTGTCTGTCACACACGTCAATAAGGTGATGAATGGGACCGGTGGTTATTAAAACAGAATTAGAGCGGGGAGGGGGTTTGGGGGGAGAATGTGGCGATAAATGATGGCGCAAATGGCTCTGCAGTTGAGGGCTGGGGAGCCGGATGGCACAGCATCAGTGTCATCAGTCTTTATTATCCTCCAGGGAGAGAGAGAGAGAGAGAAAGAGAGAGAGAGAGAGAGAGAGAGAGAGAGGGGAATAAGGTAGGGAAACAGTCAGAGCTCATCACGCAGCATGGACGCCTTTAATCCCCCTGCTGGACACTCTCTAGCTTACCTGTACTCTGTCTCACTAATCAAGACTCTCTCTCTCTCTCTCATTATCTCTCTCCCTTACTCTCTCTCTCTCACTATCACTCACCATCTCTCTCACTCTCTTTCTCTCTTCAAATTTCTTCCCATATGTTCTGTTTCCCTTTGATCCACCCCTTTCTATCTCTCTATTCCATCTACGTCTCTTTCCTCTCTCTTTTTCTGTCTCTTTCGTTCTTTCCTTTTCTTGTTCTCTCTTACACTCATTCCCTCTGCAGCTCTGTCTCTGCTTCTCTCTTTCTTTGCTTCTACATCTCTCTCTATCTCTCCTATTTTTCTTTATCTTTCTTATTCTTTTTTCTGCTCATTCTCTCTCCCTCCCTCTCTTTCCTCCTACCTCTTTCCTCCCCTTCTCCCCTATACCTTTCTCTCTTTCTCTCCCTTTCTCTCTTCCATTCTACATCTCTCTTTCTCATCTGTCTCTTTCTCTCCTTCTCACTCTCACTCTCTTCCTTTACCATCTGTATCTCTTCTTCTTCATCTCTTTCTCCTTTATGTCTCTTTCATTCACACTTTGCCCTCATTTTCTCTCTCTTTCTTTCCTGTCTCCACCTCTCCAGTTCCTGTACCTCTCTCTATCTCTCTCTTTCTCAGAGACGTCGATTCTTCCATTTCTTCCTCGTTCTCCTTTTTCCCCTCCATTTTCTCCAGCACAGAGGGAGGGGAAGACCCCCTACTGCTATTAATCATGGTGAAGTCTTAAAGCCTGGCGGCATACACACACACACACACACACACACACACACACACACACACACACACACACGCACACACACACTCACTCTCAGAGTGGAGCGGGCGAAGCAGCGGCGGGTTCACTGCACAGTCACAGCGCGGAGGGAGAGCAGGTGATTGGTGGAGCCTCTGCTTAGGCCGGCCCCTTAGCGATGTGTCTCCATGACTGCAGATGGGAGTGGATGATGCTGCCGTTGGTATTCTCTCCCCGTACGCCAGCAAGCCACCGCTTCTTTTTTCTAATTAGTACTTTATTTATTGGTACCCCAGTTAATGTCTCTCCTAATTTTGGGAGGCCTCTGTCTCCATTACGCAGAGCTTCATTTGCTTTAGACTCTGCACTGCTGCTCAGGAGAACAGACAGAACAAACAAGAGACATACACAGCTCACGCTTACAAATAACAATGCCCAAAATGGGTTCTTTGGGCCAATGCCATAAAAGACTACTTTTGGTTCTTTAAAGAACTATAAACTAGGTGGGTGACCATGAAGAACCTTTTTAAAGTTGAAAGGACCTTTCACATTTTGTAAAGGTTAAACTTTTTATTTCCTAGAACCAGACGTCCAGCACGAGAACCATTTAGGAACCTACTTCCTCTTCATGCAATCTGTCATTGCAGTATTCTCATGCATTCAGTGCTTCAATGACAAGTAGAATTGCAATTTGCACCTGGAAACACATTTACATCTCACAAATCATTGTTCTCGGAAGTCTAATTAGAAGATACACTCATCATCATAAGAATAGTTGCACAAATAGTTGCACCCAGAAGGAGTCAAGCGACAGGAATCAAACTTGGGTAGGTTTGACATTGTGAGACGTGAATGATTCAAGTTTTACGATTGCCGACATTCAACAAGCAGTGATGTCCTCGATGAGTTATCCTGTAAGTGCCAACACCATTGGCAGATGACTGCACAATGCAGGACTACATGCTCGCAGACCATCACTACCACTGCCCTTACCACCACGTCAACGTCGCCAAAGGTTGCAATGTTGTCGTGCCAGACTGTCAAGGAGTGACTCAGAATGGCAGCGGGTCATCTTCAGTGACGAGTCCCGCTTTTTTCTTGGTGGAGACAATCAATGAATTCGTGTGTGGAGGCACCGTGGTCAGCGCCAAGATGTTTGTTGTCACATGTCACTTGTCCAGAAGGCCTGGTATCACTCCACCTCCACCCCTACCGCACAATCTGCAGGAACTGTGTGAGAATATTCAAGATGCATTGGATGGATTATCACAGGACACCATGAGGAACCTCTACAACTCCATACCGAGAAATCTGGCATGTTGCATTGGCAAACATGGCAGCCCCACGCCATACTGAGAGATAATACTTCTGTATGTGTAGCTCAATAAATATTACCCATATCAATCTAAATTTATCATCATTTATTGTTCCTGGTAACCTTTATCTTCCTTCCCAATAGCACTGCAATCCCACACTTCCTTCTGGGTGCCACTATTCTTTTGTTGATGAGTGTATTTTCACTATTCCTTGGGTTGAGCCTGCACTATTAACCTTTTATTTACTGGGCTGTGCTTTAGGCCATCATGAAGACGCCATAATAGCTAAAAGCAGCTACACTCAAGGGTACAAAGGGTTTCTGTTAACCACTTCCTTAGAAGAACCACATCTAGTTCCTCTAAGGATAGAAGAACAATGTTTGTGAGTGAACAACCTTTTCCCCCCCAGATAATGTAAAGTTTTAATGCCAATTAACATTTAGAGTCAAATGCCATGTACAAATGCCAGACAATGGCCAGTGGGGCAGTTGTGGGCTGGAGGTTAGGGAACCAGCAGTTCGATTCCCTGAACTGACAGTAACGACTGAAGTGCCCCTGAGCAAGGCACCTAACCCCCAACTGCTCCCCGGGTGCCGTGGATAGGGCTGTCCACCACTGTGTCCACTGCCTCCTAGTGTGTGTGTGGGTGTTTCACTTCACGGATGGGTTAAATGGGGAAGACCAATTCCTCTGTGGCACAAGATGGCCCTAAAACTCTCTACTCAGAGAATGATTGGCCTCAACTAAAATAGGATATACAGTAGGTGTTTCCATACACATCACCATGACTACTTTCAGTCATGACATCATTCAGAGCAAACACTTGTTGAATTGTTGATGTCGAGTGTACATACTTGCTTTGGTGCACCTTCATCTTTATCTGTATCTGTCTAACTGTAGGCATCATTGCACTAGAAACCACAGAGTGAGATCACTGGAAGGAGATGAACCACCAGGCCTTGGATTCATGCAACTTTTTTTTCCTCTTAAAAGTTCCAGAACACTTAAAAGGATGTCTGGCTCCAAGATAAATATGACTGAGGTTGCTTTGCGCTGTCATTCCCATAACGTAAGAGTCTCGTAACTTCAAAACCTTCTCGCTCAGCCCTCCTGACCCTCTTGAGAAACCGCCATGGTGTGTCAGCTGGGAGTTGCAGAAGCCAAGTCCATGTTAAGTGCAGTTTTCACTTCCTTTTATTATCACTGGCTTATTATAAACTGTTATTTACATCTGCAATAGAGCCAAGCCCCTATTTCAAACACCGTCCTCATAAACATGGAGCTTTACCTCCCTTTCCTTCATAATTCACGGCCCTTTTTTTCACGCCGCCCTATATGGCTCTAATGTCTTGCTTATCCTCTTGTAATATACCTTTGAACTTGTTCTGGCTAATGCACAGCTAATTTTGCTGGTATAAACCTCCTGGCTCTTATTTTCAGCTCAGTCTCTTTATATTTGGCAATCAGATTAGTCCGAGGACGAGGCCCAATTTAGCGATGCTACAGTTTGCGTTAAGGAGACGATAATCCAAATGGGTCAAATGAGCCCTGGTGCGCCAGTGGACGGACGCAATGGGTTAACTAATTACTGCATTAGCTGCTGCGCGGAGCAGGTGATCCGTCAGTGCTCGCACGTTCACGACCCGCCGCTCCGGACGCTATCTCCTCCAAACACCTGCAGCAATGCAGCCCACCTCCTCACTTCTCTTCTGTTCTTCTACTGTTCTCTATTTCTGCTCTCTCTGTCTGCCCTCTATACTCCTCCTCTCACCTTTTTTCCATCTCAGGGCTGATCTTTTTTCTCCTCCTCTCCTTACCTCCCTTTTCCTGTTCTCCTACTCATCTCTCCATCTTCTCTCTATTGTCCTCCTCTTCTTTCCTTCTCATCTCAGCTTCCTTCTCTTTTTGTTTTCTTCACCCGTTCTTCATCTCCTCCTCCTCTCCTCTCGTCTTCTCTCCATCATGTTTGCTACTCTCTTTGCTACTGTATTATCTACTCTCCTCATGTCCCTTCTCCTCCTCCTTTTTCCATCTTCCAATTACTCTCCTCATCTTCTACTTTTCTACTCTTCTCTTTCTCTCCCTACCTCTCTTTTTGTCCTCTTTCCCCTGCTCTCTCTCTCTGTCTTCCTTGTACTCTCCACTTCTCCTCCTCTTCTCATGTCCCTCCTCACTTTTTCCTCTTCTCATCTCTGCTTTACTCTCTTCCTCTCCTAATTTCCCCTCTGCTATCCTTATTCTCCTCTTCTTTCATCTACTCTTTAGTCTTCTTTTCCCTGCCACCACCCTTCTCCTCTCATCTTTTCCTTTTCTCTCCAAAACTGTTTTACCCTACATTTCTCCTCCTCATCTCCCCACCTCCTTTCTTCTCTTTTCATTTTTCGTCCATCTTCCTATTTCTATCTTTATCTCTTTTTTATCTCTTTCTCCTATTCCATGACCCCTTTGCTTCTCCTATTCTCCTCCCCTCTCCTCCCCCCTTCTCTTTAACTCAACTCAAGTGTAAAAACCTCCCACCATCAGGTAAATAGTACTTAAGGCTTTCATCTTTGAGAGAGAGGAGAACATCAAGCTTCAGTCTCAAAACATCCATAGTGTTTTTTGGTTCTGTCCGTACTTCCACTGAATGTGCAGATGTCAGGAAGCCATTACTGAGGAAAAGGAAGCTGCTGGTTTTCTAGGAATACTGGGCCCTAGTCCTCAACATCACTGAGTGTTTGGGATTACCTGAATCATGAGAAGCAGAAGGTATTCCTGAAGATGGCTTTGAAGAGCTGGACGCAAGTCTACTTAATAGAACTGAAGCTGTAATAAAGGCAAAGAGTGGACACTGATAATACTGTAGTTAACTGTAAACTTTTTTGACTGTAAACAATGAAAGTACACTATATACATTACATACATATAAAATGGTACTCTGCTCTCCTTCCCTGTCCTATGTTCTTCCCAAGCCTAACAGAACAGGCTTGGCCCATCATGTCAATCCGAGTGCCCTGTTTATATTTATGTATGGAGGAGAGCGGAGAGAAGCCACGGCACTGTGGGCTTTATTGACTAAGCATTAAGGGGACATTATCAGGCGATAGCGGGAGTTATTTATGATTCATTGGTGCAGGGGAGGGGGGGTGAAGACGCGTGGGGACTGAGTTATGTGAGAACCAGGGCAAGGATGAAAGCTGCTCATACAGTCAGAGCTGATAGTGGCCTGCCTGTGTCCTCACGACTCACTGTCCACACACAGCCCACTAAAAAAGAGCCCCAGATTTATGAAGAACGAGTTTCGCCAGCCCACGGGTCAGCGGCAGCCCGCTTATCAGGCCCTCACTGCCATGGCTGTGGCCGGGGAGCCTTGACAGTATGCAGAGCAGTTGCAAATGCCCCAAAACAAGCATGACAAGCGTATACAGCTGAGAAATGAGGAGGGGTGCGTATAATGCGGGTCCAGACGCTGGGTGGGAGGCAGCAATGCTTGGACCCCTGACCCTAATTCTGAGCCAGTGGACATTTATAGAGGACAACTTGAGAGGTTGGAATATGAACCGGCTAGTGATGAATTATACATTGAATATCTGTGGTGTGGAGTTATGAATTTCATACTTCTAAGTGGCAGTTTCTTCGCGGTGCTGTGCAGTAGCCAGGAAAAGGCCTGCCAGTGTGAATTCAAATTGGCGGCCATGCTGGTTTTATCGCTTGCACCGGCTAATCGATCATTATGGATCTGCAGACGTTTCTCATGATTCCTGATCTCCCTCCAAACGATATGGGCGTAGTCCAAAACTCTCGATCCGTTGTTGCGGCCTAATTAGGATTTCTGTTTAAAATTGCTCCGCCCTCCAACCCCTCCCCTCTCTCAACCCCTCCCCTCCCCTCTCTGGGAAACTAGCATTCTTCGGAGATGCAGGTTATCATCGACTGATTCATGTGCGACCAAATGCACATTGTGTTTATAGCCATGTAAACAGCCAAAGTGCTTTCTGACGAAAATAAGAGTTTGTTTGAAGATAGATGTCCGATGGAAGAGAAGGGGAGCTTCGCGCGTCGAATTCTCCGCTTATTTCGCATTACTTATTACAATCACAGCTGCTCATTCGGAAACTTAATTCCAGATTTATTCCCATCTCCTGTTTACTCCACAGTCGCCAGGGAATCACATAAAAATGAGGAACGATCAAAAGCACTCTGCAAAATAAAACAAAATTCCTCTTGGCCTACTAAACTTGCGCCATGTGTCAGCCCAGGCCTCGAAGGTACCAGCAAGATCAGATAGCCCTGGAAAGAAAGTGTGTGTGGGTGTGCGAACTAGCCCAGTCCCAGTTATGTTGTACACCCACGCCCTGGATGGACCCGCAATTATACATGCGCGCATACCCTCGCTTACCTCTTCCCTCTGGCACTTTCGCTTGAAAACATACATACGCGGTGCATACTTCACCTGCCCAAAGCCATCTTTCTCTGCAGTAAACCAGGTCAACAAACAAAAAGCAATTATGTTGGGCAGCTGCCGCCTGGGAGTGGATAATTACAGTGTGGTGTGGACAGCTTCATTCTAAACAGGTACTAAAAGCATCATTAATCATCTCCATGGTGATGTCTCTGCCCGCTCATGCTCACGTGACGGCCTGCCAGCGTGTAGGAGGTGCTTGATTGGCTGGAGGCAGAAGTCCTTGCGGAGGTCAGCCAGTCAGCTCAGCTGACCTGCCAATGACCTTGTATCACTTGACCTCTAGGGACCTGGAGGTCATGCCTTGATATCATTCTGAGAGTGGCTCACAAAAAAGAGAGCAAGGGAGAGAGAGAGAGGGAGGGAAGGAGGGAGGAAAGGAGGGAGGGGAAGACAAATGGTATGGAAGGTACTGGTGGAGGGATGGATAAGGGAAAGAAAAAAGAGAGAAGATGAAGGGAGGGGTGAAGATGAAAAATAAAACGGCGCGCCTTGATGGAGCACCTGGGTCCTTCCTTATGCACCACCTAAACCAGTGGAAATGAAGATGATTACGCAGTATGCATGCACGTCTGGCTCTACACACGGGTCGGAAACGGACCGTATTATTGCATGCGAAGTATTAGCATTTGTTTGAACTGGTGAAGTGTTCAACCATTGCAGGCTGTAATAAGGCTGCATGGTATCTTATCACAATATTTGGCTTGTGCACAAAAAAACAGGCAAGATACAAATGATATGGCAAAATATACAATCACGACACTTCAAGTAATTTTCTTAATAGAATTAACGATAATTAATTTGATTCAATATATATGTATCATTGCTGTCCAAAGAAAAACAAGTATCTCTAAAATGGCAACTTTACAAGAGAGGGCAAAAACCTCATTTAATTCAGCGGAAGTCAAAGGAACCAGACTTTTTCCAAGGATTTTTGGGCCATTTCTGTTGGACCATTCATCATGAACACAGTGTCAAAGGCAGCTGCTATGTTCAAATGATGCATAAAAGTAAAAATCGACAAAAATGGAGAAAAATCTTTTCTTTGGATAGCAATGATATGCTATACAATATACTGTATAATACTAATGAATGTACTGTTAATGGTGAAGTTCTATTCAGACATAGCTGCTCACAAATCTAAACTAGCATATTTTGTCAATGGAAGCAGTTTTGGACCATTTCTGTTGGTCCATTCATCATGAAGTGTTCACACAATGTAAACAGCAACTGCTGGGTTTATATGATGCATACACATAAAATGGACAAAAATGGATATATATATTGTGTCCTCACCAGTCATGCATGCTTTGATGAGTGTTCTGTTGATCTCATGACAAACCCTTGACAAAGTATTTAGCTGTGTTACGTCAGAGGTTCGCCAGGCATATCGCAAATCGCAATGACTAGGAATGAAATTGCCAATATGATATTTTGGCTGTATCGTGCCGCCCTTGGCCTTTGAAGCCGTGCGCTGTTTGTAAAGCTGAGGTTCATAGCGACAGAGAAAGAGGTGTCCTCTCAGCAGGGGCAAAGAGATGGAGGATGTATAGCGCTAATGGCAGCGCAGAGACTCGATTTGGGAAAGTTCATGAACTGGGCTTCTATTCAGCGCTGGAGAACGATTGACGGATGGAGCACAATGGCTTATCTGAAAGACAGGCAGAGAGCATCCTCACTCACCGCCTGCCTGCGTCTATCCCTTTCCCCTCCCTTCTTCTCTTCTCTACTCTCCTCTCCTCTTCTCTCCTCTCTCTACCCTTCTCCCACCTCCATGACCCCCCCCCCCCCCCCCCCCCCCCCTCCACCCTTTACCCCTCTCCATATGTCTGTGTGAGTGTTGCCATAGCAACCTCACCCAGGGCAGCTCGGCTGGAGTGTTGACTTCAGACAAATAGAAGCGTCGCAGGGCTCTCTTCATCCTCTGCGAGGAAAATCTGAAGATGAGCAAGTCGGAATGTGCTTGCGTGTGCTCGCGTACGGCGCTTTATTTACAGTAGGCTCCACTCGCACACATATCCAAGCAGAAAACAAGAGCAAACACACTATATCATCCCTGGGCAAATTAGCCAAGGGCTACACAAATGTGTCGAATCAGCCTAAAAGGAGCCGAAATATGCACACACTGTGCCCCCGAAACGTTATTTAGCGCCGGCTAGCCGACGTCACTCTCCTTTTGATAATTTGAGGTCGTTTTTTTATTTATTTATTTTTTTTTCTCGTCTTTTTAATTCCGCTGCTTCAATTTGACCGGATCTGTTTCTGCAGAGTCGGCAGAGCTCCACCTTATCTCGCACTCTTTCTTTTACCTTCCCCTATTATGCTTGTCTGCAACTTTCCAAAGGGCAACTCCAACCGCAGAGCCCCACCGTGGAGGTCAGCGTCGCGTTCCCAGAATCCTCCGCTGAAGGCCCAGAATCTTTATTTATGCCTGTGATGTAGCACGCTGAAGCCCACACATGTTGTTAGCCAGACATTCTCTGGCCCCTTCAGAGAAACATTCTCCGAGACTAAATGCTAACCATGACACGGTTTCACCTCTTTCAGACTGCTTGAAGACGCATTGTGTGCTGGATGACATTCCTAATATGTTGTGTCTGAGAAAACAGCACAGCTGTCGTGGCCATGCTGGTTGACCAGTTTCCCAGCATCTAAAACAAGACATGTACTGGCTTTGATGGTGACCAGATATGTCAAAATAGAACATCACCATTAACAGCACATTCATTAATATTGTACAGTATATCATCATGCATCTCAATTTTTGGCTATTTTTACTTTTATGCATCTTTTGAACACAGGAGCTGTTTACACTGTGTGAAAACTTCATGATGAATCGACCAATATAAATGGCCCATAATTGCTTGGGAAAAAGTCTGGTTCCATTGACTTGCATTAAAATGAAAGTAGGTTTTTCCCTCTTTGTAAAGTTGCCATTTTGGAGATGCTTGTTTTTGTTTGGACAGCAACCATATAGAATGTATAGAACACTGACATATAGCTGTTTGAAAGAGCAAATGAGTAACAGATTTTGATCTTTGCTAGGCAAGGAACATAACTATACTGCACTTGTTAGGAGGGAAGGGTGGGAGCAAGACCGAGGGCATGCCCTCTCAAGAATCACTTAAATTCTAATTCCTGCTGAATCTATTTGAAGTCGCTATGTGCTAATCTAGTTCATGAGGCCAGCAAAATAAAACAGATCACATAGAGGACCAAAGCTGTCCGCAATCAAAGCATTGAGATCATGTTAATGGTGCTGTTATTTTAATCAATAATAACGTATAGAATGTAGAATAAAATGCTATGAGGTAGACACAAGAAGGAGTTTTAAGATGTTTTATTAGTTCTATGGGAACATCAAAAAGTGTAATAATAGACTACAATTTTGTATTTATGGGTGTTTCTTGATGATCTGATCTTGAGATGTGATCATCACACTTCAAAGGCGAAGCATTCTGGATGTTTATTTTATGATAACCTCATTCTCAATCAGTCATTTTGGATTCATCTGTAGCTCTATTCATCATTCTGGTCACATATAACATTTCTTCATCCTCACTGAATGTAGGCAATCGTGGCTTGGGTCAGTCAGCTATAGCGAGAAGGCCTGTCCATGCCTACACCACATGCACATCTGAGCATTAAACCTGAATCAGTGTAAAACCTACCCGCCAATTTTCATTCCTGTCGGTTGATACCTTCTGGGTGAATCTATTTGTACAACTGTTCTTTTGACATGAGTGTCTTTTACTAAAAACAGTGAACCCTGTGATTTCATGATTCATATGCATCACATGAATAACATATGCTATATTAACACCACTGTGTATGTGTAATGTATTTCATTCACATGCACGTACATTTAAGTCATGCAAATTCAAACTATCCTCTGTTCCTTTCACATTCTGCTCTCAGCCTCCCACTCTATGCTACATTTCTCTCTGCAGGGTTGAACTGTGCCCATGGGAGACAGGCAGCGGTGTGACCTGGCTTGTATGGTCTGTAGGTAGCAATAAACAACCAATTTGTGAATACCGCTGAAGGCGTCAACGTGCTACTTCTTGCTAGCATACAACACAGTTAAGAGGAGGCTAACGCAGTAACAGCCTGACAAGGAAGAGGTGTAATCGTCTCCTCTCCTCTGCCGCCGTGTCTCGCTCCTGACTCTCAGCTTTTTGAGCTCTATTCTCCTCCCTCCCTCCTTCCCTCCCTCCCTTCCTCCTTCCCTCCCTCTGTCCTCCCCTCCCACCAACCCTGGAGCCCATTTTCTTCCCCCCAGCCCCAGAAGTGCTGAGTGCTGCTGTTTGCTCTGCACACAGATTTTCGCTGAGGCTGTAAGCTGTCCCCAAACATCTGTTCTCAGGAGTCGTGTAAAGGAAAGGAGAAACAAGGGCTATGCGTGCACTCCCCGCTTCATGTGTGCCTACCTATACCACTTTTTGCGCGGGCCATTGACAATGAACAAATGGGAGGCCATTCTTCATTTTAGAGGCTTGCGTTCGAGTCAGGGGGAAAGCGATACCAAGTCAGTGCGTAGGTTAGAGAGGGAGCATTATACGATGAAGAGATATAGCCTAGAGGATGTAGGAGGGTAGCATGTCCTCGAGGATACAGCAGGAATCAGCCATTTTGTGAAACTTTCACTAGAGGTGTTTTATTGACTCTGCGCTCTCACTTTCGCCTCATATTTCTGTCATTTTTGTATGGCAGGAAGTTCAGGTAAGAGCTGTTATTGTTTCATAAGTAATACAGGCAGTGCTCAGACACAATCAATCACCGCTACTTTACCCCTACAGTTTGGAAAAACTTCTCTGCCTCTCTGTCTCTTCGACTCCGGTTCTGATGGGACCTAACCCCTTTTAACCGATATGATGATCTTGTGTAGTCAGTCACTGCCATGACAGCGTCCTAGTTCTATTGGATTGAGTTTTATTCAAGAACAAAAACAGTTCAAGTCTGGAAATGCTACCAGTAACCACCACAATGAGAATACATCTTACACCCAAGTGATAAAGCATGAAAACTATGAGGAACATCACCCAGGGAACAGGGGTCATGATTATTACCAATCTATCCATAGCAATGTCATGGCATCTTTGCCCACACTGATAAACATACTGCTAACACATATGTCAAAACACAGGAGAGTGTATTTTAATAGTATCCTAGCTGGACATTCCCTAGGCAATTCTGGCCTGCGCTCAACCACCTGCCATATTCTATTAGCCAAAGCTTATTTACATCCATCTATTTGCTACAGTAGCTACAGTAACAGCCTGCTGCCCTTTATGTAGTGCTGGAGGTGATGGAGCTGCCATTCTAGTGACTATGGTGTACGTCTTCATCAAGTGGCAGGTTGGACAAAGAGATCCATCACTGCATAGATTTTTCACGTATGAGCAAGTTTCAGAAACGGATAAGCTAGGCACTTGTTACTCTTTATCAAAATTCCATCACCAGCTTTTTTAGGTAGCATAAATGGAAATGTTGGAGGCTTAAATGCCTTGAATATGACCTATGCAATAGGCCAAAGTTTTTACCTAAAAGATACATGGAAAAGTCATAACAACTATGCAAGACCTGGTAGACCATCCAAAGTCTTATTATCTGATAAACAGTGCTTAATGCGTGAGTAAATGAATGAGTAATCCAAGCTCCACACTTGCTTCAGATCCACAAGTGATTTGTGACGGGAAAACCAAAGAAATGAAGGGTGATCTCTCACTTTTACATGATTTTTTTCATATATTTCAGAGTTTTTAATTCCAGTTTTTCTAGCTGTCAGGAGCATCTGAATGAAAGGGAATTCCTGCAAGGAAGCTCTGATGAGGGAAAATAACCAGATTCAAAAAAACATTGACAACATTGCTGCAGACGTTTAATTGAACTATTTTGTTTTATCTTAATAAAGATATTACTGAGGGAAAAAAAAACAATATTCTTGTTAATATTGGCAATAAAATGCTTGGCTGAGGCGAAGAATTCTCTATATGTGTTGTATTGGTATCTATTGGATTATGCCCAGTCAATTACACATTATTCTATACCATAAGAAAAAAAATGTATCACACTTGAATTATAATTTTTGATGTTCCATATTATATAATTTTTGATATTCCAGCGTTGCTTAAATGAACTCTGTCATTCAGTCTGAGCAACAACTGTTCTTCCAGCCATTTTTAAATAAAGTTGTGTGTCTTATTTCTCTTTGAACAGTCTACTTGACCAGACTACAGAGCCTGACAGTGTATTGTATGCAAATTTCAGCGTCTCAAACGGCGATAGTTTCGGACGGAGAGCCATTTCTGCTCGCTGAGCCGCACGTGTTGCTTAGGCTGCTAATAAAGAGAAGCAGTGCATTAGCTCGGTCATCAGGAGTGGATTGCAGCGAGAGGTAATGGCGTCTGCTCCCAATTACTGAGCAAAGAGCAACAGTGCGATGAGGATTATGCGCCATGCCATCGCCTTTCCCCCTCACACTCGACTCGCATCCCACTCCACCAGAATGAGCATTAAGCCTCGGCGAGCGCTTGTAACGCGGATGAAGTGCGTGGGGATCGTCGTCTACTTGTATAGGTGAAAGCTAATGAGCTCTGTGGGCAGGAGGAGGAAAGATTTTTCGGAACTCTTTAAACTGACACACGACAAGGAGAAGTGTCGAAACATGATCTGCGAGTATCATTCGCACGGGCATGCGTCAGCCATTAACTCACAGCTAAACACACGCGGAGCGAGGCCGAGGGGAGCAGGGCGCCATGGAGGACCAGCTCAATTTAGCATGCAGGAAAGCCCGAGGATGGCTCTCAAAGTCTCCTACAGAGAGAACAGAGTAGAAACCTCATAAAACAGCCCTACATTGGGGGGAAATTATAGTTTCCTCTGATGATTTGGGTTTGGTGACGCAGCTGCCTTAAAAGACAAACTTCAATGAAAACAGTTAGTAACTAAAACTTCTAAATCGAAACGAACATGACAGAACACAGTCTAAGAAATGCAATCGCTCTGGTGTTGGTTTTAATCTGTTTCTTTTTGTTGACTTTAATTAATAAATGTATGTAAGTCAGTAAAGATGAGTCAGTTGTATTGTTCCAATGATGTGAAGTGAATTGTTAGATTTACTTCATAAGTGTTAGTTTGGTGAACATGATCTTGTTCCGCAAAACTAAACATCTTTTCCATTGACTCTTGGCATCATCGATATGCATATTGTTTTACTTTCTTTTACTCACCGTCTTCGTGTTGTCTTTCCCCCTGGCCTATCTTCTTCCATTGTGCACGCTACTTTCTTATATGCCACTGTTAACTGCCTAGCCACGTTGCTGTTGGTTGTAAGTGCAAGTTACCATGCACCCTAATGCTGAGTGTAGTCCTTTGGTAGCGCAGTAGCAACTTAACACTGTTCTGTAGATGTAAATTCAGCCTAACTTTTTCTAACCACTTAAAGTTAAATATGCATAATGCATAAAATTATGTCCATTTATTCAAAGATGTGTGGTTTATTTGAATACACTGAGTCCGTATTATTGAAAAGAGGATCTTAAAGGGTACTTAACACAGCTGCATGGAACCACTTAACAGTTTTAATTTTAACATTTAAAATCCAGCATTTCTTTCTTTTTTTAGAGTTTATAACAAAATCTATTATTATTACTATTATTATTATTATTATTATTATTAGTAGTAGTAGTAGTAGTAGTAGTAGTCATTTTAATACTACTACTACTAATAATAATATTAATGCCGATGTTAAAAACGCACACACTACAAGTTCAATCAACAATTTTTTTAAGGTCACTAACTTTTTTTAAAATTTAAAAAACTTTTTTTTTCATTACAGTGTTTCATCATCTTGTTGCGGTATTTTGTCATGTAAATGTATAATTTAATAGCGGTTTTAATTGGCCTTAATCACATGATCTATTCCTGAAGCCTTTCTAATAAACTGGAAACGTCCTCCAAGGACACAGAGAGCGCAGCCCAGATTAATAATGGAGCCTTCTGTCAGTGAGGCNTATAAAAATAGAATATCTAAAATATAAAACATATAAGAGCAAAATCTAACAATCAGAAATGAATATATATATATATATATATATATATATATATATATATATATATATACATATAATTTTATTTATGTATTTATATATATATATATATATATTTTACATGTCCCTTAAGCCCTATGTGTGCGTTAAGCGACCTATTTAAAGGGGCGACATTCAAAAAGAGCTTTATTTCTGTCGCATGGGTCACATTAGCGCTGTTTTATGCTTGAGATTTTCTCTAAAGTCTAAAGTGCCCGTTTTCCTGCAGGATTATGTTCTTTTCCTTTCCCATCTGAGCGCCCATCGGACCTAATCAATTAAAAGTCAATACAGTTAACCCACCTGTCAATAAATCTATTAGCCATAAGTCATGATAAGCCTCGTGCTCTTATGAGATAATCCCAGCAATTATTTCGCAGACTAATGAGGAAATAGAAACGCTTAAAGAGCAAATGAAACTGAGCAAAATTAAACTGAATGTATTTTTATACACATAGTTTTAAATCTAAATCTAAATTGATTTTAAACCGGCTAAATTGATTGTGAAGCTCTATAAGTAACTGTGCGCAGAGAACACATTCTAAACAGTATTCTTAAAACTGGAATGTGGAGAAACAGACAGCTAATGTGAGCATTCAGTACTGCAGTACTCCAGTCAGGCTGACAGGTCTAAGCAGTCTGCCGTTTTGCGGAGGACAGAGGTGAATGGCTGCGAGTTTCCTCTCTCTGTCTTTCACACACACTTCATTCTTCTTCTAACACTCTTCATCTGCCTTCATGGGCTTTGATGTCATCGAAATGAAGGGTTGGTATCGGAGCAGGTTCAACCCGTGGCACTCAGCTGAACCCGTTCTGGCCATAAATAGCTGGAAATCCGCGGGTAAGTGGAGGCACTTAGCACGGTGACAGCGTTTGGCCATTAGTTAGAAAGACGAGGAGCACCGATCATGTTGCAGCGCTTTTTATTCGCAGATAAAAGCACTGGCAGCGCGAACATGACACATACAACATACAGGAAACTACCTGCCGCGCGCGCCGCTGCCTGTGCGTGTTTGCTCGCATGCAATTGCAGGACAAAACGGGTACCATGCACAACATGAAGACCAGAGGGATCTAAGCCTGATCTGAAGAGGTAGAAATGGTCCTGAAATTCTAAAGTGCATTTGCTGAAAACTACGTGATTTATGATTATACATCTATCAAATTAAATCACTACTTGTTATAACATTATTGTTACATATATTAGGGGCTAAGGTTAGATATAAACTAAGGCTCTAGGATATGTAGCAATAAAGTTAAAAATATTACATATAGGTGCATAAAGACAGACATAAATGTACATGTGTATAGTAAATATGTTATGACTTTATTATTACATATAAATAGACATTTGTTACTGTGTTAAAGTATATATATATATATATATATATATATATATAAACAGTGTTATGTGTAATAACATTTATGTGGCATATTGTCATTACATATATATTACATACATATTACATATTATATTACATGTTATATTAC
This sequence comes from Semaprochilodus insignis, assembly GCA_034552555.1. NCBI lineage: Eukaryota > Metazoa > Chordata > Actinopteri > Characiformes > Prochilodontidae > Semaprochilodus > Semaprochilodus insignis. The sequence continues at coordinate 8,305,412 of CM067492.1, read as the reverse complement.
ATTAAATGGATATAGAATATATATACCCAGACCTTGGATCAAAACAAATGTGTGTGCGTGTTCGTGGCGGGCGGTCTCGATGTGGTCAAATATGTCAAATCTGGCCCTCTTTAAGAATCCTGATACATATAATCCTGTCACATAATCCGTTTTAACCCGTAAATCCGTGTAAACATTGTTTGTGGAGCTGTGTGTGGAGATTAAGCGGTAAAGAATGAGACCTGCAGACATCTTCAGGTGCTCAGCCCTCAAAATGCGCTGTTCTACATGTTAGAAAATCCTGAAATAACAGAGGAGGTGCTTCAGTAAGGATATACGGATAGATGAAACAAGTTAACACCGGTGATGTATTGGGTGCGCCTGCGTTTGGTTCGTTTCAGCCTGAGAATAATTTAAAAAGCTTGGAGCGCTCTTTATCACCACAGTTATTAAACGGACGAAGACCACGTGTACAGTTGGGTTTGGTGAGAAGGACATGGGTATTTATAGGTCCAGAGGTCTGAAGGTCAATCAGCAACAGTCAGCAAGGTGTAAATAAATGTGTTAATAAATAAACTAATTGCGCAGTTATTATTCGAGTAATAATGACGCGAAATTGTATTTATTACAAAGTAATATTGAGTACAAATAAGAGCTTTGAATACTTAAGCACGTGAACACGAACACCAGTCGTTTATTAAAACAATTCGTACATTTCCATTACCCAAATAAATAAATAAATAAATAAATAAATAAATAAATAAATAAATAAATAAATAAATAAATAAATAAATAAATAAATAAATAAATAAATAAATAAATAAATAAATAAATAAATAAATAAATAAATTTCGGACTCTTTTTTTTACTTTGATCGTCTTCGAGTTTGTATTAAAAGCAGAGCCTTCGATCTCTCCACACCACCCACCCCAAACCTCCCACCCTCGTTTAGTTTCCTTCTCCAGCCGTAAAAACCCTCTTAACTGTTCTCTGGAGAGGTGCACGGCTCTGCCCCGTTGTCTGGGACGTCCTGAGTGCGCTCATGTCCCCGTCCCAGCAGTTTCTTCTGCTTCATGCGCCTGTTCTGGAACCAGATCTTCACCTGAGTTTCGCTGAGCTGCAGGGAGCTCGCGATCTCCACGCGTCTCGCGCGCGTCAGGTACCTGCTGAAGTGAAACTCCTTCTCCAGCTCCGTCAGCTGCTTGGTGCTGAAGTTGGTGCGCGGAGCTCCGCCGGCCTGTCCCGTAAAAGCGTCCTCACTACTGCACTGTCCACTGACGACCTGTCCGAGAAGATCTTGACCACAGGCTGGCGATGCTTTGCCTGTAAAACACACACACAAGAACGCTAGTTAGAAAGGATCCCTGAGAGTGATTTCAATGATCCCATGACTATATGAAACTTTTCCCTGTGAAAGGTTTTGCACTAAAACCTAGATTTAGGAATCCTGCAAGTGTATACTTAAGCTCACTGTGACAATTAACCTCAATTATAATTCATTACTTTTTGCCATGAGGATTTAGCTCGTCTACAAAACAATTAGGAGTTGGCTCACCCTGAACATATGGCACCCGAAATGTAATTTGAATTAAAACAGTTTGCGGTCTCTCTAATTGAAGATTAAAAGCGTCAAAACGCCTTCTGCTGGCTATCAAACATTATCTCCTAAATCATGTGGCGTACAGTTGAGTTTGTGGACAACAAACCTAACATTTGTTTTGGCAAATAATCGTTGGTTAGCTGAACATCACTGACACTGAAAAACTGAAAAACAGGAGCTTAATAACCGAGAACTAAGTACAATACGATATTGTATAATATTCCCCACTTTTAATAATAACAGTGAACACAATGAAATAAGTGGTAATGGAAATAAGAAGAGACAAAAAAGTGCATGTTGAGCATTTATATAACATTTATAAGTTATTTTAAGTTTAAATTTATGTATGTATGTATGTATGTATATATATATATATTCTGCTTCTCATGATCCAGTTAATCCCAAACAGGTTCAGAACAGGTTCTGGACTCTGGGGTGTCCTCTCACAGTGGAATGATGAGCAGAAACACCTGTGGATTTTTTCCAGACCTGAAGCTTGATTTTCTAATTGCTCTTAAAGATGAAAGCTTCAATTATTAAACACTTATTCCTTTGTCTTCTTTCTGTCATTATGCCAGTGCGTTATGCCTCATATCAAATCTCCTCCAACATATCACCATCAAGTTAATAACTTATTTTTTGGCCATTTTAACAGGAAATAAATAAATGAAGGGTTACTGACTTTTGCACATTGTATGTGTACATATATTTTCTATTTGCTTTATTTGTTCTTATATATATATATTAGGATATAGTTTCACATATAGGCATAAACTACACAACAATTTGTATTGGGCCATAAGGTCAAAATGTCCTTAACAAAATTAAATACAATTTATATAACATTTACTTTCTTAGATGATATCTGAAATACTTGATTTCTAATAGATTCTAATAGAATGACATTTCTATGTGAAATATCTTATTAAATGTTTAGTCATGTTCTATATTAAATATCTATACGGGGGAGGTATTGGTCTATAAGTAGATTTATATCAAACATGGTGAAATATAGTCAAAAATAAATGGTTATTACCCCCATAATAGTAATGGTACTATTTCTTTGTTAGCTAGGTTGACAAAGAGTGGGCTGATGTGAGATACTGTCAAAAAATTGCACTTGCATCCTACATCACACAACATTTTCATCCTACACTCATAAACAATCACAGTTTCTAAGTACTGTCACAGTTTCTTAAACACTGTCTAAACTTGACTCTGTAAACTTCAAATTCTATTCATTTAAACTTCTATACTCCTTTCTCATTCCTGTCCATTGAAAGGTTTAGAGGAACCAAAACATAGTTCTTCTGAGGTACTTTATTTTTATGCATGTTAAGCCATTTTTCCATCATGATCATTTAAAGTGTTTGAGGATATTTGAACGGTACAGTGCATTTGGAAAGCAGGAATGAACTGATGCTGTTAAAGGTATTTAAAAGGCCTGCTAATATGTTTGAAGCCTGTTTTGTGTACAGGGACAGTGAAGGTCATTTTCATGTGTGGACGCTTTGTGGTCCTGTATGAGCTGAAGAGTGGACTGCCACACTGCTCTTGAACCTCCCCCATGGATGACTGCGGGACAGGCTTGGGCACCAGGGCAGTTGGGAGGTAGAGTCACCGTCCATCACCACGTGTCAGAAGGACCTTCCAGGGACAACTGCTGTGCAGTGGCCTATTGGCTCCTATGAATGTGGCATGAAAGGCATAGAGGTGAAACTAAGCCACAGCTTCCCCACTTTGAAGTTTGAGGTGTTTATACTATAAAGGTCAAGATTTGGAATCCAGAGTGAGCAAAAAGACCAAACGCTCTTAAAAACAGGGGTGCCAAAGGGGTTCTCTGGAGCAATGAAATAGTAAATCTGTTTTGGTTTCCATAAAAATGTTTGGATCTTTCAATAACCACTTTTAGGAAACTGACAGCTGTGAAGAACTTTTACGGAAAGATCTTTCCTAGATTTGTGTATCTAAGAGAAGAGCCATAAAGGAAGCTTAAAGGGAAATTTCACTGATAATTGAAGGTAAGTTTCCATGTAATTTAACAACTGAAATGTAAATAAAGTCATTCAGAGTAGTTTGAAATAGTCTATTGGAAAATAAGTGACCAACTTGCATTGTCTTTGCAGTTGTGTTGATGGGAACCAGGGATTGCAGTGTCTACAACTCAAACAGCTTTTTATTTGCAATACAAAATGACTCGTTTTTATATGTAATGTTGGTAAATATGGGCAAATCTCAACATAAATATCCTTTCCTTGGGGACTATTTTGCTTTACATTTACCCGGCATGCACCACTCTCCATGCCTTTCAGGGGCATTCAAATTCTAGAGATATCTAATTTCTATGACTGTTAACAAATCTGACTGAAAGTTTGTATTGAACTGAGAATTTCATATCAAACTACAGTGAACGACAGCATCTCAACCATTTAATTAGTGATTGGTGCTTTCAATAACCACTTCTAGGAAATTGATGGGTAGCTGTGAAGAACTTATTCAGGAAGATCTTTCCTGGAATTGTATATCTAAGTGAAAACACATTAAGGAATCTTAGAGGGAAATTTCACTCTTTATTGAACATCATTTTTCACATAATTTAATGGCTGAGATGTAAATAAAGCCATTCAGAGTAGTTCAATAGTCCATTGTAAAAGAACTTAGCAACTCATTGGTGTTGATGGGAACCAGGGATCACAATGTCTACACCTTTGTATTTACAATACAAAATGACAGGTAAATTATGCATGTTTTTATATGTAATATTGCTAAATATAGGCAAATCTGAACATAAATATGATTTACTTGGGGACTCTTTTACCCTACAATGCCCAACATATACCACTCTCCAGTCATCAGGCAGCAAACGTGTAGCTATTTCATGTAATAACTTTACATGAGGGAGCTTTCAGAGGCTTTCAAATTCTATGGATTTCTATGACTGTGAACAAATCTGACTCTGAAAGTTTGTATAGAACTGAGCATTTCACATCAAACCACTGTGAAAGACTTCGCTTGCATCTCAACCACTTAATTATACATAAATTATGAAAAATGGATGAAATTCCGCCGAACACTATTATTTCAGAATCAGCCAAGCCCTGCATTGTGGTCAATTTAGAATTACATTGCTGGGTTTACAGTAAATTAAGAATGATTTTATGAGACCACAGGAGAAAATGTTTGCAAAGACAAAGCTGCTCCTGAACGTCTCCAGTGTGTCGTGCACACCAAGTATTGTTCCGAATCCAAAAATTGCTTTTTCCTGCAAACGCGGTTTGGCTGTGGGTGTGTTTCTTTCATTAAGCATGCAGGAACACATTCCTTCACGGCACATGTTCTGCAGGGTGAAGATGCATGAAGGTAGCTCCTTTGGGGCAACACAGGCTTGCAAACATAAGGGCACATTCAGCTCTTGGCTAGAAAATGTTACAGTGTCTGTAAATTCTGAGGCACCTGCTAAATATGTTTGCATGTATGTTAGTCTGACACATGTTTAATAGGAATTCTACTCTGAATATTTGCATAATTAGATGCTATATTGAAAGTCAGCCATTCAAAGTGCCTTGGTGTGAAATGCTCTGTACTAGAAAAAGTCAGAATTGTTCACAGTGTTGGTAATGGGAACCAGATGTATGAAGAGACTGCTTGAGAGTAATTTTTTAATCCATCTGTGGACATTCTATGGCTAACTTTTGACTAAAGACTTTTTTTGTTAATAACATTAAAAACGCTAAATGCAAATAATCTAGGTTGACTGGTCATTTTGGATGAAAATAAAGTGGTTATATTTGGGTTGGAGATGTTGTAACCCTTGGTTTCTAATATTACCATGAAGAAATCTTATGTAAAGTAGTTCAATAGTCCATTGCGTTCTCGTTCTTGCTCACAATAGCTTGGCGAAGCTCCACTGAGACAAGAAACGCCATTGAAGGGTTCAGGCATGTACTTTGTTTCTGCTTTCATTAGCAATATTGATCAAGATATGGCTTAACTGGCAGCTGAAGGCTTGAGCGGAATGCCGTATAACCTCAACCACCTTCAGGATTCAGGCAACCTGTGCAGCAACAATGTGTGCACTCCTGGGCATGCTTGTCTCATCTGTGGAGGTATCTGTAGATAGCAGTCGAGTGAAATATGGTGTGTCTGTGACAGCTCTTTGGCACTGTTTTTGAAGCCATGCTCATTTCACTAGCAAAAACAAGCCAAACTCAGCAGACTAAATAAAAAAGATGAACGAGCAAAAGTGGTTTTAAGGTCACCTCTAATATTGAAGGACATTCTAGCTCATAGTGCATTTGCTGGGAAATATAAAGTAATTAAGGAATTTCCTTCTGAAAGGCAAAAAAAAAAAGAAATGAACACTGATAAATGAGTTCTTGGATAATAGAATTGGCAGTAGCCAAAAGGCATAAAGGAATCAAACTAAATATTTGAGGAATGGGTTGGAGAGGGGCACTTGGAGAAGGCCAGTCAGCCAGGGGGATGACGAGGCCCACTAAAGCCTGAGTGAGAGGAGAAGAAAAAAGGGGGAGAGATCGATACAGATCGCCTCAGTCATCTGGGCATCCAGCCCACAGTAATTCAGGTGCTGTCAGGGCATAATTGAAGAATGACGCAGTGGGAATACGTACAAAATGCTGGGAGATCCAGTTACGCAGAGTTGGTGTTAGCTTTTATGCAAGTTTAGATGAGAATAGGAGATAGGCCAACATTGCCTAGCAAGACAAATAACCTGCAGCATGTCAGGAATTTGTTATCGATCATCTGTGTCACTATTTATTTTACGAGTGGTATCATAAAAGGTGACTGGCTCTGTGTGTACTTGCAGGTTTATTCTGTAATCATGGCTTCCTGTTTGTACTGAGCACTTGTACTATTGTGTGCTATTGTAGCAAAATAGCCAATGGATATTTGAAACAATGGGCACTGTTCAGGTATACTCTTGTTCAGGTTTAAGGTGCAAACAACGTTAACGTACCCTCAATAGGTACAGTAATGTTCCAACTGTGTACCTTAAATTAGTGTTAATGGTACTACATTATTGCCTTTCCCAGAGGAATGAGTCATATTTGTACCTAGCCTTAGAATGATGAATGATGAAATAGAAAGCATGGATGTATGTATGCATGTAGGTATGTAGTCAGTGTAGCCGCAATGGAATATAGTACAATTATGTTCCCTAACTATAGCTACTGATGCTATACCCTTAGGGGTTCCACCCTATTTATGTCAGGAGTACCAACCCAACAACCACATGATATTCAGATGAACTGCACGATGAGGCCACGGAGGCACCTATAAGGGTGTCACTGTGGGTGGCCAATTTTGCTTAAAACAAACATGGTCTGCTGTAAGCTTGAGACAAGTTGTAACAGTGTTGCAAAACTGATGCATGCTTTTCTAATGCTTTGTTGATTTGGTTGAATAAAGATGGATATGGTTGCAAGAACAAGTCTAGCCCAAGTGGGAAAGGCCTTTTACCTTTTAGAAAAGGTTCATGAAATCTCATGTTATGTGTGTTATCTCTATGATACTATATGCATAATGTTCATATACTGATATGAGGCCGATATACTGTGTATACCAGGACTATGGTACTATGGTTGTGATCAGGGGTCACAATATCTACAATGCAAATAAAGACATTTTATTGGTTATCCATGTGGATGTATTATACTGATAATGATGGTGAATGTTTTCTGTAGGGACTATTTAACCTTAACATGCAAAACTTTTATTTGTGAGCATTGCATGCCATACCTTTATGCAAGGTGACTTTTATAGAAGCATTGAACTCTTCCTGGTTACCATCACCACCACTGTGAGCAACTCTTACCTCGTATGTTTCTCAGTAATGACACATTTCGGATCAAGCCACTCTAAATGACTAAACTTTGAATGTTGTCAACGTTTTTTTTTTAGGAAATCAATAGAATTTCTCTCATGCCATTTGCTGATGACATTGTTTTAAAAGCACATTTTAAACTGAAAAATGATAACTAAATACAGAAGTCTCATTTTTGCCATTTTTCAAGAAAACCAGACCAGAATACAATATCTTATTGGACAGCTTAGGTTTGTGAAACATCATTTTAGCTATTTAGAAGCATGAAGTAGTATCGCCCAGCCCTTCACCTTACATTCTTTACCCCAGTAACTTGGTGCTGACAGACATGCGTAATCGCTGTTATCAAACTCGTGAGCAGACACGAACAGCATCCTCTGGCTTCTCCTTCTAAAGAATGCATTATTTCCCATAACCGCTGAAGACATACCTCTGCTTCTCAACACTTCTGTGGTTTCCAGGAGCTTTGGTGGACCAAGCTGACAAGCAGCAGATGCTCCTGTGCACTAAACAAATCATGGGCCCCTGGCCTTGCCCCCAGTCCCAGCCTATGGGATTTCATAAACCGTCTGATTCTCCTGACCACAGCTGTGTTAGGCTCTCAGGGCGATGTAGCCCCAGAAGGCCTTTACTCTGATGGATATGCCTCAGAGTTATTTTACATCATCAGAGTGGCCTGGCAGTATGGACACCACATGTATGGTATATTGCTGGTTTAAAAAGAGATGACATCTCAAATATAGATGATCTTGCTTTAACGGTTATTACAGGCTTTTGTGATTTATGGTCAGGGGGACAAATGATCCCCAGGTTAACACAGCAAACTTGCGAGGCTTCGGACGTAATACGGGTCAGGTGTCACCAAATGTGACATTTTATGGGAAGATGTTGGATATTTGAAACTTGAATAGTGGCAGGGAAGGCTCTATGTAACGTTTTTCTGTACCTAAGGATTAGGGTTGGATTTTGCACCACGTATATAAAAGATTATTCCATTATTCAGAGCAGATGATTGATCATAATCATTGCGCTGCATTAAGCACTTGGATTAGGAAACTTCCTCTGGACTCTGGTTAACTCTAAATAAGACAGGGAGCTAGGGGGAGCTGGACTCCCTTAAATAGGCTCAACAGTTTCACAGGGCTATGCTCTGAATGTGGTCATGTCAAAGCAAGGGTGGGGGGGATTCTCCCTGGTGGCTTTCCATTGCTTCTTTGCTGACCCCACATGATAAGGTTATAGATCAGTGGCTCTTGTAGTTTTTAAATATTTCTTCCCCTCCTCAGCTTTCCAATAAAGGATTTCATCACTCAGTTTTCTTGATGGCTAGCCTAATCTGTAAAAGTGGAGTCTCAGATGCCTGCCAAGTCTGTAGACCAAGAGTTTGGCCTTAAGTAGACCGCCACTCACCACTTTCTCTCCAGCAGCTTGCATGGCTGGACGCACACAGTCCACTGTATGGTTTAATCTTCAAATGGCAAAAGCTGACTTGCACATTTGCTGATATGAGACCATTCAATATTGCATATGCACTTGTGTATGTTGATGCATTTGATTCCAGATATTATAATCCAGTATGCATTAGTAATTAAGTTCAAATTATGTACCTTTTTAATTCCAGTTGGAATGTTTTCGGGAAAACAATGGGAAAAAGCTCTTTTTAAACTATTTCAAATTTGATTAAACACGTGATAAACTCTATTGCATTCTCTTACCATTGCTAGACAGTGGATATGAATATAATAACATCTTGGTAAACTGGTTACTTCGCTGTAATAGGGTCATTAAAGAAAAAAAAGAAACAGAAAGAAAAGTTCCAGGAACTTCCCAACTCACCCACACGAGGTTGCCTTCGCTTCACCCTCATCCACTCGAAAGTTTTCCCACTTTGGATGCCCCCGTGTAACTTCTGAGAAAGCGCGCGCTCGGCGTCCTCGTCCATAAACGCCAGATGATTTCTCGGGTCATGGTTTGGGCGCACGCGAGCGAGCGAGTGGACCAGTCCAGTCTCTACGGACGTACTTCTGAAAGTGTTTGAAGGGGGGCAGTGCTCCTCTCCGGAGAGACCCTGTTCACCAGTGCACGCGAAGGAGGGGACTTGAGGTTGACCGGGGCAGTAGAAGCCTTCGACTTCATTCGGAAAGAAGGGGGGTGCGCCCGAGCCCGCGCAGCCGGGGTCCCGAGAGCGTTTGGAGCCGGTGTCCGAAAGAGATGATGGAAAGCGGTGGTGCTGGGTCAGGTCCTCGATGAACCGTCCTTCTAACCTGAACTGGAACTCTGCACTAGTCCTTTGGTCCAGATCCCCACGCCTGGCCTCGCGTGCACAGTTGCCTTTCGGGAACTGAGTTCCCGTTTGCCCGTCACACATAAACTCTTGATAGGAATTCATTGCAGCAGCATCCCCCTGCTGGAAGCCTCCGTCCAGCCAAAGCCTTGAACCCGTAGTAGCCCCATCTACGGATGACCACTTAGGGATCCCGGACCGCGGACAGACATGCCTCGAAAAGACCAGAAACATTCGATCTGTGATGGATGGGGGATGACGTGCCCTCTAACTGTGGGCCAATAGCCGGACATCTCCTTCATCTGAGAGAGCTTTCATTAACCAAAGGCAGCAAGTTTCGGACCACTCCTGTGGAATAAGCAGGGGGGTGGTGACGAGCAGCTGACCTTCTCAGAACTTCCAGAACTTTAATTTGTGTGGTCAAACTGACCATTCTGAAATCAAACAGCTGAGTAAAAGAAATACAGCAGGGTCAATTAGGTTAATGCTTAGTGTTGAATACTGACCAACCTAAACGATCCATATACTAGAATATCATAAATAATGTATACATTATTAAATTATATTCAATGTAATGTATTTAAGAGAGCGCAAGCTATTTATTATCTACATATTTATTCATATTTACGCAATATTGCACTCAGAACACAGACATTAGGCATATTAATGTTGTCTTATTTTGAGGCCTTGTTGTCCCAGCTAACAAATAAACGTAGATTTTTTTGTTGGTCAGCTCTGAGACTTTGAGCCATGCTGACATCAGAAGAACTGAAGCCAGGTATTATCGTCTTTAGCATGGGTCAATAGCTCATGAAAGTGCAATGACCAGTCAGAGTTGTAGTGTATATTTAATTTGTTGCCGTGATGTTATCGATTACGTTGTGTATTCTCCAGTCATTGTAATAAATATGTTATAAACGTTTAATATGTGCATATGTAATACGTAATTAATACCTTTATCGCAATTCAGACCACAATATTACTTTAGTCCACATCAACATTTTAGCTACATTTAGGCTGATCAGAATCACAAAATCACATTAATAACTCATAACTTGTATTTCACCCGCTGTAAATTCAATCAACAAACAATGTGCAATAAGTCAGCTTATTAATGTAGTTATACATTTAAAATAGCTATAAAAAATAAAATTTTAATAAGCATGATAACGGCATTTCATTCTCCAAACCTAATCAGCAGTTCGATATTAGTTTAACTTCTTGCTCGAGTGAAATCAGCAAATCAGCGCACCATGATCCAGAATCATAATCAGCGATTAGCCCAGGAATCCCTGAAATATAGATAATAAAAGCAAGCTTTGCTTAGCGCTCAGTTATCAAATAAACCATCTCTCTCACCCCCCCCCCATCTCTCTCTCTCTCGCTCGCTCTCTCGTGAAATGTTGAAATGTAAAATGATGTTAAATGTGAGACCCAGTTGCTGTTGTGTGAAGAGAGCAGCTCTTGTATGTGTGCTAAGTGGAGTCAGGAGCTCATTGTATGGGGAAGGAGCTGCTGCTTTATGATGGCGCATCTCCACAGCTGCTGCGCTCAGGTCATCCACCGGCCAAATGATAATTAGCAGCTGCCGCCCAGCTCGGAACGAAGCTACAGAGTTCTCCCTGCTAGCGGGACAAATAGACCTGTACAAGTGAGATGGCTTCGCATCCAGTAATATAATTATATATAGAAACTTACATATTGTACGTTTAGTTATAGGTTTATATATCGGTTCTGCTTATGTATGGGTTTATATATAGATGCTGCTTATACATAGGTTTATATACAGGTTTTGTTTCTACACAGGTTCTGGGTTCTGTCTGTCTATCTATGTATCTATGTATCTATCTATAAGATGCTTTTACACACACACACACACACACGCACACACACACACATATATATATATAAGTTGTACCTAAGTTATGCATAATATATACATGTGGAAGTGTATATACAGGTATATACAGGTTTTGCTTATTTAAAGGTTAATATGCAGATTCTGTTCATATACATATGTAGGTTTTCTAAATGAAATATATCGATAACATAGAACATTAAATATATTTCACTATCATAGGGCCTGCCAAGAACCTGTCAATGGTCCAGGATGGTCCAGTGGTTAAAGATTTCGTTCACACGTTTTTTAAAAACCCGGTAAATAGAGGTGTTTATAAACCACTGCTTACAGAGAGCCAAACAGCAGTGGCAGGTCTTTACGACGGTCTGCTGGGGATCTGTAATAATGCACGGATCGCAGGCTATTCGTAAAGGAACAGGAGAAACAAGAAGGTCTTCACTGGTTTCAGAAAAACACCTCCTCCTCCAGGTTTCGCTGATCGCCGATAGACGGCCCCAGAGACCCCGCTGAAGCTCCAGGCGGAGAGGCGCGAGCTCCATGGTGTTTTTGAAGGCTTGTACTATCTGAGTCCTGGTCGTATTGTCTTCACACCTAACACGCACGACGTTTATTTTCATCAGTGCTAAACTGTTTAGTCTACCTCTCCGGGGTCTGCTGTCACGTACTGTTGCGTGAGCACATGTCCAAATATTTAAGGAAGCGATCCAACCGGTCTAATCACAGAAAGACAATCACGTCATTTATACTTCTCCATAAAGAAGAGAGTGTTAGACAGTGTTAGAAATATTGGCTGGCATGAATATAACAGGGTTTCAGATAAATCCCAGGTTCACGTCCTTTGCCTGACTAAACGTGGTTTCTTCATTACGTATTATTTCTCCCTCTCTCTCTTTCTCTCTCCCTGTCTCTTTCTCTCTCCCTCTATCTTTTGCTCACTCACACCCATACATGCTATAAATGCATGTTATCAAATGTATATCAATAATAAGATTACATGTAAAGCTATTAACCTAAACAGTAAGCATTTTCCCATTGCCTTGAACACATGGACATCAATATTTGCAGTTACCATCCAAGCCTTCCTTCAGCTAATCTGTTCTTCCTTAAATTAAATCAGCTATGCTGCTTATGGAATTTAACAAATCATGTTTTCCTAGTCTGGAGAATTCAGGAACCACACCTGTTTATATATCACCACTGTATACACACACACACACACACACACACACACACACACACACACACACA
>CM067492.1:8254524-8289593 GCA_034552555.1 Semaprochilodus insignis | reverse complement strand
GGGGAGTTACTGGTTAGTCTCAGTGCCATATGTTTGATTAGCATAAATTGCCAGGGATGGTGTTGCCAAACGTACCTGGGCAAAATGCCGGCTGATCTAGGATCACCTCCTGGTTGGCCATTGCAGTTTTATCCACTGGAACCAAGCTGCCAAGACTTGAACCTAGGTCAACATCACCCTGAAGTACTTGTTTACTAGTGGTCTTGGAATGGCTATGCTTTAAAGCAGCAGGAGAAGTGCGGGACCTGGCTGCGGAGAACCGGAAGAGGCAGTCAGTGCATTGCCGGCTGGTTCCCTTCAGCACTTAACAGCTTGTATCCCATCAACAGACAGATCCACCAGGTCAGATGGTGGGGAATAGCCCAGGCTCATGTTCTGAATGAGGTGAGAAGATTGTTTTCCTTTTTTTTGCGCCTGGAAGGAGACCAGCCAACATCGGAGTCACACATTTGAGCCCATTCCAAACACAAGCTGCCAGATGCCATTAATGCGTTGGTCGTGGAAGGAAAGGGAAGCATAGTGCCTATTGTGTAGGGATGGGATGATATGAAAACTTCCCACAATAAAAGATTGGCCAAAATTATCTCGGTTTTCGATGTTATCACAACAAAAGTGAAATTATGGTGTCTACTTGCAAGAAATGGGATGATGTGAAAATTCCTTATCCTGATGGCACCAATAAAAATAATCTTGGTTTTCCATATTATGACAGTATTGCTAAAAAAAGTCTGAGAATGTTTAACAGACACAGGTGAAATTTTTGAGCTCTTTTCATTTGTTTCAGGTTTTATATTTCTTTATAGCATCATAAAAACCAAGATGAGAAGACGTTCATTGTTTTCCTTTTTGTTGTGCCTGGAAGGAGACCAACCAACACTGGAGTGACGCATTTGAGCCCATTCCAATCACAAGCTGCCAGATGCCATTAATGCATTGGTAGCAGAAGGAAATTGAAGCATAGTGCCTACTGTGTAGGGATAGGATGATATGTAAATTTCCCACAATTAAAAAAGTGGCCAAAATTACCTTGGTTTTTGATGTGATCGCAACAAACATAGATTTACAGTGCCTGCTAGCAAGGAATGGGATGATGTGTAGTTTTCCAAATTATCACAGTATTGATACAAAATTCTGAGAATGTTTAACAAACACATGTGAAATTGTTGAAATACTTTTTCATTTGTTTCATGTTTTATATTTTTATAACATCATGAAAACAAAGATAAGAAGATTTTCATAGTTTTCCTTTTTTGCACCTGGAAGGAGCCCAACCAACATCAGAGTCACACGTCTAAACCCATTACAATCACAAGCTGTCAGATGCCATTAATGCGTTGATCGTGGAAGGAAATGGAAGCATAGTGCCTATTGTGTAGGGATGGGAAGATATGTAAATTTTCCACTATTAAAAAAGTAGTTATCAGGGTTTTTGATGTTATCGCAACAAAAGTAGATTTACAGTGACTACAAGCAAGGGATGGGATGATGTGAAAATTCCTTATCATGATGTGAGCAATAAAAAAAAATCTTGATTTTCAATATTATCACAGTATTACAAAATAATCTTTAAAAAATACATGTAAAATTGTTTAAATGACTATTTGAACTATTGATCTATGAAAATAGTAAATGACACCAGCACCACTGTTTACTGTTCAAATTTTGTAAACATTTGTTGTCCTGAAATGTGTTTTGTAAAGAGGCAGTAGTAGTACTTTTCTTCTACTGTGACTTTTTTTAAAGACATACTGGCATATGAAATTATATATTTTATATTATCATATAAATATAAAAAATATAAATTAAATATTGATTTTATTGTTGAACCTGGTAACCACCCCGTCTCTATTTACTGACCTACAAATAGTCCTCCAAGCCCCTTATTTAGATACATTTTTGTCTCTGACTTAATTTTCCTCTTGTCACGGGAGTACATAGTGTCAAGGTGTGAAAGGTTAGGTTTCATTTAGAGTTCAGTGCTTCCCTCCAGTCAACAAGCAGCATGATAACCTCATCCTTCCTAAATGGTCCCCTGTTCTTGAACCGTGGGTTTATACCCATGGTACCCAGATCTCGTCATCGGCTAGTGTTGACCCCTGACTTCCGCGACAGGAACAGTGAAACGATGCGGCTGGCGAGGCCATGCGACCCTGGTTTAACCCGCCAGCCTGTCTGCCCTAATTATTTCTCCTCTTGGGGCGTGGAGAGGGCTGGGAGTGAGGCGCTGCTGACAGATGACTGTCACCACCAGCAGAAAGGTCACTGCCGTTAATGTAGTGCGGGCCTGTCGCAGATGATTGGTTAAGGCCTGGCAATCTTCGGGGCCCACACCCTCCTCTTACTTCATCACAGGAGGAACATGCATGGCAGCCGGAGTGACGGAGCCCAGGGAATATCAGGCCACCATGCAGGGGAAGAGAGAGATAGTGAAAGAGCGAGAGGGAAGGTAGGAGTAGGAGAGACACCGAAAGAAGATAAGTCTCCAAAACCATCAAAGTGCTGTCGTGATAGCATCAACAGCACTAAGTGATGGGACTCATCAGGATGCTGGGGCTTTGTTTTGGTGTATGCTAGTGATTTCTCCTCTGGCGGATTAAGACTGATACCAGTTCCACCGCAAATTGAATGACTGGAGGTTTGCTGGTCACTCCAAAAGACGCAATCATTTGTTTCAAGAGATGCAAGAGAGATCATTTGTTTGTTGTTTATATACAAAATCACATATTGTATCATTATATAAAGTGATAACATCTGACATATACATGAAATATACATCAAAAGTTTTTTTCAGAGGTTAAATTTAACATTTCATGAATTTACAATTTTCGTGAACATGAGTTATACTTATGCACTTTATTGTGTCATACTTTTATCAATTACTTAATTCTATATTATATAATTATATCATATTTTTAATTATATTTTGCAATGATTTCATTACCACTTTTTTCAAAAACATCGACACAGCAGTATGTAAAAATGTAAATTGATTGTGAACGTCTTTTACTTCAGGGGACAGCTTGGGAACGCCCATGCCTGTATAAGTTGTGAGGTATTATCCTATGAGTGAGGTCGGAATTGGAGTTCAAACAAGCCATAATAGAGGAAGGTCTGGGCTCAGCAAACATGTAGGCCACACCCTTTGTTGGAACTCTCCAGAATGCTCCTGGAACCAATTCTGAACAACTTCGTGCCCGATCATTGTGGGGTACCTGAAATCCATGAAAGATTGCAAATGCTCACCAACCAGTGAAACGTAGCGGGCACTGGTCAATGACATGTTTAGGTGAACCAGTAAACCCAACCCATGCCATGAGTGGACTAACTGGACCACATGTTGCCAGCCCTCTAGGATCTAGTTGCAACCTCACAAACCCGGTGAGACACTGTGTCCAGTGTCATAGTGTCTTCTGCTCCCATAGCCCATGAAAGCTAAAGAACACTGAACTGATATGAGCTGTCCACTGTGGGTGGTAATACTTTCTATAATGTATTTGCAGTACACATGTGACACTTGAAGAATACTAAATGCCCATTCAACTTTGGAAATGGAATGTCTGGCACCCACTATCATGCCTCATTTCAAATCTGAAGTCTACCACTTCGTTGCTGAGCTGTTGTTGCTCATAGACACTTCCATTTCAGAATAATAATAGCATTTACAGATGGGGCAGACCTAGCAGGACAGAAAAGTCACAAACTGATTTGTGGCAAAAGAGGCGACTTATGACAGTCACTGAGCTCTTTAGTATGACCCATTCTACTGCTAGTGTTTGTCAATGGAGGCTGCAAAGCTATGTGTTTAGTTGTATCCACCTGTTAGTATTGGGTGTGACTGAAACACCTGAACTAAAAAATTAGGACATATTTTATTAGGACAAATTTTTTTTGAGATGAATGAAGCAATAAAATTGAGTGGTAACACTTCATTATGTAGTTTATAATCCTTACTAAATGCTTAATGAATGTCTCTATTAATCATTAACTAATATATGTATAATTACCTTGTCTAATAAGCATCTTATTGTCAGGCACAAAGAATGTGGTGCGACGCACACAGAGCTAAAAGTCAGAGAGGTTTTATTGAACAATCTGGTAACTATACACAACAGCAAAGGACGAGCACGCATAACAAAAGGGTAATACCAGGTCATAGACAAAGAGACAAGTGTAGGTCGAGAACCAGGAAATCCAACAGGCCAAAAGAACGGAGACGAGGACAACCACGGCGACCACTCCCCATACCACCAGGAAGGGAGCTCCCGGACCTGCCGCGGCTAGGGACAGGGACCCTCCCCATGGGGCGAACCCTCTGGCAACAAGCCGACGGGCTCAGCAACAGCCGCCTAGGACGACCACGTCGGCGACCAGCGGACGGGCTCAATGATAGTTACCTAGGACGACCATGTCGGCGACCAGTGGATGGGCTCAATGACAGCCGCCTTGGACGGCCACATGAGCTACCAGCAGACGGGCTCTAGGACGACCGGCTAGGATGACCCCTGGGCCTGGGAGCAGGACGGGACGGATGACAGCGATGGAACTCTTCGATAAGAGCTGGATCCATAACATCGTCTGCACGCACCCAACTCTGCTCCTCAGGCCTGTAGCCCTCTCAATCAATCAGATATTGGAGGGTCCCTCCTCTCCTTCAGGAGTCCAGGAGCCAACGGACAGCGTACACAGGAGCACCCTCGACAGCATGGCGTGGGCGTGGCGTCGGGCAGTACCTCGTCCAGGAACCACACTTTAACAAAGACACATGAAAAGAAAGACAGACATGATATTGAGGGGGTAGTTCTAGTTTGTAAGTGACGTCATTAATTTTACAGATGATTTTAAATGGACCAATATATTTGGGAATGAGTTTTTTACTTCCTTCGGTAAGCCTGAAGTCCCTGGTGGATAGCCAAACTCTGTCTATGGGAGCGTATAAGGGGGTGTCACCACAGCGCTTGTCAGTGTGGCATTTGTGCCGTTGTATAACAACCTCAATGCGCTGATGGGTCTGCTCCCACACCTCCTCACTCTGTCGCATCCAATGTTCCACAGAGGGTACATCTGACAACTGAAAGGACCAGGGCATGAGAGGGGGCTGATAACCAAGCATACATTGAAATGGTGTGAGGGATGTGGTGGAACTGGTGACTGAGTTTTGAGCCATCTCAGCCCAGGGCAGATACACAGACCAGTCATTTTGGTTATCGTGACAATATATTCGCAAAAACTCCTCTCAAATTGACCATTGCTCTGGGGCTGATACCCTAAGGTGAGGCTGACAGAAATACCCAATCTCTCCATAAAAGCTGTCCAGACTTGTGAGGTGAACTGGGTACCTCTGTCAGACACTACGTCCTCAGGGATACCAAAAAAGCGAAACACAAATTAAATAAACACTTGGCTGTCTGAAAAACGGTGGGTAGCTGCGGGAATGGCACGAAACGAACCCCATGAGAGAATCAGTCGACAATAGTGAGAATGTTGCCCTGAGAATTTGGGAGATCAGTGACGAAATCAACAGCGATGTGTGACCAAGGACGTGACCGGATAGGCAAGGGTATCAATTTGCCTGCGGTAACGTGCGTGGGGTTTTACAAATGAAGCACATGGTATGTGTTGACACGAAATGATGTATATTGGATCTCATACTCTCCCACCAGGTCATCCCGGAGAGACCAGGACGTTCCAGCTTCTCTCCGGGATGACTCAAGCTGAGAGGAGTATGAGCCCACGTGATAAGCCGATCATGGAATTGCGATGGGACAAACAATCTGTCAGGGGGACAAGACTCCGGAACAAGACCCGCCAAATTTACCTGCTCAATTTCAGCATCTATCTCCCACCTAATGGGTACTGAGAACTTAGTGGGTTCGAGAATGAGCTTAGGGTTAACCTCTTCATTGGGTTCGATCTCAAACATGCATGATAGGGCGTCGGCCTTCGTCTTGCGTGTCCTGGGACGGTAGGTAATTTAGAAGTTGAAACATGAGAAAAAGTAAAGACCAACGGGCCTGACGTGAGTTTAATCGTTTGGCAGAACAAAGATATTCGAGATTCTTATGATTTGTTAAAACAAGAAACGGATGTTGAGCCCCCTCCAGCCAGTGACGTCACTCTTCGAAAGCTAGCTTAACGGCTAAAAGCTCCTTATCCCCAATTCTGTAAGTGCATTCTGCTGGAGACAACTTATGCAAAAAATACGCAATGGGTCATAATTTTGGAGGTTCACCACTGCGCTGTGATAGAACAGCACCTACGCCCACATTGGAGGCATCCACCTCCACAACAAAGGGTTTAGTAGGGTCGGGATGTTTTAACAAGGGGGCAGTGCTGAACCACTGTTTTAGCTCTGCAAATGCATTCTCCGCTTGGGGGTTCCATGCGTGCCTTTTGGCATTACCCTTAATAAGAGAAGTGAGAGGGGCAGCAACCGAGCTGTAGTTCCGTATAAAAAGGCAGTAGAAATTAGCAAAACCTAGGAATCTTTGGAGATCACGGAATTGGGGCTAGGCCTAGAGACTATGTATGTAACCCTGGGCTAGCGCCTCCTGTATGTACTCCTCCATGGCTTTCTCCTCAGCTTGGGTAAGAGGGTAAACATGAGATTTTGGGGGTATTTGATTATCTATTAATTTGATTGCACAGTCATAAATTATGTGAGGCGGTAATGTAGTGGCATTGGACCAGGGGAGTCCAAGGATAATAGCGTACTCAGAGGAGTCCAGTATGAAAAAACAGATCTCCTCTGAATGGAGAGCACTGACGTTCATAGTTACAGGGATGGTGATTTGAGAGACGATCACTTGGCCAACTGGGTCCCCGTCAACGGCAGACAGTCTTAGGGAATGGTCCAAAGGGACTGTAGGCAGTTGGAGCTGCTTAGCCACTTGATCTAAGATAATGTTCCCCTTAGCTCTGGAATCGATCAAGGCTGGAAACACACAGGAAAGTCCTTGATAGCACAGAGTAACAGGGATAAGCAAAGACTTCGTAACCATACCCGGCTTGGGGCTACTCACCCCTTGGTATGTGGGGTGGAGTCCACATGCTTGCTTGGGGCTAGTAACTGGGTTCTTTGGGGACGAACCTGACAGTCACATACTGTGTGGCCGGTCGTTCCGCAGTAGCCTATAGACAGAGTCCTCTACCAAGCCGACAACTCCTCTCCTCGGGAGACAAATTTGACAATTCGACTTGCATATGTTCCTCTGGTCCGTACTTGAAGGATACTCTGGAGGCTGGGCGAAGGCGTGGGGTTGGCGTGGGAGTGTACAGTGGCTGTAGGCGGCGAGTGGAGGAGGCCCGAGTTCGGAACCGCCCCAACCTTGAGCTGGGTGATGACCGGCAGGTGGAACAAATCGGTACTCAGGCAAGTTAGAGTATGAGTGATTGGCTGACTGAGGACATGTGAGTATGACATCATCGGATAGTGCACTCTGGGAAATGGAGTCCGGGAGATCGGGGTGTCAGGGAGACCCAGAGGTGTGACACTTATAGATAATAATTAGTATTAATTATAATATAATATAATATAATATATATTATATATAATTCTGAAATTGTACATATTATTCTTTTTACTTACTTAGACATTATTAATTATTTCATGTTCTTTGTGAAGTTTATGGTAAAATCGTCTGCACATATCTCTTAAGAACCGCTTTATAAGTGCACAAAGTGTTTAATAAATATTACCACTATATAGCCACTATATAACCACTATATAGTTCACTTATGAATTTGATATGCACTATTTAGTAATGTTTTTACTGTCTTAAGTACTGTTAATAGACGTACCCTTAGTGTAAAGTTTTACCAGTTGCTTTAAAATCACTTGAAATAAAACTTCTTTGCATGCACTAACATTTAAAGTTACAGTGTTGGAGAGCACTGTCTAACACACTGATTCAAAATCTCCCATAAGTGTTCAGTTGGACTAGCTGTTTTTGTGACTGAAGCTCCTGCCATCTGTGCCCCAATAGTGAACCTCGTTTCATAGCCAATTAGAACTTTTCCTCTTAAAACATGAGGTCAAATACTTAACACAGAGCATGTAGGATGTTTAGTATTTACACCCTGCAGTAACTGGTAGACTGGAAAAAGTCTGAAAGAGTCTGCTCTTTTCAATACTATGTATGCAACATTTTAACACTGTAACATTCGAATAAAAACAACCAGACACCAGTGTGGTACAACGTGAGAAGTAGTTCTTGTTCAGAAAGTAGTTGCTATCTGTTGCATTAATAAGAACAACAAAGGCTCCAGATTTCTCTTTAACAACCACAGCCATCAAATTGGTTTGTTTAATTTCACCACTGTCACACTTGACTAAATTTAATGAAGTATTGACTGTGCCAAACCAGATTGCATGATAACTTAGAAAATAGTAATTGGCTTCCATGAGGAGAAGTTTGGAATGGTTTAATGAAACACAGACATATAAAAAATGCTGTTTGTATGTATTCTGGCTTTAGGAATACACTATCTTATAACAGTGGTACATGTTAAGCTCTGGGATATGTTAGATGTTAAGCAAACAGATGGTTCTCGCAGATCAGTGTGTTGGATGCAGGAGAAATAAGCTGGTGGAAAGACCTGAGTAACTTTGAGAAGGGCCAAATTGTCGGGACATCTCCAAAACAACGCTTGTGGAATGCTCCCTGTTAGTAGCTTGTTGGTGTACAGTAACTAAGTAAGTGTAATGTGTTAGTGTACTGTAAGTAGTGTGTTGGTGAACGGTAACTCACTAAGTATAATGTGTTAGTGATGTGTTAGTGATGTGTTAATGTTCTTTAAGTAGTGTGCTGGTGCACAGTAACTCAGTAAGTGTAATGTGTTAGTTTATGCTTGTGGAATGCTCCCGGTTAGCAATGGTGAGTACCAACTGCCAGTGGTCAGAAGAAGGACAAAACATAAACCTTTGTCAGGATTTTGGCCATGGTAGCGCCTATAATTGGCACATGAGTGTCAGAACTGAACCATAGAGGAATAGAAGAAGGCTGTCTTGTCTAATGAGTCCCTGTGCTCTTTTACATCACATGGATGGATGGGTGTGTGTGCGGTGTTTACCTTGGAAAATTAGATGTTCCACTGGAAAGCCTTGGTTCCGGACATTCATGTGGTTGTCTTGAGGCCAGACATCACAGGGCATCTTGGCTCTGTCTCTGTGGTATATTAGGTATTAGGTAGGTGATCATAATGGTTTGACTAATGAATGAAAGAGTTTTTAAATAGATTTGAATATGTTTTTTTTCTTGCCAGAAAAGTGTGTCAGCCTCTTGTGGCTACAAATTGATAGGCTGAGGACACATAGCAATGCCTTATTAAAACTAATCACCATGTCACCCTAAGGGCTCTGAACGTTTGAACTGCTAGGATACTTGAATTTTTGCTAATAGCTAATAATGAAATGTTTACAAATTTAAAAGCAAACATGATCAACAATCATGCGGAGGAAACCAATAGGGGACAATAACTCAGTAAATGTAATGTGTTAGTGTACTGTTAGTAGTGTGTTGGTGTACAGTAACTCGGCAAGTGTAATGTGTTAGTGTACCGTAAGAACTGTGTTGGTGTACAGTAACTCGGTAAGTGTAATGTGTTAGTGTACTGTCAGTAGTGTTTTGGTGAACAGTAACTCAGTAAGTGTAATGTGTTAGGGTACTGTAAGTAGTGTGCTGCTGTACAGTAACTCAGTAAGTATAATGTGTTAGTGTACTGCAAGTAGTGTGCTGGTGTACAGTACCTCAGTAAGTGTAATGTGTTAGTGTACTGTAAGTAGTGTGCTGCTGTACAGTACCTCAGTAAGTGTAATGTGTTAGTTTACTGTAAGTAGTGTGTTGGTGTACGGTAACTCAGTAAGTGTAGTGTGTTAGTGTACTGTGAGTAATGTGTAGGTGGACAGTAACTCAGTAAGTGTAATGTGTTAGTGTACTGTAAGTAGTGTGTTGGTGTATAGTAACTCAGTATGTGTAATGTGTTAGTTTACTATAAGTACTGTGTTGGTGTACAGTAACTCAATATGTGTAATGTGTTAGTTTACTGTAAGTAGTGTGTGGGTGTACAGTAACTCAGTAGGTGTAATATGTTAGTGTACTGTAAGTAGTGTGTTGGCGTACAGTACCTCAGTAAGTATAATGTGTTAGTGTACTGTAAGTAGTGTGCTGGTGTACAGTAACTCAGTAAGTGTAATATGTTAGTGTACTGTAAGTAGTGTGTTGGCGTACAGTAATTCAATAAATGTTGGACAGAGCTCGGTTCTAGCTAATGGAAACTGTTCTCCTTCAGTGTTTTGTGCTTATGATCATTTGAATAGACATCAGTGTCAGACTAATTAATGACCTTTTATTAAAGACTGGTGGGCTGAGAGACACTAGAGTCTCTTCTCCTAAAATGAGTTGATTAAGAGTCTTGTTCCAGAAATGATAATAGCATATTAGAGCCATAATAAATCATGCTGCTTTTACTCTCCACACTTAAGCACATTTAAAAGTAAGTACTTTAGTACTTTTACTCAAGTGGAGGTCTAAAGGAAGGAACTTTTACTGGATGAATATTTTATCTTGGGTATCTCTATCTCGTGTACATGATTTGAGTACTTCGTTCACCTCTGCTTATAATGCATTATGCTAACAATTCATGGTGTGTAATAATCATGATCGTAAAGAGTAATTATTTTTTTAATAAATATTTACAGCTATGTTTATTATGCCCTTTATGCATATGCTTTACAACATGAATGTTATGAATGTGTTTTAGAGGCTCATAGACATGGTGTTCCAACAAGTGTTATCAGTGCTTCTTGAAAAAAAGTTCTTGTCTTTAATCATGTGGCTTCAAGAAGACGTGTAATCTAACAGTAGCAAAAAAAATCAGATATTGCCTTTTTATAGTAGCTCATTTGCAGTTAGGCTACAATTAAACAGGCAATCTGTAACTGAATACACTGTAAAAAAAAGCCCCGTATGGTTGATCAAATTTTATGAAATCGATTTTAATCAGTTCTGCTGTGCCCTATTCATAACTTGTTATTTTTATTCTGAGTGTTGACCAGGTACCATACCCAGCGAATAGATACACCACTGATCATTGTGTTCTCCATAGCAATCACAGCTTGCTGATAGAAACGTCTCAAGCGAGCCTGTCTGGTGGCAGAACCCTATATCTTGTGTACTGTGACTCTTCTAGGAATATGAATGCTTGGAGTCCTTACTTCCTGCTTGAGCTCAGCGGGCTGTATCCCAAACAGAGTGACAATGGGCCATCCGTCATATCAGCACACTAGGCACTATGCTTCCGGAACTCCTTACTGCGGGACATTAGCAGGGTTAAACATGCGCTGGGAAGCAATGCTGTTGTCACCACACTGCCATATGCCTCCTCTGCGTATTGGAACGAAAAAGTGGAATTTTTTCCATCCACGAGAGCAGTGCTTTCATTCACTGTGCCTTCACTTACAGATATGGCACAGTAATAAATTACAAGTGTGGCGATTGCTCACAGTTCATGTTATTTTGCATATTCCACACTTCCTTCTACACCCTTAGCGAAAAGGTGTCTATATTGTACCAAAATAGGGTTCTGTGTTCTATGTTCTGTAGCAATAGCAGAACCATGAAACAGTTGTTCTCCTTGATGGAATATCTGATGTATATAGTTCTTCAAAGAACCTTTGACAAAATGGTTCTATATAGCACCTAAAATGGTTCTGCTGTTGCTATAGAACATAGAGCCTACTTTATGTGGCACATGCACTGGGATGGTTCTTCAAGGGTGCTTTAGTAAAGGGAATGGCTCTACTCAGATTCATCAGTTCTGTATAAAAGCATTTCATGCTTAAATGGAGAAAAACCCTTACTGGTGCTATATAGAACCATTTTATATAATGCACGGTGTCAAATAGCCTCTACTATTAATCATAACATAGTAAGGCTATTTTCTAATATGTGAAGCTCACTCTCAACAACATGAATGAAAAAGAAAATTTATGAAAGTGGCATTTAACGCAGTGGCATTTAATTTTGGAACAAAGCCCTTCGTTTATACACATTGCCTTTAATAGTGAACTCTTAAATAACGCCTTTATTAAGTGTATATGCTGTTGGAGGCTCCTTGCAAACTGATGAATGCACGGCAGTAGAGTCAATGTTATTGTAGCCCTTGCTGTAGAAATAGTGGCCTGTAATAGGTAAGACGCCTCATCTGAATGACAGTCATCAGAGCAGCTCCTAGTTCATCATCAGCAATCACCTTTAACTGGAGCGCGTTTAAAAAGTCATTGATCTTTATAATGCAGTGCTTTAATATGACAGTAACAGTTGTATGTGATGCAGGAAGTCAAATTGTGGGGATTGATGAGCACTTGCAGGTGAGTTATAACCCATCTACCTGAATGATGCTCACGCTGCGTTCCACACCAGCAAGCAGACAAATAAATAAAACCCATAAAGGTGACACTGGGAATTGATACTTAACAGTCCCTCTGAGCAACAAGCACTGAAGGCTGCTCCATGAGAGAGAGAGAGAGAGAAAGAGAGAGAAAGAAAAAAGGCTCTTTGGAGCACCATAGAATGACCTCCCTTGGTTCCCCTAAGAACCTTGCAATGGATGGTAATTAAACATGTACTACAGATACAGTAGATAATTTTTAGGCTGCAAAATGCTTTGAGTGGTGCTTCCATCCATCGAAAGGTTCTTTGAGCTATCAAAGGTGGTTCTTTCATGACACACTTCCACAGAACCAATATAAATATGCCAAAACAGTTCTTCATCACTGTACAACAGTTTTTTCTGCATTTAAAGAACCACCTTATAGAACTTTTGACTGAAATGTGTCAGTGTTGATTTTGCACTCATCATGAAAAGAATACTTGCACCCAGGAGGAAATGTGGGACTGCAATGCTATTGGGAAGGAAGATAAAGGTTACCAGGAACAATAAATGATGATAAATTTGGACCGATATGATCAATATTTATTGAGCTACACATACAGAAGTAGTGTCTCTCAGTATGGTGTTACCATGTTTGCTAACACAACATGCCAGACGCCTCGGCATGGAGTTGAAGAGGTTCCTAATGGTGCCCTGCGATAATCCATCCCATGTAGCCTAAATAGTCTCACACAGATCCAGCAGATATTGCGGTAGGGGTGGAGGTGGAGTGACACCAGGCCTTCTGGATGTCTGACACGTGACAACAAATCGTTTGTCTTGGTGCTGACCCTGGTGCCTCCACACACAGATTGGTTGGTCGTCTCCACTAAGACAAAAACGGGCCTCATCACTGGCGACGACCCACTGCTATTCTGAGTCACTCCATGACAGTCTGGCACGATACCATTGCAGTCTTTGGTGACGTTGACATGGTGTTAAGGGTGTTTGTCTGTGGACATGTAGTCCTGCATTGTGCAGCAGTCTGCCAAAGGTGCTGGCACTAACAGGATGACCTATGGTGGGTACTGCTGTTTGCTGAATGTCCACAATCGTGGCTGTTGGGTCAGTCAGGTACAATGATAAGGCCCGCCCTTGCTTATGTCACGTGCGGCTGAGCATAAAACTTGCATCATTTGCATGTCTCACAATGTCAAACCTACCCACCTAGTTTCATTGCTGTCGGTTGATTCCTTCTGGGTGCAGTTATTTATGCAACTATTCTTTTGATGATAAGTGTATATTTTGAGTGAATTGTTTTCCCATTCTTTTACAGTACAGGAAAGAAGTAGTGAAAAGTAAAAAAGAGAGAAACCTAGAAGGTTAATGGTAAAAAATGGACTGGACTTGTCAAAGGACACATACTCACATAGACAGCACCTTGTTTATGATCATTGTTGAGGCCAAGCACAATGCATGTTTGCACAAGGTAATGAAATGCCTTGGATTGCTATTGATTAAAGCTTTTGGAAAAAGCACCATGAATCTGCTCCTTTACGGTTGGCAGTGCAAGCACAAAGAGAGCTAGATGAACCTTAATAGCAATTTAAATAGCAAAGGCTTGGTCACACGGGTTGATCTCCACTTTGCGTAATTGGTCTTTGGAATTATATTTCATTATAATTCATTACATTTTGCTCTCCAATTTTCAAAATTGTAGTCAGCCATGAGATATCTGAGGACAAAACGTGAATTTTAATGCCTGGTGGACCATCTGTTATGCTAATTGACTGTAGAATGAATTGATTACATCTAATTTCCAGATTCTTAACTAGATTGTGGGATTACTAACTAAATCTGGAATGTGATGTATGGATGATGTCCTGTGAGTTGTGTGGCGCAGGCCGTTCCACCAATTTTCATATATATATATATATATATATATATATATAGTGAGATTCTATCAAGAGAGTGCTCTGTAATTTCATTCTTTGTTCAGGGGCAGTATTTCAGCAGTATGTTAAGCGTCAAGTTCATATGGACTTAAATCTCTGTCTACGCCTTTTGGGGTCTTTTTAGGGCATGGAAGAAAATACAAAATGGCTTTTTTTATTCTACTTAGTCTATTAATTTGGCCCATTGTCTGTGGAGGTTGGTGTAGACTATGGACATTTTACATCAGCATCATGTCTGTATTAGGAACTCCTGGTCCAAGTAGTTTTTCTTAAAGGGAAAAAAGAGTGGCATTTTCAAAGCTTAGCGCTATGCAGCTCTGTAATCAATGATACTTTTTGGCCTATGTACATTTCCTTCCTAACATTGTAGAATCCTCAGAATTAAGAGATAAAACATGTTATATTCTTTGTTGAAACTGAAGTAGAAGTAGCATTTCTGAATATGGCGTATGGAAGTTTTATCAGACCACATGATATATACAGGCTCAAAAAGAAGGTCCAACTTGATGTTTAGATTTCAAATGCAAAATTCAGCTCTGAAAAACAAACAATATAATTCACTTACTTCCATGGAAGACACAGCCCCTTCACTAAATTTAGTCAGAGTTCTCTTTGAATTGTCTTTCAGCATGCACGCAAAAGATTTACCTGCTTGTTGGTTGAAGCACAACCAACTTTACAAAGGCTGTGTTCAGCCTGCCAGCCCAAATCCAAAAATCTGACATATCCAAATTTTGGATTTTTTCATAGTCTGGACAGCAAAAAAAGAGAAATAAATCAATTAGATTTTTGCACATTGGATTGAAAAAACACATTTGGAGGTGGTTTGAAATTTTATTCCAGTCTGATTTACAAACTGGATATTCTGGCCACTCAAGACAATGTCAAATCCAGAGTGATGGAAGATACCTGTCAGACCAACAAACCATGCAGATAGGTTGGTGATATCTGGACACACGAATCCGATCTGGTCACCAGCAAATGCAGAGAGTCATCTCAAAAACCCCAATTTGTCAGCAATTTGACCATAGACAATAACATTGTGTGCACGTTGCATGCAATTAGATACTTCCAGCAGGGAGGTCCCTGAATCCTACACAGTATTACGTTACGGATTTTGCAATATGAAAGCTAACACTTGAACTGGCATCATAACACTGGAAACATATGCCAAAATACTCCAGAATACTATCATAATTCAATATCATAATTTCATTATGATGCAATGCTGGAGTGCAATAGCAATATTCAAATTACAGAGGACATTTTTGGAACCTTTATGCTAACCTCATGGTGAAAACACCACACATTCTGCCCATGGGGGAAAACTGCTTAGTCCCAGAGATGATGATAAGAACGTGACACCAACTACAGAATGAGGACACAACCTCAGAGGTCTATTAAGCTTGTATTTGACATTGCGTTTATCATTTTTTAAAGTTGGGGGTGAATAATTAATATGAAACTAAGGCAAACATGGCAGAGGTTGGCTTTGTTAGCTGAGGAGACATCTGTAAAAATCAAAACCCTGGTAGAGCTGACCTTTAGATTAAAGGAAGTGGCATAGGATATGCTTGAAAAGAAACCAATAACCAATTAGTTTTCTAAAATGAATAGGTGTATGAGTGTAATTGCCTGATATCAATAACGAGATAGCACAGTGGTAACGATTATTCCTTCATGGAAAATTGATATTGATACAGAGTTATGGCTGTGTCTGTTTATTGGGGGTGTGTGTGTGTGTGTGCATGCACATCCATGTGTTTGTGTGCTTTCCTGCAGAGCACTTTTTCCCCCCTTTAATATACAAATATTGTATTAGTATATTCCCATGCAAATCCCAGATGTGCACAGAGAGGCAGAATCTAGCTAAGAGAAAAATCTGTTCACTGCTGCTTTTGGAATAACATGAGTTATTATACGCAATGAAATCATAGATCATAGCAATCAAAAAACAATATTTTAAGAATTTGTACATTGATAGTTCTCAGGGTCATTAATATGCATTTTAAGGAAACATATGGGCTGGGGAGCACTATAATTTGGTTTGCTCCATGTATTGCGGAGCGAAGAAAGAGGCTGCATAACATATTGCAAGCCTGCCTGCTGGAGCTCTGTTTGCTGCGTGGATTTACTGGAGTTTTATCATTTGTAGTTTGAATGTCTAAAAATAGGCATTTTCATTGGGTGAGCAGTCCAGGACAGGCTCTATCCTCATCTCTGATCTTTGGCCAGAGCTCATGTAATGCTCCTTAATGTGCCTATAAATCACTGCCGGTCAGCCTGTGCACGCAAGAATGTAAAGAATTCAATGCTGCTTCCATTTATTTTCCCCTCTCTTCTTTTCTTTGAAAGACTATCTATAGTAAAGCATTGTCCCTGGGCACTCGTAGGGAGATTTCTCTCTGTCCGCAAACTGATTTTATATGAATTAATTACGTATTGAATTAAATGATGGATTCAGGAATGTACTGTTCCTATTATACTGCTATCTTGCCCAAGCACCTTTTAGTTAAGGCAGTGATATGTCTGAATTAGGTCTGACCTTCTTTAGTGCATAACATGGGCACTCAGACTGCGGCAAAAACCCCATTGTGATTGAACAGGGTGGCTAGTATGTGTTTCAGGCCTACTGTTGTTTAGCGCCTTGCTGTGAGGGCAACTGCTTTTTGCGCAGGCGCTTTGACCAGGATTTTTTGCAAAGGATAGATCTCCAGTGCCCAGCCGTACCCCAGGTTGGCTCTTTTCTAAGGCTCTAGTCAGTGGAACATGTCCAAAAAATACAAAACAGAAAACTTTTATGATCTTGTACATCTGAATTCAGTGCATAAAACAAATGGGGGTAAATATGGTTTCAATGCAGCCAAGTACTCAACAGAGTGTGCACTCCTTTTAGTTGCACGAAGGGGCCACCGGGAGGCCAGCTCCTGCTTTGCATAACGAACACTGCTGTCTGGTGATGGATGGTAAGTAAGAGACGCAGCAGGGATGAGCTCCAGTCTCTAGCGGCCACCAGAAATGAGACTGAAGAAAGGGACATTTTTGGGTAATTGTAGTTTTTTTTATGCATTTAAACCATTGGGCCTACTGCCAGTGCTATTCATTTTACATTACTCTCTTGATAACAAGTCATCAGAAATTATTCTTTGGAGTCATGCCATAGAAGGCCCACTTTCACATTATCCAGAACCACTTCCAAATTTCTCAGAGAATACTTCTGTTTACTAAACTTTGAGAGATAATATTCTGTACCATGTTTTGAATTTTGAAACTGTACCCTTATCGTATTGACCAGATTCAAATTACTGAGGTCAATTAGGCCTAAATCAAAATATGATTTATAACCTCGTTTAAAATGGAACTGAAGGCAATATTTCTGGAAAAAAGGAGATTTTTTGCTATTCCTTGCTTAGTTTATAAAATGACTCACGATGACACCTTAATTAAACATAATTAATCAAAATGAGCTATTGCCCACACAGCCCGGCGCAGCGCCCACAAACGTTGCCCTGTCGACGTTAACTTCACCGTTATGTCGAAATACTTGTGAGAGGTGAAGACAGAGTGTCTGTTAAAGAGAGAGAAAAAACAAAACCAAAAAAAAAAAAGCCCAAAGCTGCAGGTCTTATCTTGTCGTGCTCCATTGAGGAAGAGCCGGTTGGGGGGGTACAAGCAGCACCCCGGCAGCGATGACGTGTGGCCGCACTGCTACAGAGGGAGAGAGAGCCTTGTCTGGATGATTAATGTTGGTAGAGTGGTAGGCGGGGGCGGGGGAAGCCATGTATATATCTATAGATTGTTTTACAGAACACAAAATACACTGCTGCTTAATTCAAGCATAGTGAAACAACTTCCAACGTCACCTTAATTCAAATGTAGAAGCCTCTTTGGACTGACATCTCTACGTCACTACAACAAGGATAACTTCAGAATGTGGTTCATGCATTTATTCAGTTTGTACAAATTGCATTGCATTTACAACAAATGATAATGAACATGCACGGAACAACATATAAAAGCCCTTTCTATCTTCTAACTAACAGTTGACAAATGACATTGACTGAATGTTTCATAAATGTGGACCCTTATTGAACACTTAAGGTTGTTCTTGTTCAGATGTACCACCACAGAATCAAATAATGCTAAATATCTATCTACATGTGGTATATAACCGTGTTATAGACTCTGTAATAAATTAACTAATGCGCAGTTAGCATGTAAGTTGCCTAATTTCCCATCTACGTATAACAGAATAAAAGGTACCAAATCATAGTAATTAATGCAGGTGTAACAGGGTTCCTATCTGAGACAAATCATGCATGCTTTCTTCTGCACAACTGGATTCGATCACTCACAAATGACTTTATCTCCATACATGCAAAGCATTCAAAGACATGTACTGCTTGCATGAACATGTACTAGTTCCATGAAAAGTTCCTCTCAGGTCTCAAAAGTCTATCTGAACTTTTATGTAAGGGTCTAATACTTAATGAACTGGCATAATGTGAAAATCGAAACCTTTCTAACACAGAATCATTTTGAAGCGCATAAATATGGGATCCTCCGCCAATGCATTATCTTGCCGTATTGCCCCTTAAAATTAAAAAATGAATACACTTATTAATGTTAGGAGGATTCTTATGCTTTTTTAAACATGGTGTTTTCTGTGCTCAGAAGATAAACTCTCAGAAGTGGGCTAGCGTCCACGTGTAATAAATCTCGGCTCTTTTCACAGAGCCTGCTGCAGCTTATCCACAGAGGAAAACCTCCCTGCTTTGCTGCATATTGGCTGATAACATGTAATTCTCCTCTGGCCCTTCGCCCATGACAGTGAGCTTGGCTCTGTGGTTCTTCTAAGTCAACGTTCTGCCTGTAAATCAGCTTCTAAGGGCAACAAATCCTGCCTCTCCTCAAAGTGCTGGCAGCTGGGAAGGTGCGCTTAATCAGAGTATGGCATGGGCATGGGCAAACTGTCAGACAGAGATAGAGCTGAAGCAGTGCTGGGCCTTGGACAGGTACGTTGCACAGTGCAGACTGGCCGCATCACATGTATGAGGCTGCATGAGGTACCAGGAGGCACCCCTCTTCTTGCTGGGGCAGACAGAGGTCAGAGACAGAAGCTAAGGGTGAGTCATCAGGTCTGGAAACTAGCTGGGTAGCACTGCTGAAGTCCAGAGAAACAGATGGAGCCACCTTCGTGAGCAAGAGCCAGTCGCTGTACGTGGGTTCACCATAACTATCTTGAGCACAGCTCAAGAACTGGAGATGGTCTTGATGGCTCTTGATGTCCATGGCAACAGCAGCTTCTGCAGAAGACAGGGCACCCATTTCCTGACAGGAGTAAGATGGCCAGGCTGTCGCCTTCCCCTTGTGATCCTTCTTGTACTTCATTCGACGGTTCTGGAACCAGGTTTTAATCTGTCGGTCAGTGAGCTTCAGCAGCGAGGCCATCTCAAGTCGCCGTGGGCGGCACAGGTAGGCACTGAAGTGGAACTCTTTCTCAAGCTCCAGTAGCTGGGAGGTGGTAAAAGCTGAGCGTGCACGCTTCCTGCCAGAGCTGCTGTCATTCTTCCTCGTCCTCTCTGGAGAACAGGCCTCAACGCTGGTACCTGGGAGAAAACAAA
Organism: Semaprochilodus insignis; assembly: GCA_034552555.1. Lineage (NCBI taxonomy): Eukaryota > Metazoa > Chordata > Actinopteri > Characiformes > Prochilodontidae > Semaprochilodus > Semaprochilodus insignis. The sequence goes on along the minus strand of CM067492.1, from coordinate 8,269,645 downwards.
GAGATGGAGCTCTAAAAATACATCCTGTCTGAGTATTCCTGCCTTAGTATGTGTTCTCAATCCCAGTGGAAACCTCTGAAGATCCCTTTGGAGGGCCTCAGTCATACTCTGATTTTAGTTCACCAGCTGTTCCTTGTGAGGAACAAGCATGTTTTGTGAAGAACATCTGTGTATAGTGTATAAAGCAAATAAAAGTTTAATGTACATTGAAGACGCTTTTACAGTATTTGACCTGCTTGACTTAAGATTTTCCACACTGTTGTAGATTTATATCCATATCTGCTTTTGAATGGTCAAAACATCTACATTGAACTACTTACGGACATCCCAACAATCACCCAATCATAGTGCAAGTCATGTGGTGCAAAGGGGAACTTGAGCTTTGAACACTTAGTGGGTCTTGTTTTATAAAGTTAACCTGCAATTGTTATATATGGTTATACATCATCACTCTTGGAACAAAACCTGGTAACACTCTATTTTGAGTTGTACTTTGTACATGACTTGCATTGTCGATCTATTACATGAAGTAGTCTTAATATGTTACTTCTAGTAAGCAAAACTTAACCTTACCCAAAACCTGATCCATACCCAGGGCTTAATCTCAAATTTAACCTCAACCCAAAAAACAATTCCTAACCCTCAGACTGGCTCGAATTCTAACCTTAACCCTAACCCTCAGACTGGCTCGAATTCTAACCTTAACCATACCTAATCCTAACCCTCACCCTGGCCCTAATCCTAAACCTTACCATAACCAAAACATTGTCCAGTTAAGATCCAGTTAGAGTATGGTGTTAGCAGCATGTCTATAGCAGCTTGTTGAGGATGTTCAGATGGTCTCTATTATACCTGTTACATGTTCAGTGACTTATTACATTAACATCTAAAGATATTTTCCTGCACATAAAGCAAAAAACAACTGAGATCAACAGAATCTGAACATATTTGATTTGATCAGTTAATTATAAATGTCTTGATAATCTACTGAATGCATTCATACGCTTTACTGCTGCTACATCATTGATATGAGTGAGTGATCTAAAAAGCACCTCTCAAAATAAATTGTCACCCAAAACCTTCACAGTGGGAACTCCATTGAAGAATTAGATTAGTACTTTTTTCTTTGTTTGGTCCATTTGTTATGAAATTTGAGCATAATTTAAACGGTTAAAAGAGTTTTCAATGATGTATTACAGCAAATAAGTATGGAAATATGGAGATATCAACGTGCAACAGCAATTATATGTTCCTAAAAACAATTGTTGTGCAAAAGACACATTCTGAAAAAATACATATTTTGATATTTAACGTTAGTGGAATCAACTTTAAAATTATTCATGATGAAATATCATCTTTCCAGTTTTGAGGGATCCATTTGAAAGCATTTACCGTAGGCAAGACGCATTATGAATTAGAGGGACATTGTAACTGTGTAGTACTGACAGAAGCTAAGAAGTAAAGTATGTTGTTAAGAAATCAGATCTCTCTGCCAATATTCCCCATGTTCCACAGCTCCCGATATGACTGGAAACCTCCCCAAATGGGTCCAGATGAATAAGCATTTTCCTTAAGGTGGCCGTTCAGAGTGAGAACACTGTCTGCAGCTTAGCCTTCAAATTAGCCTTATCTTTATGTTCATACTCTCTCTCCAAGATTTTCTATTCAGCGATGTATGTACACAATGACCCTTAATTTAAGTCATTTATTCACTTGGGTGACACTTTTACAGAAATGTTACACAAAGTTGAACAAAACTTTCCATACCTAACTCTCTAATCACTGTCCTAGTATATCCAAATATGTATGCAGCGATCTTGTTCAGAGGCTTTCTTTCAATAGAGCTTCTTTTCCCTGCAAAAGGTAAGTTTGGTCATTTCTTCTATCTGATTCCCATATGAATCATGTAGAATGTTTCTGGTCCAGTCATGCTCAAAATGCTGAGCTATGGCTGCATCACCTAACTTGGCCTTTTGTCTGAGAAACCCTGATATGCTGTTGCTATTGTACACAGAAGAATATGTGGAAAAGCTCAGCCAGCTACCAAGGCTTTTTTAATGAAAACTAAAGGTAGTAATTTCCATAAAATATTAATTCCTGCGCAGGTTCTTCGTCTTGTGTTTTTTCCCTCTCTGAAGTTGAGCAAATTGAATATTTTCACTCCCATAAAACACAAAAAAGTAATCTTTAGGGAGAGCGCAATACCACAAATCAAAATCTCTGTACATTTCAGAAATGTTTAATAATTGTGTTTTTAATTATTCCAGTGAGTAAGAACACTTAAGCATTCCATCGTTACTTAATTGCCTGTCCCATGTGCTCCTTTGTGGCCATACATTCCAATATACTGTTGTTCTATGCAGTGGTTTTCATAGAAGGGGGACAAATTCATCTCAAGAATTTGTTCCTCCCTCCAACCCTCTCAGTCTCCTCAACAATAACCTGAGCAGTTAGTGGTCCTCATTCATCTTATTGGACACTTATTAGCATTTTGTTGAACATGAAATGAAGCATTACGGTAGTCTTTGTTTTCTGTTGCTCATTATAAATAATGGCCTTGTGCTCACTGTTATAGCCAAAGTGAACAGTTTTGTCCCACTTTTGGAACTTAAACTTAACTTGCAAGAACCTCCACCCCCCACCCCAAAAAAACCCTACCACATCACTGCACATCACTGTACTTACTGAAGGAGGAGGAAGATTAGCATTGATTCATTGGTAAAGAAGTGTGATTAACAGCTCAGCCCTCTAATGAATTACTGCTTGTCAATTAGCCGCCACTGCATATGTGACAAATCATACTGAAGTCAAAACCAACTGTATTGACTCAGTCATAGATTCACCTCTCTATACCTGCATCTATTCTTCAGCAGCAAAGTTTTCAAACCTGATTGGCCGCAGTTTGGTGTGCCATGGCTCGGAGTAGGTTGCCTCTCACTCATCCAAGGGTACATGGTCTTGAAGAAGATGCTTTTAGTACTTGTTCCATTTGGTGTCGCCATGTTGTTGTTGTTGTTTCGGGCCATGCGGTGAGGTCCAACCCCAGTCCTGTTTTGGGCAACACCATATGACTCCTGGCCTTCAAGGTGCCCAGGCTCCAACGCAGATCTGCCTTCCTGAGGAACACATGGAGAATACTGTCGGACCACGGGATTGAGATGAAGAGACTTGAAAAGTGTTTTGGGCACATAACTATAATCAGTGTTCCCCTCGTGATGTGATAACGTTTGCATTTCGAACTGCTTCTCGTCTAATTACTCGAGCCGGATTATTAATCTTTGTAAAAGCAGGCTGCACTCACACGTGTTTAATAGTCTGGCAGCGCGGGTGAACCCCGGAGTCACGTGGGGCCGTCCTCCAATAGCCCGGCGCATGGGACGACGCTCGAGCAACCTCTCGCCGAAGGAGCACAACCGCCTCCGTCTCCATGCTGCTCCGCTGCCACCACCTCCGGTGATTAACCTGTAGACAAATAGAGGACGAGTGGAACAGAGAGTGTAAAAGCTACCATGTTTGGGGAAGACTGAGCTGAGAGGGGGTGTGTGAGAGAGAGAGAGGAAAAGAGAGTGAGAGAAAGTGAAAGAGGGAGAGGGGGAGAGCCCAAACGGATGAAGAGAAATGGAGTGTGCATGGATCACTGGGATCTGGTCTTCCTGGCTTGTTTTCAGCTTTGGATTGCAGAAATGCTAAATGTGCTCTCCGTGAATTTAAACGAACTGATACAGAACTGGTTTAGAACTGTTCTGGTACTGTTGTGGTATGTATATACATAGAATACGAGCCTATATATTGCTAACACATTGTGATGTCCCTGCCTTGTCTTGTTTGTATATATACATATTTATATATTTCTTATTAATATGTTTTTCGTTTAGGGCGATTCCCTTAAACAATGTACTGAATTAAAATGTATCTGAATTAAAGAACGTTGATATCAATTGTTCCAAACTGTTCCCATTGGCTGTATAGGATGGTGTAGACTAACCGATGCTGGCTATTTCGAATTTAAATAATACGTAATATTTATTAAAATGCCATAATGCCTACTAACTCGCTGAAGTGCCTTGCATTTGTTTATACAACGTGTAGTTTGCACATATTATTTCTGAGCTATCACTACAATTGTTATTATTGTTATTGAACCTGAAGTAAGTAAAACGTCAGTGGCATTTTTGGGTGTGGCCAAACAAAGGGAATTTGACTATCATTGTCAGGAACAATGCACAAAGGGGGGAACCTTTGCATTAATAGTATATACCCTACCTTACCTCACCCTGAAAACTCTTTCTGGTTGAGTTACCACACTAAAGTCTGTTCTTTCTGACTAGGGACTGACTCTTTAGTGGTTATTTATTTCCGGGCGAATTTGGAATGAAGTTCGTTAACAGCAAAGCCCTGAACAAAGGAGCAGAGCTAGTGCAGCCAAGCAATAACTCAGATACTGAAGTGGGGTGGGGTGGTTGGGGGACCGACCGTTTCTCGTTGGAAAGTCATTGAATCCTGTCTGAGTCATTTAGATGATATGGGTTTGATATTAAAAAGTGGAGGACATATTAATCGCTTGAAATGTAAACACTCTGACGTGATTCACACCGTTCAAGGATCAAGCCGTGCACAGCTCTAAGCATTTGGAGCTTTAGGCCCTACAGCACGTGTATATACAGTATATATGTACAGTATATACGCCACACGATGCGCGTTTACAGTTACAAAACTTCAATTTGAGTATTGATTTTTTGTATTTATTTATTTGTTTTTTTTATTAGCATCGAAAGCTCCTATTTGCTATTACTGTCGATAGCTCAAAGAAGCTCTGAGCAAAGCTCACACGTAGCGTTCTCTCTTGGTTGGTCGGGCTAAGTTCTACTGCTGAAAGCTCCACACGCTTGCGTCTCTAACTTTGTGACTAATGGAACTCTAACCTGCTTTATCCCTCCTCCTCGGTCTGAAGTATTAGCCCCGGCTCTCAGAACTGGAGAGCTAGCTTAATGTGTGTTTTCCAGGGGCCCTTAAATGAATAGAACAGCACGTTTGTGCTGTGATTATGTAATTTAGGGTTGGTTTTTTTTGCCATGCCGGAACTGAAAAAAAAAAAAAAAACAGATAAGATAGACACAATGGCATTTCTTGTCCTGAATTCAACCAGTGAGAAGAGAAAGAGAGAGAGAGAAAAAGAGAGAGAGAGAGGAGGCGTGTCGATGGCACAGCACACCCAGCCATGTATTCAGCAGAATCCTCGTGGTTAGAAGAGCACTGGGTCCATACTGGACTTCAAATGCGCTCAGCAGGTGTTAATTAAGCCCTGTGGGTTTTCACGTTCAGGGTGGGAGATCTGCCTGAAAGTTAATATGGGCAGATCGTCTCCACCCCACACGCAGCCTCTCTTGTTGGATGGAAAGAGCGCAAAACAGCCAATTTCGCATTCATATTAGTTTCAGTTCGAGCTCGCTGTTTTTCCCCCAGTCTGAACCAAACACACCATTCACAAAGCCTTTATTAAGGAAGAATATTGAGAAAAAGAAAGCGATAGAGATAGAATGAGAGAGATAGAGGGTGGTGGTGGTATTGGTGGTGGTTGGTGTGTGTGTGTGTGTTGGGGGGGAGTCATGCCCCTATCCTCTTCATTTGTAACTCTAAAATCAATCTTGTTTTAAGAACGATTTGTTATTTAGAGTTCAGTGAATTGCTGTCACAAGGCTTGTCAAATAGAAGCATTCACTATGCATATTACAAGTCCGGCTTCTGCCGAGCTGCAGCGCCATTAACATGAAATATTACCGCGCTCAAGTGTGCAGTGAATGCGCGCGAAGGCCCTACTCATTCCACAAATGAATTAAAGACCCAATGACGTTACAGTACTTCTATTGTTGTTGTTATTATCATTATTATTGTTGTTGTTATTATTAGGCATCTCATTGTTCTCTCTACCGGGCTTATAACGCCCGTATACCTTTAGGTTCCGTACATCTATTTGTGTTTTTCCTTCCTCTTTCGTATGTGGGTCGTGATGAGAATCCCCTAATTAAGGTAAGTTTTTTAGCCCCGAGTGTCTCGCGCCGCTGAGCCCATTCAGTGGATCTGAAAAGGGATCTTTGATGTACTGGCTCAGCACGACCATAACTCAGCGCCTCCGCGAGTATACTCCAATTCTCCGTGAACTCTGTTTGAACCACGACGCTGGCAATAAATCATTTTTCTTTCTCTCACAAAAGCGCGCCGGTCGCTCTGGGTGTCAACCCTTTTATAATTCCTCCTTACCTTCTGCGCTCTTGTGGTTGCTGACACAAACAGCTGCATAAAACATCGATAAAAAAGCCCCCACGCTTAAAGATAAAGCCCTATGCAAGAAAAGAGGGGGATAGAAATGAGAAAGCTGGCAGCAATGCAATCGAGGCAGTGCGCAAAGTCTTGGTCTGTTATGGGTTGGTGGACTTTCTCTTGCCATGATGTCCGCATATTGCTAATTCTGTTTGTTTGTTTGTTTGTTTCAATATGCATGCTTTTCGTAGCCAAGAAGCATTTTCATAGGATATAAATGATTGGATATTGTTCCCTTAGCCCAATAAAAAACACAATATACATCTGTCTTTTGCCCTGCTGCTGTACTGCTCGCACTATACCCGGATGGCTTTCCTCAATAACAGCATTAGTAATCTGTTAATGTTTTTCCATGGAGCGCGCTGGAAGAGATAAGGGCGAGAGAGAAAGAGAGAGGGAGAAAGAAACACACACACAGAGAAAGAGAGTCCAAGAAAGGATGTTAATGGGCAGAGGATGTTGTCGGTTATAAGGATGCATACAAATTGACCTGTCTCTGAAGAGCAACGAGAAGATTTATAGCGTCAGTGACCTGCGTGGCTGTAAACAACGTGTACCTATATGGAAGCGTGGAGGCTTGCAGAGGGCATTCATATTTACAATATGAAGCTACATATTGACACACAGAGGTCGTTTCCCCAAAACTTCTGAGAGTCGTTCATGGCCGAAGGGCAACATCTGGATTTCAACCTGCTCGGGCTCAAACCAGGGGAGCCTCACCTGAGGAGCTACTTTGGGTTCCCTTATGTAGCATAGTAGAGCACCTGCTAAAGATGGTCATCACTGAGTTTCTTGGTTTACGTAATTTAATTGGTAATTTAACTGAGTTTCTTGGTTTACGTAATTTAATCTAAATTAAGTAATTTAATTGCAAACCAGTTCATTCAGAGCGGTTTGATATTAAAAACGACGTTGTATAGTCATTGTTCACACTGCTGGTGATGGAAACCAGAGGTCCGGGGCGTTTAAAAGGGAACTCGGTGGACTTTTTTTAAAGGTTTGCTTAATTCAGTCGTTAAGATGTAAACAGGGTCATTCAGAATAATCTGAGGTCAAATGCGCCTTGAGAAACGTGCGGAGTCAGTATTGTCTCATAGTGGTGGTGATGGGAACCAGACGTCAAAGACGTTTAAAAGTGAATGCTTCGGAAATCTGCTTTAGACAGTCGTTAAGCTTCAAACGGAATCTGCCCAGAGAAATCTGCCCAGTCAGAGTTGCTCACAATGGTGGTACTGGGAACCAGACGTCAGGGGCGTTTAAAGGGGAATGCTATCTTTAAGAACTTTATACTGTCTTTAAGATATATACAGAGTCATGCAGAGCGGTTTGGAGTGGAATTCTCTGCTCTAGAGAAATCTGCAAAGTCAGAATTATTCACAATGGTGATGAGAACCAGACATCTTAAGCGTTTAAATGCCTCTTAGAAGCTCCCTCACCGAAAGCTGTTACATGAAGTGGTTAGGTTGTCTGATAACGGAAAACTTTTCGTGATAAGATTTTGACCTAAAATTGTACTTTAATTCCCTTCATAGTGAAGAGGTACGTGTAGTGCGCTGTAAGTCAGAGTAGTACCTAAAGAAACCTGTCTTTTTACAGGTTTAGCATTATTTAACTATAGGCAGCATCACGTATAACATTTACATTTACATTACATATGCTGTATAAACAGCATAGCAGACCCATGTATAGATTGGTTTAGATTGTAAAAGAAATGGTTATTTTTGCATACATAGACATGGTCACCCCCTCTGCTCCCTAATACCACACAAATGTCTCAGAAGACGCTGGAGGTTCACTGCTTTTTGTTAGTATATATAATCCATGTATATATTTGCATAGTTCACATGGCGACCCACCACCGTAAAGTAACTATCCATTCATTACTTTACAATGATGGCTTCGCATCAAGACATTCATTTCGGTTACGTTCGGGTCAGTTCAGTTCAGTTCAGTTCAGTTCAATTCAGTTCAAATTAAACTTTGTCATTATAACAATACAAGGTTGTACTTTATAACGAAATACTATATCCAGTGCAGTGATTAATATAAAATTAGTGATATTTACATTGCACAAAAATTGGTGAAATTCCCATTTCATGCCTATATTAGCTGACTCACGAAAAGTTATTACGCGAAACTGTTATGATTAGCCTGGCTGGTGACATTATACCAATACAAGGTTGTACGGTATAACGATACACTATCAGGCTACTTCTCCAGAGCAGGTATTAATGCAAAATTATGATTTTTGCATATAAGTGATTAAAATATGTAAAATTTTGAAGAGAAATCGGTTCCCGTTTCGTGCCTATAAAATAGATACCTCACGGAAAGCTATTATATGCAATTGTTATGAGTAGCCTTCCTGGTGTCATTATACCAAGGTTGTGCAGTAAAACGAAACACTACCAGCCTACTTCTCCAGTGCAACGATCAATGTAAAATGAGTAATATTTAAATATCAGTGATTAAATTGTGTACAAATTTGGACAGAAATTGGTGGAATTCCCATATCATGCCTATTTAATAGCTGGCTCACGGAAAACTATTACAAGAAATTGTTAGGAGTAGCCTACCTGGTGGATACAAAATCGTACAAAAAAGAAAATGTATTCTAGTTATTTTTAGCTTATTTCACTTATTTTTATCTCAAAAGACACTGATATTTTACTGTTTTATAGTCAATAAAACTATATAAAAATTTTATTGACTATAAAAAGTAAACTACATTTCCTGGTTCCAGTCACCAACATTGTGAAGAGTGGGCCGTTTGTTTCCAATGCACCTTTTCACGTCAAATCACTCTGAAGACTATATAATAATGATAATAACAACAACAATAGAAGTACTGTAACGTCATTGGGTCTTTATTGAATTCTGAATTATTATAAATGTTGAAAAACCCATTTCTCAGAAGAGTTCACATATTCTGGTTTCAACTTATATATATATCATATATATAACATATATATATATATATATATATATATATATAGCCCATATGTCCACTTATCAGAAAGATTGTAATGTCAGACTAGTTTAGATCATTTAACTGTTGTTGATGTAGTAACCTTGGTCTTTGGAATATTGACCTACACTTATCGTTCAGGAAATCCCATGCCTAATATGAGGCGTCGTGCCCGTGTTTTCTGTTACATCATTCTGCGGGAACAGACCCAAAATCGTACCTTACCTGATGAGCACCTCTCAACAGCTTTTTGGCAAGTCGCCGTTGACGTATTGGAAATACAGGACAGAATGAGCTATGAGGTGAGATGAAAATGCAGTGACAAATAGCTGACCGCATCAGTGTCAAATTGAAAACAGCTCAGAAATGTTTTATTTAATCAGAGAGAGCGCCGTTAATGAACTAATGACTACTCTAATTCGTGATTCCGAGAACCGTGCGAATGATCGGGTGAGCGTTTTATCATTGTTGGTTCAAAACTCCTGGAATGATTTAAAATCGCATGCGTTGCTTTTCTAAACCCCTCTTTTTGTTGTTTGCGTTCTTGTGGGGTTGCCTGCTAATGCGCAGAGGCCACATTTTGCACTGCGTGTAAAGTGTTGGGTCTAAGAATGGCACTCTTGTGTTTTCGCCATTGAAAAAGATGACATTAATCACCGCGCACAGCAGCGCGTCTCCTGACCTCCTCATGACCGCATACGTTTAGAACCATTGCAGACATCCCAGCGGACTGGACAAAGGCTCCCAACGCCCAGCCACACAACCGAATGTTGAGTCTTTCCACCCAAAAGAATCCCTCCGCTAAGGCAAGATAAACAACCCAACTGTCTTATTCCATGTTGAAGATGACCTGAAAATATGATGGTACACTTTCAAAACAGACAATTAGAAGGTTATTTTTTTTTCAGGATTAGCTTTTGATCTGGGTGAGTTTGGGAGGGTCTTCTTTTTCTCAGAATTAAATACAGATTTTCATTGGATTATTATTGGTCTTGAAAGGTTCTAGTACTTTGTGTCTTGGGCTGCACTCTCATACTGTGGCTCATTATGGAGAGACATAGATCTCTGCTTAAAGACAAGACATGTTACATGGTCCATGTGGTATTAATGAGGTTAGTAGGAGCTGGATTATAAGGCTTGGGAGATTGCTTCATCTTGTTCCAAACATGCCATGGGACTTTTAATGACCTCTGTGTATTAGGGCTGTAGAGGATGCTCTGTGAGATATGTCTCCTGTAGGATGGTGTCCACCTCTTCCATTCTACAGTCCACCTCTTTTGGTGAGATAAATTTGTCTCTAACATCCAGAGAGAGACAGAGAAAGAGAGAGAGAGAGAGAGAGAGAGAGAGAGAAGGAGAGAAAGAATCCTATCAACTATGTTGTGTTGGAAAGCATGTGTAATGCAGCTTTCCACAGGTGGTCATACATACCTCCTGTCTTAACAAGCTCTGTACTCCCCACACACGTCCTGTATTGGGTGTCATGTCATATCTGTGATACCACTAAAGGAATTATGAAGACAAATAGACAAATAGTCTATGGGAATTCCACCCATTTCTCAAAAATGCTGTATAATTCAGTAGCTGAGATGCCACTGAGTCGTTCAGAATGTTTTGATGTGAATGTGGTTCATTGTAGAGAAATGTACCAACTTGGACTTCCTTATAATGATAGTGATGGGAACATGGGGATGCAACATCTACACTGGCTAAACATATAGCCATTTATTTACCACCAGTACTCTGAGCTTTGATATAATTACTGTAAAATAAACAATTATGTTTTAGTTGATTTTTATGTTTTGCATTTGAACACGGTAGCTCCCACTGTGAAATTTATGATGAATGGACCATCAGAAATGCTCCAATAAACAGTCTCTGCATTAACTAAGCTAAGAACAGTTTAGTCTTCTCTTGTAAAGTGACTCAGTTGTGAATGTTTTTCTTTGAGCAGTATTTAAGTAATATAGGAGTGGTAAATCTGGAAAAAATAAGTCTATGTCAGGGACTATTACAACACCCTACATGTAGCTCTCCATCATGAATGTGTTTTAGCCCAAAAGGCTATCTCACAACTATCCTAAGACAATGTTTCAAGCATTGGCAGGTTCTTATCACCACATTTATAATCCAAGTTTCTTTGAAACTTGTACATAACTTTAGCCAAAGTTCTGGGAACATTCCTTGCTAGTTGGTACCCTATACAAAGTGTGCAACATGTCACAGTTCATAATTCTATTAATCCAAAAGTGAGAAGCTTTACTATCTGTTCATCAACAACTGTGAACCGTTTAAAATTCAAGATATTATGCAGCTCACCTCAAAAAAAGGGAAAACTTCACTTATGATGTTTAATGCAATTCACTACAGGACATTAAAACTTGTGGATACCTGATATTTAATCTATGTCTTATGTTGTACCATGGAGAGGCTTGATCTAGTGAAAGTGCTTCTCTAAAACTCATTTAACTTTTGGTGACAATGAAGACCCCAAGGACCCACACAGGAGAAATTGTTTTTTAAAACCTATATCTACAAAGACCACACTGTAGAATGTGCAACCTAAAAAATACCCTAATTTGTTATAAGCAATTGAATAAGTTTTATTCAACTCAGAAAATGACTTTGATTAAAGGTATCGTTCGTTCAGAGTCCCTTTTTTTGGGAGGGTTGAAGAAACCTAACATTTTGCTAGGAACAAATACGAATATTTTTTTTAGGTTGGACCAACGAAACACTTTTTACAGTGCATGCAGAACCTTGCAATATCTTCAAAAACTATACAGAAAAACTATACAAAAAGAGATTTTCTTTAAACTGAAAAAAGTGGTTCCTAAATGGGTTATTTTTTTGGATGTCTAGTTCAATCATATAAGACCAGTTCAGTGAAAGGTGTTTTAAAAAGTGAGAAACGGTTCTTGGCTCCAAAGAGCCGTTTTGGCAGATGTTTACGTATGTATATGTGAATTCATGAAGATGCATTAAGAACAAAGTAGATCCAGATAGAGTTAGGATAATTAAAATATGAAAGATAATTTTGCCAGCATATAAAACATTATTTATTATTATATTTGGACAAGCTCGATGAGAAATCAATAATATGTACATTATTTTCGACGTATTCACGTGAAATTAGATCGCATATCTAAAATTTTATTTCAGTATATTTTTATTCGAGTTGATTATATTTAGCAAATCTAGCGTTTTAGATAGAACTGCAGTTATACATTTTTTAAAAGTATGTTTTGACAGAAAATTAGTCACATAATTAGATATAATTATTTTAACACATCATTTTACAGTCTTTTACTTTGTTATCTCAGAGGAAAATTAGGTGGTTTCCTTAGTTTTGCATGTCACCGTGACACACAGCAAGTCAAAACATCAGAGCAGGAACGAACCTATGTTTTCGACCCGGCCATCGAATAAAAGAGGACTACCAGCTCAAATATAGCCCCTGCGTACGTAATATTCCTCCCTTGTTAATCCATTAATGTTCATACGTGGAATGTTCAATTCCATTTGGTTCATATGTTCTCTGAAGAAAATGTTCAAATCGTGTTAAAAGGCTTAAACGTGGGTTATATTGCTTCATTTGTCTTATTACGCCGTTTGGTCAAATAGAACTACTGATTTTTTATTACGAATTGTAATTTGATTAGGAATAAAAGTACGAAAAGTACATGGAACCAAACGACTAATGTTAGACGCCCATTCAAGGTAAGTGTACGAGATCGTCGCTATAACCCAATCAGAACGAGCTCATTGGTATTGTTCGTACTAAAGGTAGTTGCTGGAAAAGAAACTCGCACTTTCTATTTGACGCTAATGTTCTTAACTAGTTTCCTCAGAAGTTCTGGCTGACTTTTTCTCTTACGCTCTTGGTCTCGATGTCTCCACCAGAGTACGGAAGGCCTTTAGGCATAGCTTTCGGGGTCATTGTAAGTGTAAGGGTCAAGGGGCAAGACCTCCGAACAAAGATTATGGAGATTGTGTTAGCAAGTCGACCCGCACATTGCTCGGGCACTCTTACATGAAACACGCGGAAGCTGAAATCAAAACATGAGTTTTAGCGCTTGGGCGCAATCTCGCCGTAAAACAAAGAGCGGTTGTGTTTTGGTGGAAACGGAGTCGCGAATTTATAGTTTAGTTTAGAGGCTGTGCTCGAAGTGAGAAGCGCTCCGGCTCTGGAAAATAGCAGGGTGACCTCCATTTCAACTCTGCGCCTTTTTTGTGTCGCTGACATGGCTCCGTTTACACAGACCACCGCAGAACAATGCTAAGGACTGGGACCTTTCAACACTAACCAAACTGCTTTAAGAAGACACTTATACAACAAAAAGGTCTGCAATTCCAAATACATACTACATGAGTAGTAACTGACATCATAGGCTTATAATTTATGAATGCAGACCTGGAATTCAGACCTGGTCGATTTTAGCGCACTAGCCTGATCCTGGTTTGTTACGCGCCTTTATAAGTAAAGCTTTGAATGTCATGTAGGTTAAAGAGGTTGAACGTGTACTTTTATAACTTGTTTACCTTCGACTCAGTTGGCTAGCTATCCAATGGGGTTTTGTCTGTGAAAGTGGATGTTTGTCTGTAGAATTAATTAATACCTAAAATAAACGCCCAAATAAGAAGTTCCGAAGTACAATTGATATGACAAAAGCAAATGAATTTGCAAAGCCCGCATGCAGCGAACGTTACCACAATCAAAATGAGCACCCATGTAGAGCGTAAACGTGTTTCTCCACGTGCTTTTTCACTAACTTGATTAGCTTAGCTCGGTAGCTCAGTTCCTCAAGTATAACTTCAACCTCTGCAGAAAATATGCAAGGATTATGCACATTATCTTCTGAATTTCTGAACGTTGAGATAAAACAAGAGAAGTAATATTTTATCATTGTATGTTTAATTCCCATCGTCTGTTCTCCTGACAGTCTTCAAAAAAAGAAAGAAAGAAAAAATAAACTAGATATTATCTTGATATTATTATTGATGCCATTGCAATTTCACAATCAAACTGCAATTGCTCCAAGGGCCCAGCATTACTAAAGTCACGACCAATCCGCTTAAAAATACTGTAGCCTGACTATCATGATGGTCGCTAAAGACTTTAGAGGTATTAGCGAGGTTGCTTCAAGTTTCAAAAGTACACTCGAACCCCACACATGTAGAAACCCATCCTAGAAGTTATATCCTTAAGGCGAATGTACTTCCTGCAAGATCAATTAAATGGTCCAAATTCCCCACATGCTCTTAACATGGCATGGCTATGTCAATATTTGTTCTCGCGCAGAATACGCACATCGTGGTTCTTCTGCGGGTGAGGCCTTATTATTGAGTCTAGGTGAGTTTATCATGATTAAAGAACCTGCTGATATGGAGAAGTGCCCTACTACCATTTACGGTGGTGAGAATCTGTAGAACTGACAAAAACGCAACACGTGTTTATATGCTATATTTATTGTATACATTATTTTTTTTAGCCATCAACGATATATATATATATATATATATATATATATATAAACTTATATATAACTTGTGGATTAAGTCAGTCTTACATAAGTCAGTCTTACATAAATCTTACACAAGTTTAACTTATATATAACTTGTGGATTAAGTCAGTAATACATTCCTAGTTAAATAACGGCAAAATGACAACCTACGTTACATAACCTTTAACTTAAGAATAATTATATTAACATAATTCTTAAATACGCCACTTTATTTAATTTGTTTGTTTGTTTGTTTGTTTGTTCGTTCATTCATTCATTCATTCGTTCGTTCATTCTTTCATTCATTCATTCATTCATTCATTCATTCATT
>CM067492.1:8178411-8254024 GCA_034552555.1 Semaprochilodus insignis | reverse complement strand
GCGCGGTACACTGTCGCCCGGCGTCAGGGGAGGATATATCCGAATAGACGGAGCCCTGGTGGGTCGCGATGGTGCCCGAATGCCGCCCCAGCGCGGGGTGCGAGATTAGGTCCCTGCAGTGGGTGGCAGGGCAATTCCCGCTCAATCCCTCCATGGTCTGGCTTTTATTCGGGCTACTTTCATTCGGGCTTTTTTCGTACACGTACATCAAGGTGTCCGCCCAGCGTGGATGCAGGACCAGTGAAGTCGTCATATCACGGGCTGCCGATGCTTTTTAAAAGTCGACTACTCCAAGACGATACCTCATTTTCCAACTACAGTTTTACGCGCGCGCGCATGCGCACGCCGACCCCTTCGGCGCGTCCGGTTCATTAAAACGCTAGCACGTGATATGCTAACGACCCCAGGGAGAGAGGCGCTGAGGGGAGGGTGGAAGAATCCCTTTAAACGCGCGTTGGCTCAGGTTTCACTGCCTCCTTGCGAGGCTTTCTCCGTGCTCGCATTGGCCGAGCTGCCCCCAGACAGTGACTCTTAAAGGGGAAGGCGCAATGGAGCTCGAGTTAAGACTAGAGGAAAACAAGCCCGCACGATTTAGCCGACAAACATGTGGAAGAAAGCAGGCACTGATTTGGGGGATTTGTTTCCCTGCACCAAGAGTCGAGTTTGGGGGCATTAAGCATCTGTGTCAACATGTACAAATTTTCCAGGTTTAAAAACCTAAAAAGTGGATAGAGCGAATAGTCTGTCCTACTGTTTGGAATATAAAATAGACTATTTCACTATTTTCCCCTTAGTGCCATAACTTAAACTCAATTTCAAACAAGACATTTCAGCTGCTGAAAGACAATGTAAGTGAATAATTATCATTATTTGATTTAACTGTAATGCTCTACAGGTTTCCTAACAAGGGTTATGACATCCAGCTTCACGGTGGAAATATCTATGTACATTTCTAGTTTCCAAGCTACACTTTGAGGGAAACAACTGTTTGGCCAATTGGAAATGGAATACCTCTAACCATCTAAAGTACTGATAAATATGAGGCACTGAACTTGAAGAACATCTTTTCATTTTTATTTGTCTGTTTAAATGCTCTATCTGTTTAAAATAAGACTAGTTATGCAAAAGTAAAATCAAGACAATGCTGTTATTGCAGTTTTACGGTTTTATGAACCATGTCACGATATTCCAAGATCACTTCAAGAGGTGTAAAAAGTAAGCAACATCTGTATTGTTTTCTAAACACTATGCTCAATGGCTATACATATGCACTGGTCTCATCGGATCATCTTAAAGTACAAATTTCAATCGCTATGGGCTTTGCTATACCATCTACATATAGGCGCAACGCAAGGTTTTGTGGATGATTGCGTGTCCACCGCTTAGTATATTTAGGCACTGCAAGCTTTTGTAAGTCATTCAATCGTTATGGTCTCGGTTATAGCATCTATATATACAGACGCAATGCATAGCTCCATAGCTCTGTAGATAATTGCGTTCTTACCGCCTAGAATATTTGACCAAACATATTTGATCATTAGGCACTGCAGTCATCAAATTATCTTAGAGTAGAAATTTTAATCGCTATGGGCTTTGCTATAACATTGTAGGTAATTGCGTAGCTACCGCTTAGAATATTTGATCAAACATTATTTGATCATTCTTTAAATTAGCGTCATTAGGAGCTATATGAATAAACATAAAGCCAATTGCGAGTTCAGGGTCAATCTGCGATGTGAAATCCGAGCAAAATAAGCGCAATCATAGCTTGAAGTAATCACACAAGAAAAAAAAGTGCAATTCCAGAGTTTCTTGTATTTTTGTCTCTCTTTTATACTTCCCAGCTACCTCTGCTGTGCAACAAAACCTAATTCATCCTGCACTTACATAGTGTTTCGCACACAAAAAGGCGGATATGAAGTAATTGCATTTCTTGCAGCAAACTAATTCAGCTCTGCCTGCGCGGGACGGACGAATATGGACGGCTCTTACAAATGGCAGCTGCACGGAAGTCCAAGGTCAAGGTAAAAAACGCAGACACACAGGGTCGTAATCAGAGTCTAGACAGACAAGAATGAACTTCACACTCGCCTGCATGAAAACTTCGGCGCAGCTGAAAGACTGCGAGTTAGACCGAATTAAACGGAAAAGGGGTTCAGACATGCAATCTACTGATCCTGAATATGGTTAAAGGTGTAGAGGAAGACAAACACGACTAACAAGACTGGTTCCCTACCGGCAAATCTGCTGCTTCTCTGCGCAAAGGCAGCACTTGTACTCTTAACTGAATGTGGTAATCCAGGTTTAATGGAATTGTAATTACTCATGCTTAAACCCAACTCAGAAAGCTTTAGTTTGATTTGTTTTTAGGGTCAAAATAAACGCCCATTGTTCTTCAAAACAGTGACCGGTGCTTAATTTTGACTGTAACTATTGGTGGTGTTATGGTGTACCTTAATAATAAGTTGAAAACGTTTGACAAACGTGAAATGAAGCATAATTGATGTTTCATAAGCAGTGCATCTAGTTGATCCAAAACCCAGGAACACGTAAGGGCTTTAATTGCAGATTTACCCTTTTTTATACATTGGAAATTATGTTGAAACTGGAATAAATGGTACATTTTTTGATCACTGAAGAATTCTGAAAGAATTCAAATGCTGTTCCAGCAATAAAATATTTAATGCCCTTTCTGTAATGAATTCTATGAATCAAACATGGCAAGACCACGTGGCGTTTTAGTAGGAATTTTGCAAGTGGGTACTCGGCCCACAGTACTGTTTCCAGTCCTTGTTGATTCAGCAGAAGTGACTAAAACCTGAATTATTATGTACATGGATATTTACGCATATGTGCAAATCTTGCTTAAGGCTATATGATCGGAGTATATGGATTGTTCGGTGCTAATATTTATGTAATAATGTTACTGGTAAATTAATTTGTTTATGATATTACAGGCCAAACAGTGAAAAAAAAGTGTTGGTTTGAATTGACTTGATTTAAATGTTTTACTCAGTTCTTGTCAAAATTTGTAAATTGAATGGAAGTAATTGTGTTGATATAATATACTACATGCATGTGGAACTAATGTACACATTTGAATCAATTTCAACATTTTAGTGTGTTAAATGTAAAGCCTTCTTTTACAACGAAATGCAATTCAATAAAGTCTTGTGTGTGTGTGTGTATATATATATATATATATATATATATATATATATATATGGTACGAAATGGTACATTTATACTCTGAATGTTGCTACAGTTTTCTATACAGTCGTAAAGAAACCCATGAAAAAAAGCTGAAACCATCTTATTTTAGACTTCAGGCGTCACCCTGTTCTCTGGAAAAGTATTGTCGACCGTGTTCTGTCATGTTTATGGTCATTCTGAGGGGCATGATCAGAATAACAACAGCAAAAGATAAGTGGTGTAAGTTTCACTCAGCCTTAACACAAGTCTCTGCTGTAACACCACAGTGTCTTTCAGTCTCTCTGTCTCCCTGTCTCTCTCTCTCTCCCTCTGTTGTGTGTGCATGCGTGCGTGCATGCGCTCGTGCTTCTTCCTGTCTGCATTTCTCAGTTTCTCCATTACAAACAGCTTCATCTGAGTTCAAGAGCACAAGCTAAAGTAAGTAGTTTGCACAGATTTGAAGCGGGGAGACTCATTGGAGAGATCAGTGCAGCAGTACACACAAAGCCTAATACAGTATATTCCAGTCAACAGTAAGCCAGTCCCGCAGAAATAGTTCCTAATGGCTCAGTCAAATGTAGTAGACTCACTAAGACTAAGCGGTAAAGCTTATCGTTGACAAGTTGAAGGTATCGGTGCGCATACTTCGGTGGCACTTATACTATTTCCCAATGGGTTTGGTTTGGTATCTCTACTGATTGTTTGTTTGTAGAGCTTGGATTGAAACATTAAATATTAGGCTAACTGTATACCGCTGCAGTAAGCCAAAATAAATCATTGATTGGTGTGTATAAATAGCAAAGTGCTTGTTGTTTCAATCAATTGTCATTTTTAATATTTTTGGCTTCCTAAACATCTGGCACAATAAAGAAAGAACAGCACAATTGGAACAAAAGTTAGCCTGGAAAAGATATTCTATTTTGGCCAATTACCACTGGTTATAATTAAAGCCAAAGGGTCTTTTTAAAACACCCACTATTGGTATATAATGTTTTTTTCTGCCTTACTTTCGGCTTTTAACATAGTCCAATTGAATGTTTGGCTGCTTGATAACCCAGTTTGGTTTTGTATTTTGAAGCAGCGTTTGATCACTATTCTTGTAACGATAAAAAAAATTACTTTCACTCAGAGTTTCACTGTCACTCTTTCATTTGACATGTATGTGAAAGAGCTTGAGGGCTCCATGAATGTGGTGGGGTATTTATAGAAAAGCATTTACTGTATTCTCTGCTCTGTCTATTATTATGCGCCTGTTTTCCTATAAATTATACGCGCGCAATTTAAAGCAGACTGTCGCTATTGCTTATTCTGCTACATGTTCCAGTTTTGGGGACCAAAAACGGGCTAATCATACACGGCACAACCTATCCATCACAGTGACGGATATGCATCACGAATATGGCCAGCTACCAACGAAAATGCACGCAAACCCACTAGATCATATTGTCTCACTTATGTGTTTTTTACGCACGCAGTGAGGGAAGACAAAATAGACGGATAACAGTGAGCTCCACTTGTATGATGAGACCGCAGATTTCTGAGCGCGCGCGTCAGCAAGGAGAGCTTGCCATTGAAAGATTTTGGAAGAGGGATTGTTGGTGCTGTGCGCCTCGGTTGTCATGGAGAAACTGAAAAATCGATAGCCGCCATGGTTAAAGCTCCCCAGATTCAACCCTATTAAAACCTGGCCTTTTTGGTGCCGGTTTCCTCCGCGCGCAGAGAGAGCGCGCGTCTCCTCTCCGCTCATGTGAACACGCATGTGATATCACGAATGTATTTTACACACTGGCATTACGTGTTCGCCTTAGCCTACATTCAATGCTCGCCCCATATAGCCTGGTATCCGTGCTGGTCTCATTTGGCAACCGGATGTCCAGAGAGGCTTTCCTTAAGACCTTGTTTCGGCTACACATTTTACATACCGTTCCAGCCTGTCTTATGTGATATACGCATATCTGCTCAGCCTGATGTAATTCACATTGCGCATTATAGAGTAGCGCATCAGAGATGGTGTTGGTACTTCCATGTGTTGGTGCTGTAGGAAACGTTGGGAAGAACTTTAACGGGGAATGCCACCAATTGGAATCATTTATGTATAATGGAAGATATAAACAAAGTCAGTTCATAGTGGTTTTGGTGTGAGATGCCTCGTTCTAGGAAAACTACCAGTGGTGGTGATGGGAACCAGACGTCCCTAAGCCTTTAATGTCTCAGTATATTATAGTATAGTACACAGTATATTAAATGGTTATGAATACTTTGCATTGGGCCCAACTTTCCAAAGTTTATAGATTAGATTTTGGTCTATAACAAATATAATTTGAACATGTATTAATGGAAGAAAGGTACGCGCAAGGCATTGTAAGACTTTATTTTTATATTTGTTTACAGTTGTACCCCTAACAACATGACATAGAAGGTTTCACTGGTCATTTGGATACTGAATAAAATTGGCTGCGTTGTAAACATCGCAACACCTGGATCCCATCACCATCTCTGTAGAGAAATCCAGTACAGCAAGTTTCTCCACAATGAACATTTTCACATCACATTCCCTCTCAGTGAGTTTGTTTACACCTCGGCGATTTATTTAGGCAGACTTTTTTAACGCGAGGTTAGCACGTGGTCTCTTTAGAAAACAATATCTCTCAAATGCAGACACCTTAACCGTCTATGCCCTGTAGCCTTAGCAGTCTAGTAACACCACAAATACACTTGACCGCTGCGTTCAATGTAAGCTGACTGCGCTCCCAAGGAATACAAGCTCCTAAATGGCTCTTCAATTGGATGTGCGCTTCTGGGTAAGTCTGGTAATTGTTATGGATCCTTTACATCGTGTGGAATTTCTTTATACCTTCAAAAATGTTCTCGAAAGTCTCATTTACAAACCATCCACGGGTTCTTTGTGGAACCAATAGTGCTTACTCCATGGCATTCCTCCAAAGAGCCCTTTTCGGCACCTTTGTTGAGAGTGTAGAGTCCAGCGGCATGCTCCACTGGCAGTACCTTACAATATTAAACAGGCCTGTGTAATGCGCTCTTGGCGCTCAGGGGCCACACCTTTTTTTTTTCTTTTTTTTTTTGCCTGTGCACGCACAATCCTGCAGAGGGAGGGATGGAAGGTGGGGGAAAGTCTGTGGTGCATGGAAGGTGGAGGGAGGGGGGGCGGTTGGCGGTGGTGTAAGAACGAGCTCTTATATGTAACTCAGATGAATTATACCCTGCGATGCGGCCCGTCAATAATTCTAAGCGCGTATGAAGACGTTATGCGGTACCGCAATGCTCCCACACCAGGGGCCAGACTGTGTGGAGTCAGAAGCGAGAGAGAGAGAGAGAGAGAGAGAGATAAACGAATATGAAAACACGTGTTGCTGCCCGATATAAGGTAAAGAATAGAGTTTGCAGTGGAGGGTGCACTGCATCAAATTAGACAAACACATTTTTAAATACCGGTTAACTCATGTGCCTGCATCGCGCGGTAGCTAACTCAAGCACTGCGGCGGTAACACCGGGTAGGGCTACCATGCTGCACAGTCTGCAGAGTGGAAGGAGGGAGTAGGGCTAAGCTCCACACAGCAAGGCCACAGCCGCTCCTTTCTTTCTCCTCTTCTCTGATTGAGTTATTTGTTGCTTAAGAGCTGTTTAGGACGCGATTAAACTTCATTCAAATGGTTTCATATAATAAAAGTGGCATTTTTGTCAGCTTATGAAAATTGTCAAAACAAATAAAGCATACATTGGTCAGAAACAATGGAAACGGTTATTTGCGACACAAGCGCAATTAGCGGCTTTATACTATATAAATTACTGGAACTATTGAATATTTATTAGGACATAGCGTCTATTAGTGGTTTAGTCATATGCCACGTGTTATTGGCTCCCCTGACAAAGAACCTGTCCGTGTAGAGTCAAAATCTTTGATTGACAACTGTATACCTCAAATACATTTTAGTCGAATTCGCTGCATCGTTTTGCGCGACTGAGTTAGTCTTAATCAGTAATTAAAGCTCGTTATAGATCCGTTTGCGTGGGCCGTCCAGTCTTAGTTAGGTGTCCAGTCTCAGGCCAAACGTCTCCCCCACTTCCAGACGCGTCTAGTCGGAAGTCCAAGTTCAAGTTAAAAGAGGTGGTCAATTACTCAGGCTAGACATGTTGATTTGCGACGGCGTGCTGCTATTGTATATTTTCTCCTCAAGTTGGTGTCTGTAATTAGGAGATTTCTCCTTCATATTTTTCATATTCATTAGAGCAGCAATGGAATAAAAACAAACAAACAAACAAACAAATTAACAAAGCACAGCTTCAGGTTTAACTGCAGGCCTTCGAAGGCTGAACCGCAGATCTTTCAAAAGATGAAAATGCAACACTTCTTGCGCAGGCTAATGCGCTTTTACAGGCAATGTAAGTAGTCCGCTTTTCCATGCTATTGCCTGAATTATCGCTCTACGTGCGCACAACTGAAAGCACAATCTCAGAATTTAAAAAAGGTGCTTTGAATTGCATATGATTCAAACGTGTATAGTGAATGCAAATGAAGTACGTGCATTACATGAACAAAACAAGTAAACTTGTGTTGGTGTAATACATTTCATTTTCGTGCCACCACTTGATGCTATCAAACCATGACTCTTTTTTGCAAACGCGGCTCATGCGGTATAGTCGGTGTTGTGCTAGACTGCAGAAGGTATTTGACTGGTGCTATTTCCCGGCTGGATCTCAATTCCACGTTAATGTAAGGTTTCTAAAAAAAACATCAACTCAAGCCTTTTTGTACTCGATAGAACTGATGAAGTCTATATACTTCATGGACCAAATGAAAAAAAAGAAAGAAATTCAGCAGACTATGAATGAATTCTGGAAAGATATTCTTGAAAGACTGGCTATGCGTGGTTAAAGTATACAATAACTGGCACATCACGCTAATTTTGCAGTTTAACTGAATAATATTATCACTATGTTCATAATGTTCTATGTTCAATCACTATGTTCATATATATACATATATTGCATTATGAGAAATCCTCTTATTTACCACGTGGTAGCAACAAAGAGGCTTTGAGCTCCTAATGCGAGTTCTTAAAGTCGCTATTATTGGGCTTCTTCCGAGTATATTGTTTGTAATTTTTAGGAGGTATTTAGCACGCAATAACAATAACGGACGTTAATAATAATAAAAGAACAGTGATATTAACATTAATTTTAATAGCAATAATAACAAGAAGACGACAAAGTAAAAAATAAAAGAAGATTTCTTTCGCCGCTGTTAGTCCTTTTTATTGATATTATTGTTGTTTATGTTGCTTTAACTTGCGGTTATTTACTAGATGATATCAGATATGCTTGTGGCCTAGCTTATAAAACTCTTATTGTTTTGTTTTTGTTGTTGTTTTTGTTGTTGGCAGTTTCATTCATTATTTATAGCAGCAAATTCCAGGAGTAAGTACTTATGTTCAAAGACTCTAATAAGTAAATGAATAGAAACTAATGTTTTTAATAAAACAGTTAGGTTTTATTTAGTGTTTTCCCCTTATACGTATTTGTAAATTGCCTTCATATTACGTGCTGATGATAAGCAGAACGGTATTTGCAATGAAGTAATCTGCTTTAGCCTTGATTTCCGACCTATTTTCTCTAATTTAGAATCTCACTGTAGCCTATGTGGAAAATACCATAGGCTGGTTCATTTACTGACTAAGCGGTAGCCTAATATAAGCTCAGACCAACCTCTAAACTGTAACTAAAGTCCTTAATAACTTTACATGAAGATGAGGTCGTGCATCTCGTCCATCTTTTCCTGCAGTTCCTTTGCTGTTGTACCCAGTACAGGCAGGTGTAGGGTCCTCCGAATAGAATAACCCAAACAAAGTAAGACGTTCTGTTTGAAATGAGGCTAAACTGCTACCGCACATACGCGTGGCCGAAGTGAGCACGCATGAGTTTGAAGCTAGCGTACATCAATTCAAAATGAAATGAATCAAGGTCAGAGAACATCATAGAACCACTCTTATTCAGTAAAAAACGACAGACAAATATATATATGCATGGTGCATTTTAGTATAAAGTAAAACCAAAAATCATTACGTAGGCAAGCCGGTCCCATGTGGCGCCCATTAGGGCTTTTGATATGTCAAGAATCCATCATATAACTACGAAGCATTTTTGCAATCTTAATAGGCTACATATAACCCACGAGGCAGCTACTGAAACATTTCACCTGTTCTCTAAGGCTCTAGGCTCGAGCCATAATAGAGAGCAAGATAAAACGCACACTGAAATAAAGATAATGTAATGTAATTAAATGTACTGTTTACTTACACGTGAATTTACCAAGTGTTAGATGTTTAGTAGGGACTAATTTTACATTGGAGCCAATTCTGACTTAAAGTTTAAGAAATTATTACTTTGGAAAGTGCAACAAGGTTGATCGATATCTGTAATTTAGTGGCACGTGTTCGTTCAAAATGTGCTACTTCGTGAAAATTGAAGTTCAAGTTTTGATGCATGCGCCTTCCTTTCTTTTTTCTTTTTCTTTTTTTTTTCTTTTATTATTATTATTATTATTACATTTTTGTTAATGTAATCTGTTGTAGAAATCACCAGTTTGGAACGCTTGTCCAGTCTAGTCTATGGTTGCTCAACCTTGAAAATGTTAGCAAAGAAAAAAATAATAATGAAAGTTAAGTTAAGGGATGTGTTTACTGTTCTTTAAATTAGAAAAATTCAATCTATTGCGGCTAGATCTGAGTTTTGTAGCAAAAAAATGCATCTTGGTTAAGCATGGTTACACTGCGTCCTGGTCAAGGTCAAGGTCTTAGACGGGCGAAAGCTGGGTAGACATAAGCTTCCGGTCTTTTCGCTCAATAAGAGCCAAGTTCAGCTAAGACGCAACAGTGCTTAAATTTGGCACCATATTTAAAACAATGGGCCTAAAATTTTAGGTATTAGGCTTGATTGGGCTTCTCTTGGAACATTTGGACGCCCATTATTACCATGACCAGGAGAATCTTAGAGAGTCTAATTTCAATAAGAAATTCGCTTTGTTAACGAACTACACTGATATCAATTGCGTTATGCATATTAACCAAAGACAACCACTTATCAGCTTTATCTTAACATGAGATCAAAGGGGGGGAAAGAGAAGTCTGGCTGATCTAATCAATACTCCTGAGATGGCTGTGTTCCCCAAGCACACGGCTTTCCAGTCACTACCCATAGCTCTATAGGCAGCTCTGAAAATGTAACATACATCCAGCAATGAGTGCAAAGTCTGGTTCCTGCACAAATGGAAGGCGCAATGTGCCCAAATACGCGCAAAGCTGCACGTGGTTCATGGAAACAATACAGCAGTTTTAACCTGTTGAGCAATTTAATAAAGCATTTGAAATGAAACAAATAACATACCTCATCGATTAAAAGGGGGCGTGCACATAAAAATAATGCATTTGAAAAGAAGCTATACAGGAGATGGCTCTTTTACCCTGCGGTTTCAGAGCTATATGAGAGCATGTACTCTTACACTAGCACGAGAGTTAGAGTTCAAGTTCAAAGTCCTCTCCCCCAGACAAGCAGGGAGAAGACGCTGGAGGACCCTTTAACCTCTTACAAAATAAATCACACATAGAAAAATCGCTGCGTAAAAAAGCCCTCAGATCTCACATGCATATAAAGCAAATAATAGCTCGTCTTGAATAACTCTATCTAGCGCTATACGACGCTACTGAACCGTTCCACTGAACCGTCCCATTCATTTCGAGCGCAATTTAGCGTCGATCAAACTACAAGATTCAAAGACATCCAATCTATATAACATAATAATAATAATGCAATATGCCTTATAACAAACAAACAAACAAACAAACACATCTTAGGTTGCAATCAACAGCGCGTAGAAATATGATACAGGCCTACCATCGTGATATCAGACCCTATCCATATAGTCTCCATCGTTCGCATTCAATACAATATCCAGCCTTTTTTTGCCCGTGCGTTCTCCCGCGTGCATTTTGGAGCAGTAAGACCAGCGCTACCAGCAATTTCCTCAACCCAACCTTAAAACACTGTGCGCCGTTTTCATTTTTACAGCATTTTATTATTCATACTCGTGAGCTTAAGTGTTCCCCATTTGCTCATTTTATGAGCAGCATTTTCAAATAATACAGACCTGTAAAAACATATCTCAATAAAGTGCAAAGAGTTTCCCTTTTTTCTGCGCGCACCTTATATCGAGCTGCAGTGTGCATGGACTGGTAGAAGGTTCAGAAATCCAATCTTCCTTAGCGATAAACCAGGGAACAGACATTTTATTCAGACTTTGGTTCACTTCCCACAATTTCCTAATACATGCTATTATTATCTGCTATTACACTCCCTAGCTCTGTTGTTTCTCTAGTCTGGAAAGTTGTGGTATTGTTATTTAACTTGGGGAGTAGCTTCTGAACTATTTATGTGAACTAATAAAGATATAAATATTTTTATGGTAATATGACTATTCTATTAATGTGCTGCTGCACGCCTATTACAGCCTATAGCAAGCGGTAACATTTCGTTCTTCAAATCGTGCAGCTGGATGGGGTTGCATAAAATCACACTACGGCGTGATTTCAGAGGCACTCTGGCTCAGGTACGCTAGGCTTATATATAGTTGTATGTATAAATATATATAATTATTCACTACTTGAGCAACTTAGATTTCTACATTGATGGTAGTTGGAATGGATAGCTCTATTTAGAAAGGTTCTTTGGATGGAGAAACGGTTCATTTGAACCTTTTTGAAAAGGGTTCTATATAGCCCCCAAAAAGGTTGCTCTATTTTAGTAGCTTGACATCACAACAACAGAAGAACATTTTTGGTGGTATATAGAATACATTTCTAAAAGGTTATTTAAAGCACCTACACCTACCTAAAGCATCTACATAACATTTTTCATAAATCTGAAGAACCATTTCACCATGCACAGAACCTTTAAGTCATGCAAAGGTTTTTTGAGTGTTTGTGGTTCTATATAGAATCGTCTATACAATCTACTAAGGAAAAACTCTACTTGAAAAATCGTTTTTTGGAAGTGTGCATATGATTCTATAAAGACCTTTTTTAATTGTTCTATACAGCACCAAAATAGGGTTCTTCTATTGTTACAATATTGTTACAATGTTGAGCATCTATTTTGTTGCCTTTACGCTCTCAGAAAAAAGTACAAACCTGTCACTGGAATGTTACCCCTCTTATTACTGGGCAAGGTGGGTACCCTCAAGTGTTACCTCTCAGTACCTTTAGGTCGGGAACTTTAAAGTTGTATTGCCTATGTATACCTTGTCTCCAACTTTTATGGTATTGTTCTGTCTTAAACATTAGGTTATGAAAAAGTAAGTAATGTGCCTTGCCCCTGGGGAAAAAACATACTTAAGGTGTACAACTGGACCTAAACCCATTAAAGGTACGTTTAGACTGTTTGAACGAAAAAGAACAGTTTATACAACATGTTCTCCATCAATCTGTACAAACCATTTCATCATACCAAGGTCCTTTGTAGACAAAACCATTCTAACCTTCTTATTTAACAACAATGTAGAACAATGTAGAACTGAAAGTAGCTAAAAACAACTTGTGATCGTGAATAATAAATGAACACTGGTACCACTTTAGCATAAGACCACCACTTATAAATGCTTTAATGAAAAGTTTAAAATTGGTTTATTAAAGTTATTAGTTACAAATAGTAGAACATTAATAATAAATAATATTAATAACAGTAATATAGTATTATAGCATAATAATAATAATAATAAGAAGAAGAAGAAGAAGAAGAAGAAGAAGAAGAAGAAACAGTTATAACGCATTAATAAAGAGTGCAAAAGTGAGTTGTTCTTTCTGATGAGTCTGTATATGNTATTATAGCATAATAATAATAATAATAAGAAGAAGAAGAAGAAGAAGAAGAAGAAGAAGAAGAAACAGTTATAACGCATTAATAAAGAGTGCAAAAGTGAGTTGTTCTTTCTGATGAGTCTGTATATGTTATGAAGCTGATAGATTTAATGATGACTGGTGGAGAAGACAAAGAACAATAAAATGTAAAAGGTCAGTAAATTATGAACTTAATGTGCATAATAACCAAAAATTATATTGAACTGTAGTGGAACCTCGTCAAGCAAATATCAGCGCATCAAGTGCAGCATACATATAATGTAAAAATAGAGTTGGTTCTTCTCTGCATCAGATACATAATATAAAAATAAAAGTTTGTGGGGTCTTCTCTTTTTAGGATCCGATTGGTCTAAATTAAAATGCTAAAATTGTATTCAACAACAATGCAGTCTAGATAACAAACGAACAGGACGGAATAAATTACCCCACCCTTAAAAAAAGGTGTCTAGAATGGACTGAAATTATCGAAAAAAGTAGACTGACTAAGTAAAGATATGATCATTTGGAACCGTTAAGTCAATTCAATTTACCTGAAACGGTATAATATTGTTCTGGTAACGAATGGCCGTTTATTTGGACCTCAATTAACGCTTCATTATGGCTGATGTCACGCTAGTAGATATAGGAATGAGATATGATCAAGCGTAAAGGTCTTCTTTACCGGCGCATTGCGGGTGCTCCAGATGAGCTCGAGGCTCGTTAAGGAACACAATAGAACGAAATATTCTAGAACCTGCCAATGGAAAATGTGAGAGCACGTGGGATTGAACAGTGTAATCACCCGCGCAAGGGAGGCTATCGTGCCACCAGCCAGTGTGAGCCTACACCGAAGGCGTGGAACGGTCATCAGATCAAGGCGTTCCACCCTGAGCTCCGCTAAACATTTTAACTAGGCTTAATGTGTGTATGCTTCGAGTCCTCCGACTGCTTTTTTACTGCTTTAATTGGTGTGTTTAAAGACCCATTCTTGTTTGGATAAAAGTTGTTTTTCTCAGTCGATCCCTCCACAAAGGCCAAATAAATGCAATCCAAATGTAATTTGAAATTGCAGCTTTTTTATGAACACATCCACAGAGGTTACAGGGCGATGAAAAGCACTAATTTCTGTAAGGTTTCATCCTGCGTGGGATTTTATAGAGATCCCTGCAGAAGTGCGGAGTTTGTGATTCGAAATTCCTCTTTATCAAAAGAGCGCGACGCAGGGCTCTTAATTAATGCTGCCTTTAATTGCGTAATTAACGCATGTGGGGGCTGTAAAATAATTTGCATGAGCGAGATATTAAATGCTTGAGGGGAGTTTACGTGGCTGTTGACTGAAGCAACTCAGATACTCTCGACGCTGGACAAGCACTGATGAATAGTTTGAGAGCCATCAGGATTCCATAGTATTTGCAGTAACGGAGATAGAACATTGTTGGAATGTTTATTTGAGAGTCTTATCAACAACTGTATTCCGTTCCATTTTTTCCCAGTTGAACGATCTACGCTCCTTATGTTGGCTTAATAGTACATACTGAATTCTGAATTGGTCAGTGATCTAAGAAAAGTATTCATTTCATAGAGTACATGGTGGTGCTGGAGGTCAGCCATGTTTAGGTAGAGTGGTCAACTGCTGCATTCTTGAAAATAAAGGTTCCTTTTCATCCAAGATGAAAACATCTACAAGGAATCAAGAGTGCTACTCCTGTGAAGCTATTCCACAGAGCCTTTTTTGGTCCCCTTCTTTTCAAGAGTGTGGGTCCAACACACTCCAACATAGAAAAGCAACCCACGTAGCACGTCAACCAACAAGAAGGAATACATCTATGGCTACAGAGATGCTTGATCTTTATTAGCAGGTGTCACATATGGTACAGTGCTTAATGAGCACTAATTCACATGAACAGTCATTGGCATCTTTAGGTACATAATGCATATTTTCAGTGCAAATCATTTTGTTGAAAGCAAATTAATTGGGTTAATTCAACCAAAAAAGTACTTTGAACAAGCGACTCTTTCAATCAAAGTCAGTTTTTTTAAGTTGAGTAAAATGAGTTTAAGTGCTTGACATGACATGAAGGCATTTGTTTAGGTTGTAAATTTTACAGCATGAGAAATGCTACAGGACTACAGTTAGTATAAGGTCAATTTTAAAGAAATACCCACTCATCTGAATGAAATAAAACTGAAATCTCCTTACAGCAAGGAAGAGAGCAGCTATTACAGGCAACCAAGAGCAACTGCTTTACAGTCAGAGGCACAAAGTAAACATCAGCTATCACCCGCAAGGCCATGATGGCCAGCTGAGTGGTGAGAGTAAGGTGTAACTTGTTAATATGTTGTGTTTGTGGTAGAGCTGTGGTCTACCCCTCCCTGAAACAGCCACCTTAAAACACCTGGGGCTTGGAGCAGGAGAAAAGGCTTAAATCTTAGCTATTTCTGATCAAGCTAAATCTCAATAGCAATAGTAGTAGTAGTTGTAGTAGTAATACTTGTACTACTATTAATCATCATCATCATAGTGTAACTGGCACAGATAACCTGAATCAGAAAACTGGCTATTATGTGCACATGACTTCTTTATTTGAGTAGATATTTCTGAGTGAATTAATTTAAATATATATAAAATTAACATAGAATAGATGCAAATTAACAAATATTTGAGTTTATTAAAATATATCCAGAAAGTAGGACTCCTAACAACCATGCAAAAACTAAACCAGGTCTAAATTAAACCAAGCTCATCTCCTGCTTCAGATCTGAAAAAATCCACAGGTGTGTCTGTCCATCCTCCCACTGTCAGAAGATAATACTATGGGTCTAAAAGGAACTGCAGTTTTCAAGAAGGCATTACTGAGAAAATGAAAAGAAATTAAAGCAAATAATCAGCTGGTGTTCTCAGAACAGTAGAATGGCCACTGCAGAGTCCAGACCTCAACATCACTGAATGTATTTAGGAGTACTTGGATCAACAGAAGCAAACTGCTAATGGAACCAACTGCTAAAAGAAAGAAAGTATGTTTCCTGAAAAGAACGGATGCTGTGGACACAGTTAATACTAAACGTGATGTTATATTGAGTTGTTGATGCTTCTGTTTATCAATTTATGTAAATATACAGCATATTCTGTTTTTTTCCCTAATGCTGAAATTGAATAACTTGTACCCTATCCAATATTGCTAAAGCACAAATAATGTAATCATGACCTTCTTATTCACAATTCACTTATTCACTCTTATTCACAATAATGGTTATAGGAACCAACAATGCAAATAGAGCCATTTCACCTTATCAAAAACCACCAGTAAACCTACACATGTCTTAACTATGTGTAACTTTCTGTGAGCTTTTATAGGAGATTAACTCTACAGACGTCTGGTTCCTATCACCACCACTGTGGACAATTCAGACTCAGTACATTTCTTTAGAAGAGAGCATTTCACACCAAACCACTCTTAATGGCTCTTTTTACATCCTAACCATCTAATTATGCAGATTCCCTATTAACTCATCAAATCTTGACAAAAATCCTTATTTTAGACTGACAAGACTGAAATAATTGTAAGTGGTGAAAGCTATTATCCTGTCAACTCATTTCAGCAGCCAGTAGCTTACAGTTCTCTAACAGGTGTATAATAATATATCAAGTCAGGATTTAAAATATATTGTTCTGTTGATGTATATTTATTGATGTATATCAGAAGAGTTATAGCTTTGTTGGTACGTGTTTTGAAGAAAAGTATTTTCTCATTTCCACACCTTTTATGCTCTGATATATGACAGGAACCATATTCAGGCCATAATTCAACTGTGGACTATTCATTTTTACTGTCAACCTGTTTTTGGAGGCGTTATTGCACATTAAAGCAGAAATGTAAACGTTGTTCACTGTATGTGATTAAACTTTTGAGATACTGCCAGAAAGACCAGACTAATTTTCAACAGCTTGTAAGAAGGTGTTTTTGTTGCTGATGTTGTTTTCTCACATCTTTTTTTTCCTTCATTAGTCAGCCTATGATGGTGTTTGCTGCTTAAATGAGTGAGCACTAGTAGATGCGTATGCTGAAATACTTTGTTTTTGCACTTATAGTTGTGTATGTTGAAATACTTTGTTTTGCACTTATACTCACCATAACCTTTCTTCTCTCTAGGATGAGCACTGGGTTTGGTTGCCAGGTAGTGCACTTATGCTATATATGTCTGCATATTATTCTCTCTAAGTAGCAGCACTGGCCCTTGTTCAGGCAGTGTCTGACTCCTAACCTACTTACACTAGCTGGGAAACATTATCCGATGGAACACTAAGCACGGTTGTAAGTCGCTCTGGATAAGAGCGTCTGTTAAATGCCATAAATGTAAATGTAAATGCTGTCCTGCTGTGAAAAAACAGTTGATAATATGAAATGTATCTAAAAAAAAAAGAAATTAATAATTATAAAAGTCGAGCCGGTGGTCAAATTCTATTTATTAGCTTCATTCTAATGACTAGCTATCATGTAAAACATCATGATACAATATCATCTATGTAGAGATCCTAGAGAATAGTTTTATGAGTAAAAAAACATTTATATTCTATATCCTTGTTTTCCAAAATATCTTTGTAAAGTTTTATTTTTCTACATCATTTAAACACAGCAGCTACTCTTTACAATGTGTGAAAATGTCATGATCAATGGACCAATAGAAATGCTCCAAAGCCATGTACAGTGAAGCCTTTTTACATTAACCTACACTCAAAGTTAACGTTTTTAAGAACTTTCGCTCCCCCTGTAAACTTCAAAGATATGTTTTTCTTCAGACAGGGACCATGTATTATGTATATTGTCAGTCATGTGTGCATATCAGTTATCATAAAATATAAATATTTGCTTGTTTGAAGTTTCACATTGAAGGATATGGATATGTTTGCCATCTTGTCAAAGAAGTGGTGAAAATCTGGAAATCTGTCTGAAATAATGGATTCTATGTAAAGTACAATAACCCCCCACCTCCCATCTCTGCCGTTGCACACGGGGCAACCCCTCCTACACCCTAAAATTTTTAGTGGCCAGTGTTTGTCTGCAATTAGAGTTAGCCAGTGTTACATCAGCTTGTGAGGACGTCATTTTCCAGCAGTGAGGTAGCCTGCTTATAGATATCAATGGTAGGACTATTGTCATTCTTTGATATTTACCCTTACAAACATAGACATAGTAGCATCTTGGGATTATAGCATTGAAGGAGACAGTGTTGACTGAGTATAAAGGTTTTGTTGTTGAGATATGGCTAATTGTTTGCTTAGTTTACGAGATGGCACTGCAATTGGGGGAGCAGTAGTGGCATTGTGGGTGCACTAGCGGGATGATGACAATTTTAGCCAAACTCAACCAGATTTATCAAGCTAGCTTGCAAGCATTGTTAGCTGCAATGATACAATCTAAAAAAGCAGCACATTCAAAAGCATTACTTTATCAGGCAAGCTATTTTGACCTGAGGTTTTACCCAAGCTGATTTTACCAGTTTTCATCTAATACTGATCACACTGTCCATCCAAGAGGAACATAACTGATCAGCATCTAACTTTTCACTAGCAACAGATTTTTCAGTCTTGAAAAATCACCTCCAAGCTTTATTATGTCTATTTCTTGCACAACGTTTTTAAATTAGTTTGTGTTGTTTTGATGCCAGTAAAAGTTTCTTAGGATGTTTTCTCTTCTGAGAACTAAGATGAGGGTGGAATGAAGGTGCCTTGGAGAGTGCCTATAACAAGACTGACAGGATGTATGTTTTAACCCAGACCTCAGATTCCCAGCCTTTTTTCTGGCACTTGGTAAAGACATGCATGGAGACGTTACTTTTAGAGTTATGTGTTAATACCCTAAAACGCAGTGTAGAAATTCATTTTCTGAATCAAATCATTTCTGTTCTTATATCTGTAGCTCTTATTTGTGATCAGATATTTTCAAAAAAAGTTAATTTTAGACTATAACAATGTCTCCTCCTGCGAAATGTTAAGTTATGAAACATTTTACTGGTAATTAGCAAGCACAAGCCTGTATTTGGTTGTGTCCAGGGTCTTATCTGCTTCCAATTTAGACTGGAATAAGTACACAAATGGAATCCTCTGAAATGGAAGATTCTGATTGTTTTGTAGCCATTAATTACAACCATTAAACCATTGGCTTTAAGCCAATTAACTAACTTAAATTTAAAGAGTTATCCTAACTAATATAGGTTTACAATGTCCCTGGCATTCCTAGGTTAATATGTAAGTAGTTTTTAAAAATCAGCTAGTATTTTCACTAATGAATGCCGTGCCCCCAAAAGTATTTGGACACTTGAATAATTTAACCATTTGTAATGAAGTTCTTTATACTGGTAACACTTTATTTGGATGGTCCACTGTAGATGCTTTGTAAATGCTCAGTCTACATTAAAACTAACATTCAAATAAATACCTACTAAATGCACCTTAACTTGAAGTTAAGTGTGAAATATTCTAAATCTATCCCAGTCTAAATCTAACCCTAACCTCAACACTAAACTTACACCTACTCCTAAACCTAACCCTAATCTTAACCTCAAGGCGAAACCTACACCTACTCCTAAATCTAACCCTAACCTCAAAACTAAACCTACACCTACTCCTAAACATAGTATCTACATCAAAACTAAATCTACACCTACTCTTAAACCTAACCTCAAAACTAAACCTACACCTACTCCTAAACCTATCCCTAACCTCAACATTTACCTACACCTACTCTTAAACCTAACCCTAACCTCAAAAATAAGCACACACCTACTAAATAACAATCCAAAACACAACAACCACCATTAGAAAAAGACTGCCAAATAGCACCACTTGGTTTTACATTTTATTCCCCCACACAATTCACTTTTTAACTTTAAATTGCACTGTTAAGTATGGCAAAAATGCCCAAATACATTTTGGAGCCACTCAGTGTAAATACAAGTGAATAAAAATACCCAAACAACACAGACAAGTGTTGTAAAGCTCAGACTTTTCGTCTTTGTCTAAATATTTGACAGTATGGCTTTAAACATAGCTCAAACTCAAAATTCTGAAATCATATAAAATAGTGCAGTAACTATTTCTTTAATGTTCTGAACAGCTGGAATGCCAGTGTTTTGTGGCGTAACACCATCTGCCATCCAGGACTGCCAAAGTTTGACCATTTTAAGAACTCCTTTCTGTCTTGCATCCATCATTCTACCACAAAGTAATATTCCAGGACTTGTTTTGGACAGTGTCATGTTTGCCTAAGGACAGCACAGTCACAAGGTCTGGATTCATGTATTCACCGTATTTATAGCCAAGTGACTCCACAAAGTCAACAACAATTCAGCAGATGTAATTGGAGACGTAATTTATTTATTTTGCCTACTAAGCGCAGGGGGGGAGTAGTCCAAATATTTCCCATCTGTGGTCTAAATTTTCCATATTACATGGGACCAACCAATCTGGAACAGGCAAATGCATATTTCCTCAGAGAGATGTGAAGCTGCCGCAACATTACTAGAATTTCTGTTCATATAGAAGTTGAGCACTTTTGCAGGGGTGTGTTTACTGTCCAGGTTTGTATATGTGAACTGGCAGATTCCCAGCTCCAATTCAGACTGACAGATGAGGGAGTAAAGCAATACTTCCCAACCAAATTAGTGATGAGGGCAATTGGGTATAGGCATTTTGCAGTAATGGAGTACATTATTGTGATAATGAGACAAACTAGCAAAGTTTTCCAAAGTTTGGAGTCAATGAAAGGCATTATGTGCTATTAGGCCATTTGTAAAATCTAGATGCTGAAGCCTCCTCACTTCTACAGTGTGATCCATGCAATCACATACTAAATGGCAGATACACCTTCTATGTCTTTTTACTTTTTACCCTTAAAGTTCTACCAATACAAAGCTAGCTTCTTTGTGAGAATGTCTCCTGTTGTAGATTTATGGAACAGGGACGACTTCTGTTCACTGCACACTGGTTAAAATATCTGTGGGAGTCTGTGCAAACCCACGTTGTTAATTTCTCATTAAACTGATCAATCATGGGATTTCTTGGCCTGTTCATTTTAACAACCACACACATGCTGCTGGATCTATAGCACATTTGAGGCACTTAGGAAACTGTTCATTCTACATATTCTGGTATATATGTATATGTCTGAATATCCTCATTATGGCATTTCTTATGCTCTTTGTCTATGAAACAACTAGGAATACAATGCTTGTGTCAGGGTTTGGACTGATTACAGTCAAATGAATGTACTGTCATTGTCAAACGAATAGTTGCACATATAGTTGCACCCAGAAGGAATCAACCAACAGCAATGGAACTTGGTGGGTTGGTCTGACATTGTGAGACATGCAAATGATTCAAGTTTCATGCTCAGATGTGCTTGCGATGTAAGCAAGGACAGGCAATATTGCTGTACCTGACTGACCCAGCTGCCACAGTTGTGGACATTCAGCGAGCAGGGATGCCCTCCATGAGTCATCCTGTTAGTACCAGCACCACTGGTAGATGGCTGAATGCATGCAGACCGTTATGACAACAATCTTTAACACCATGTCAATGTCACCAAAAACTGCAATGGTGTCGTGCCAGACTGTCATGGAGTGACTCAGAATGGCAGTGGGTCACCACAAATCCATGTGAGGCGGCACCATGGTCAGTGCCAAGAACAACCTTTTTTGTCACGCGTTACACATCCAGAAAGCCTGGTGCCACTTCACCTCCACCCTTACTGCAAAATCTGCAGGAACTGTGTGAGAATATTCAAGCTACATGGGATGGATTATCACAGGGCACCATTAAGAACCTCTACAACTCCATGCCAAGACGTCTAGCATGTTGTGTTAGCAAACATGGCGGCCCAACACCATACTTAGGGACACTATCAGTCTAAATTTATAATCATTTATTGTTCCTGGTAATCTTCCTTCCCAACAGCTTTGCAATCCACAGCTTCCTACTGGGTGTGACTATTCTTTTGATGATAAGCGCATGTTGCATTTAGGGACCACTGGAAGTTCACTGTGCTTCTCACTGTCCAAGTAACTTCAAACACCTTCAGTGATGCTGGGGTCAAGTCTGTCAGTTATATGTTCTGAGACCACCAGCAGCTTCTGTGTTTGCAAATGCAAATTTCCTTTTCTCAGCAACAACTTTTTGACAGCTACACCACCTTTCAGACTCGGCGTTGAGTTGTCTTTTCACAGTGGAAGAATGAATAGAAACATCTGTCAGATCTAGAGCAGGAAATACAGCTTAATTTTCTCATCTCTCCAAAAAGATTTATGAATTTAAGGTGTTAGCTGATCTGATGGCGGCAGTTTTGATGGTACACGGTTGTTAGGAGCCTCATTTACATTTGAACTCCAGTTTTGGTAACTCCTGTTTTATGACTCATTTTCCCTTTGACTTTCCTGTTCTGCATGCTAGTGGATTATCTAATCTTCTCAGTAATATCTTCTGAAAAATAAACTTGTATTTAATGGCAGTTTGGCTGCAGATTAAATGAATTCAAAAGACTGTCTCTGACTTTTACTGTCGTCCAATCACCCTTGCTCAGTGATCTTTATTGGAATCATAGAAATATTTACCTGCTCTACCTATTTTTGCTGATTAATCCAATCCCGTTCAATTCTCTTTATTGAAATCTATCTTGATATGAGCACAGACAGTGCTGCAGTTAAGTGGGGTAGTGGCATTTCATCAGATTTTATTATGCTATCTGCGTTCACCGCAGACAAATGGCTCGCCATTGTTTGCATTTTTAATTTGTTTGGTTGTCATTATCGTCCTGCTTAGTGACCTCAAAGGTCTCTGCCATGCATGCATCTTGAGCCCACACCCCTGTCTGGCCTTGTCTTTTATAGTGTCCCGACAGCGCGGAGAAGTCTACAACAAGTCTAAACTGTTAATGCACCCATGGCACACTCACACTCTTAAAAAGAAAGGATCCTAAATGGCTCTTGGCTTT
The DNA here is from genome assembly GCA_034552555.1 of Semaprochilodus insignis. Lineage (NCBI taxonomy): Eukaryota > Metazoa > Chordata > Actinopteri > Characiformes > Prochilodontidae > Semaprochilodus > Semaprochilodus insignis. The sequence continues at coordinate 8,230,941 of CM067492.1, read as the reverse complement.
GAAGTACAATTCTAGGGCAAAAAAAAATCTTTCATTGGTAGGATCTTTGCATCATGTGGAACATCAAAAAGCTCCTCCCGTTGGATCTCCTTTACAAAAACGCGCCTTTAAGGATTCATGCACTGAAAGGTTCTTAGAAGAACCACAGAAAAGTGGTTCTTCTGCGGCACGGTTTTTGGCACTGTTGTTTTAAAGAGTGCACGCAAAATGTCAGTGCAATTAAGGTGAATGACAAAATGCTTCGCTGTCAGGCCAAGTTAACTTTTGGAAAAATCAAGCTTGGGTTGTGCCCCAAGTCGTGGAGCCAAGCCTCAAGCCTGAGCCACGCCGGGTGGTGCGCTCCAACGTTGCCCTCCAGTTATGACCAAACGGATGAAAAATGCCTCTTCAAAGCCAGTTCCGACAGGGGCTGCCTGGTGCTCCCTCTCCCTGAGCACCATCTTCTCTCTCCGTTTCTCCAAAGACATGATTTCTCCATTGTTCCTCTGTATTCTTTGACACCTGTGTGGGAGTGCAGGCTCAGTTTCCATTACAGCATCGTCCTCCAGTTAATTAGCCTCCATCTGGTTCTAGTTAAGGCCCACTGATGTCACCGCTCCTCCCACCAACCCTGCCACTGCCTCTATAGCAACATGGAAGCCATTAAGGCCGCCTCTAATTAAATAACCAGGGAGCGTTTGTCACTATTTGTGTCTTTTGGCTGAGCCTTGACAGGCACATAGAGTCAAACATTTGTTTTTCGAAAGTGCCTGTAACAATGCCACATGCAATGGGTCAGTTTGGCCTCCAGTGCAACCCCAAGTATGAAGAACAACCCAAAAGAGTACTGGCATAATTCAATGCCTTCTCTGAAGGTTTTTTCGATATAGACTCAGCCGATCTAGATAAATGCCATACCGGTTCACTCTTGAAAATAAAGGTGGCAAAAAATGGTCCTGTGGGGCTACGCCATAGAAGAACCATTGTTTCAAAAGAACATTGATCCTTTCGAAAGGGTCTTTAGGGAACTAACAGTGGTTCCTCTGAGGCTTTGCTTCTTTTCGGCACCTCAATGGTTTTTAAAGCAGCTCCCACAAGGACATTATGGCAAAGTTGATCCAAAATAACCTCAATTACGCCTACCACATAACCAAATCATTTGTTATCCATCTTCTACCCACTAATATCCAGACCAGACGGACAGAGGATGTTCAGCACATACTCAAATTCTCCAGCCACCTCGTGACACTCGCCTTTCCGTTAAGAAGGTGAAGCCAAGGCAGTCTGCCTGTCCTGCCTTAATGTCTTTTCCTTGTGGTGAAAGCTGTGCTCAGGTAATGACGTCTAGGCGTGGACTTCTTTGGCTGGCTGAAGCTACATGCGGCAGTGTGTGTTTGTGGACCCTGGGCAAGCACAGGGCGATGTGGCATGGGGCAACGTTTTTACAGGGAGAGATGGTAAACACACAGCAGAGCGGGGCAAGCTCAAGGTCTTGCCCTTTGGATTCAGCCTGTCTCAAGATCCAGGAAATAGCAAGCCATGGAGGAGGAGCCACTGCAGGCTAATGTATGCTGTTTCATTGTGACAAACACTCTATCTAGGCCAGTAGCACTGAGGGGTCCATCTAACAGATAAAGTACTGTGCAAAAGACAAAGACCGCTCATTGATTATTTAATTTGCAGTCAAACTAGACATTAAGTACAATTTATTCACTCATCAGCAGCAGAAAAAAAACAATTATTCAGCAGACAATAACACAGAAGCCTCAACAACTACATGTAATGTAATTGCATGTTTGCTCAGTAGTTAGTGCATCCAGTTAGGTTGCCTTTGCATCCTTTCATTTTCAGAGGCTTGCTTTCTATTTTTCAAAGAAATCTGATATCATTCAGCATCTCTAAAGTTCAGTATTGGAAATTGTTTGTATTTGTTGTTTCTCTTCATCCAAGTGATCCTTCTCTTCTTAGCAATCCTTTCCTCACTAACAGCTTCTTGACAACTAAACATACATAGCACTGAGTTCCTTTCTCACAGTAAAACATCTGTAGTTTTTCCATATCTGAAGAAAGACTGAAGATTGTTTTTCTCCTCTTTGTTAAAAATGAAAGCATTTAAGTGCTGAATGTGGTTGGGTATCTTCTAGGTCTTGTAGGGAGCCCCAGTTCTCTATATCTATTAAGAATCTTTTAAACATTTTAAACATGTAACTATATTATATACCCTATACTAAACATACTTGTATTCTGACATTTGCAAAGAATAATAAAAATAAACAATAATTAAATAACAGAAATCAATTAAAATGAAAACAAGTTTTAATATGACGGCGACAATACACTTCATACTGTATCTCACCTATTAAGTGCAGTAAATGATTAATGATTAAAAAGATGAATCAATAAATGAACACTTTCATAATATTACAAACTATACATAACAATTTTCAACACTTACATTGCTTTATGTAGAGCTATTACATTACTAAGCAAATGCTTTTATCCAGAGCCATTTACAATGGTATATGAGTGTAACATTAGGAGGAAAGCCCAAGGACTCTTTTTAGCATAGCAGTGGTGCTTCTGCCTGTGCAAAGGATTACTGCTCAGTATTAGACTAATTATAATAATTCAGTTTTCCCATTTATATGCAAATGATATATTGGTTGTTGGCATATTGTGCAACCCCTAATATACAGTCATATGCAAAAGTTTTGTAAGTGAAAATGAGTAACATTATTAACAGGTATAACATACAATTACTGTTTATTTGTTGAATTGAACATATTGGGACAAAATCAAAGTGTTTTTAGTTTGTTCTTTAGTGTGTTTTATTGTGTTCTCTGTAGAGGACATGTAAATATGTTTGTACTTCTTTGAAAAACAACAAAACAACTTAACTGGGGGTGCTCTAACCTTTAGATACAACCGGTTTCAAAGGCTTTTAGTAAGCAGTAAGCATTCAGTGAAACTACTGATGCATAGCACTAAGGTCATATTCCTTTACCATACAGTTTCAGATGTCACAAAATGCAAGGTATATTGCGTAGCTGAAATGATCTCCAGTGCCTCACGTTATGCTTTGTTTTCCTCCCAGGCACTGTTGTTGTCTCAGGTTTGGTCATAATTAAAATCCCACCCTCGCTAAAATGGGACAAAACCCTATCCCACCAGACACTCCACTTCTCATCCTCTCTCGTTCTGACTTTGTAATCACTATCCCACAGTGTTTTTTATCAATAAACACTTTTATGAGAAGACATAACATTCGACTGTAAACATGTCTCGAGCAACATGCGCTACATTTGTACAGCAATATAGGCCCAACTCCACATGAAAATAATTACATCCTTCACCGTTCTCAACGTTCTGTCTCTATTTGAAGAGCGAGGGGTGGAAAAAAAAGAGAAACAGAGAGAGAGAAGGAGAGAGAGATGAGGAGGGAAAGAAAGACAGCTTTGCGAGGTGGGCTGTGCTCCTGTGCTGCTTCTTGTTGTGGCCTATTCTCCTCAACACTAAAAGTCATAAAAGCACCCTCTCCTTTTACAATGTCATGTTCAAACGTTGTACCCCCCCCTCGTCTTCTCCTCTCTCTCTCGCCCTTTTTCTTTCCTTCACCTCCCCCTCTCGCTATCTCATGCTGTTCACCTTACTGCCGGAGTAGTTGTTTACCGCCGTGCAGCAAGTTTAGAATTTCTTACACGGCCCTTCAAAATAAGCGACTGCAAGAATTTTTGTGGCCTGCTGTTCTGAAGGAGATTCCAGAGTTCCTCTACGATCCAAAATGTTCCAAGGCGAGTGGCAAAGAACGCACATTTTCAAAACAGCCCATCCTACTGAAATCATTCCAAGGACGGATATAGGCAAACAGTGCCAGCGCAAACCCTCAGAAGTTCTTCTAGCAGTTTTTAAAGGGTTCCACCAGAGCTGTACATGCAGTATAGATTAAGGCCTTCAGATCATTACTCCTCAACAATGCCTAAATGAATTCTGGTAGGGATTCTACGACGCACATAAAACGAAGTTGCAAGTAAGTAAAGGCATTCTCAGAAGTTGCCATTTTCTGAGCTGCCGTTGCCATTTCACAACACAAAACTTCTCCAGGGTGAACAATAAATCCATCCGTACTTTCTTCCCTCCGGCTATTTGTCCACTTGAGGTGTTAAACATACCGAGGCAAGCCCTACTTAAACTAAAGCTGTGAACGTTGACTGTCCACCAATTATCCTGTCCGTCTGCTCCCTGGCTAATGATTGCATGCCTGCTGTGTGTGAGCGTCTCCTGTGGACAGACAGATGCTAATAACACCATATTTCCAACAAAGACAGAAGGCCCCCAGCCATCCCTTTCAACATGCATGCCACACAGCCAGCACCACCCACAGCAGTCAGACCTGTCATTGATGACCATTCCATCTCCATTCTCAGGTTTGCAGCAGCTGGAGGCCTCCATGACAGAGGAGTGCAACCCAAACCACTTAGCTAGGGCAAATGTCAATCTTCCTTCGATGTTTACCAGAATGCAGGACCTTAATTGTTAAGTTGCATGCCATAAATTCACATTTCACAGTTATTGTTTGTCAATTGTTTTTCATCACTGGTTCATCCGTTTGATCGTGTTTGATCATTTTACATGGAGCATGCCCTAATTCGTGCATGTGTGGGCTTATAAGCTATTTACTGTACGCCCTGAAAAGACCTGCTCAGTCACGGAATGATCTTTCACCTACTACGAGTGATGGAAAATACTTGAGTAGGTGTATTTGTTACTAAACCTAAAGCTATACTAAGATTCTGAGATTTGGAGACCTCTCTGGTGGACATTAATGCTGTGTAATTGCATGTACGGTAGTGCTTCGGAGCGCTCCCCTAAACGGAAAAACCTGTGAATGTGCTGAAAAGCCAACTTCTGTCAAAACTTGGTCAATGATGGCTTCCAGGGATATATGTGAATAATCTACTATTGCCCTTATATCTTAATGGAACAATTTCTAACATGATGCAACCTGTTAAATTTATACTGCAAACAATAGGGGACAACATAAGCTCATTGAACATGGTGATAGTAACTTCAGGCTACTGCAGATGGTGCTGCACAAGGATGATGGGGCTATAAATACCTGCAGGGCGTGTGGTGGGATTCATAGATTGAGAAGAGGTGGTACAGTGTAGTAAATGTGTTGTTCCAGGTGTCCAAAGCAGATGTTAATGATTGGCTAAAAGGAGTGATTGCATTTGGATGTGCCAAAGGCCATAGTGTGAAGGAAGTAGGTTGATTTGCAGGTGTATGGAAGTGTACAGTCATATGGGTCTACTAGCAGTGGCACAAATCCCAGTCTACAGGAAATTCCCTTCAGAATTGTGCCAGGGAAGGCATCCACCAAATCTGGCCCAACTACACAATTCTTTGATGCAAGAGTGGCTGAACGTTGATGTGACCTATATCCAGTACATGCCAAATTGAATCCCAGCTGTTATTCATGCTCTTGAAGGTATTACAGGTATGTTGCAGTCACAGTTGACTAATTGTTATCCAGTCAGAAAGTTGTGGTCTCCACCCCTATTGTAACAGATAAGGATAGCCCAATGTTATCATTAACAGTTATTTACTTACCAGTCTAAAAGAAACATTGTAAGTTCAGCATCAAACTTCATCCCTTTGCTCTCCAAGAGCATCTCCAGTGGTGGAAAGTGAAGACAAAAACTGTTTTGCTTCTATTTTTAATTACTTCTTTTCTTCGCTGCCGAACATGGTTTCTTCCCAAAGAAGGCAGCTGCAGTCATTACAGTGTTTGCTTGCCAAGGGCTTCAGCCATCACTATGTTTCCTTTCATTGGCTATTTGCCCTTTAATTATCTACCAGAGCAGGACTTTCAACATAATTAAAAAAGAGGTTAGAATATGCCATCAGAGCAGCAGTGCTACTTTTTGGACTGCCGGAAGATGAGGTTAGAGTTACTATCCCTCTTGAGGAACAAAATTGACATCTTTGACATCCCATCAAAACATTTATCTCCTCATATTCTGTAAATAACTTTAGTGAATGTTGGAATGCTTTAAACAGATTTTTTGAGAGCTAAAGATCATGCCAGACCTTAATAATATGTCTGGCTATGCTAACAGTGCTAAGAGGTATGACATGGTCATAAATTCAGGCTTTCCAGGGTGATTTGTGGTGCTGTGCTTTGCCTCGTGACTCAGTAATGCTACTTGGCTCAGTTACTGTTGCCTAAAGTATTTTTTAGGAAGATTAGTTCTTTGCTCAAGTGCTGAAATTCTAGAATAAGACCCCAGTTATGTCATGGCCCAGAAAGTCAGGCCTAAGACATAGGTCACACCACCTTTTCATGCTTCCCACTTTGCCAGGCAAAGAACAACAACCTCTACTGAGCCCAAAAATGCAATCAAAACCGCACATCCAAGATAAACAAACAAAGTTTTTACTCTCAACATTTTCATTTCAACCTTATTGTTGCAAACCTCAAAGACCTTTAACAATGCTAAGTATGCTAATCTGTCTTTGTGCAAAGAGTACTGCTGCCCATTATTTTCCACACCTCAGAAAACTTTGATGTTTTATTTATATATACTTCAAGATGTTTACATTACAGTGGTCACAGGTATATCACTCATATCTTAAAAATGACACATTTACAGGAGAAGGAAAAATGTCTTAACTTCTTAACTTCAAATGGAAGTAAACAGAACTAGATTTTTTCAAACATTTGGAGCTTTTCTATTGGCCCATTCATCATTCAATTCTAGAGTGTTGTTAAGGCCAGCAGATACTTTAAAAAAAAAAAAGTACCAAACGACAAAAATGAGATATGAGGTTTGTTCTGACAGCAGCGTTTGACCTCAAATCATGTTTATTGTCATGTCACATTTACACAGATATGAAGGTGAGTGAAAATCTTAGGTGCGTAGTCCCTTGCAGTACCTGAATACGAAATACATATTACATACGTAGAATAGCTCTGTTTATCCAAATATACAGTTGTGTATAACAGTTATATAAAGTCATGAATACAAGCTATGATATATACAGATGTACACATTTTCATATATGCAGTTTGAAAAGTCTGAGGTAGATAAAAGATTCTTATTCTATCTATGTCTGCCCGTATTTGTCCCCCTTTGTCCCAGTTAAAATAAAGACAAATAATCATAATAACAAAAAAGTCTGATAAATGTGCAAATGCCAATTAATATCTATAATAAAACTCAATATCAAAATACCATTTTACTACAACATCCTGTGTAGCCCATTATTATGATTATTTCTTTTCATGTTTTCACTGATTATGTTATCACAATTTTGAACAACTGAACCACAAATCAAATTATTTTAATAGGTCATTTTAATGTTTTGCTTAGATTTACATGAACTCTGATCCAATCAGGGTTTTTGATCAGATAGACACACCAGAGATGGAAGAGCTAAAAATGGAAATGTCAGAGAAATTTGCATATGCTCATTTTACAATCAGAGGTGACTGCATGCAACTGGGGCTGCTGTGCGTGAACACAAGTAAAGAAGGGGTCTTTTGTGTCCGTCATGTCAGAAAAGGTCATTTATTCCTCTGGATGTGGTCTGCTTGTGCACACGGTACCAAGGCAGCTGTCAGTATGATTGATGAGTCCATCTGGTGAAGATGTGCTGGGTGTCAGCAGGCCTGCAGATTTGAGCTATATGGGATGTGAAGGTGATGAGATTTTGTGATTGTGATTGTTCAGGGGTAAATTAGATATGCACAGTTTTCTTTCTTTCTTTCTTCAAACGTATTTAAGACACATGTAGTATCTGTAGACTGCTTTACACTGCAGATACAAGCCTAGTGTAGATAATAAGCAGCATAATCTTACAGCCAACAGCCAGCATTGTGCAACATGGAGCCTAAATCATCACAGAATGACTTCAAACAGCTTTGACTCGTTAAGTAATCTCAAATAGGCTTGTTTATGTGGTTTCTGACATTGTGAGACAAGCTGTTTCTATAAAAAAGAAAGAATTCTGCTTCAAGATGGCCACTACTATCATTTTTAGCCATGCACTGTTCATGTTTATAGAAGCAGTATTTCATACAGTGTCAGAAACCACATAAGCAAGTCTATTTGAGGTTGCTCAACACATTTCGAGGTAAGTATGATGATATAAACAGTCAGTTAGCATGCTATAAATGTCCATTACTTGTTAGCTACATTGGCCTTATAGCTCAAGAGCAGAACTAAAAGAAGCAAACTGTAGACTTCAGCCTAGACTTGGGGGGTTGGCTACATTTGAGGTTGTTACATTAATTGTATGTTTTGCCAGCTTGTTGTCTTCATGTGATGAACCACCAATATTTTGTTACTAAATCAATTTTGATATCTGACATTTCTTGGGTGCAAAAAGCTGGGTGTCAGACTAGAAAATGTTTGTTTTATTGAGGTGATAAAATAAGTATGTATCCTCTACAAAGAAAGAAACCCCTGCCACAAGTTTTAATGCACCATCACCGTTCATTTCTTAACCCTTTACAGGCACATATGTGGGAGCAAACTTCCATTCCTACTACGCAATAAATTAGTTTCATAGTAATTACTGACTGTTTCATAGTAGTTATAGAATAGTCACAGACTTTTTCAACTGATTAATAACACCAGAGGTTAAGGGGTTATATTTGGAGTTGGGGTGTATTGGAATACAGTTATTGTGAATATGTATATTTATGATACAGTAAATCAATGCCATCAATGCTGTTTTACCGACCATTTCATAATTAGCATACAGCATTCTAAAAAGAACCTAAATTAATGGCATCTTTACAAATGCAGAAGTTCCTGCTAAAGCCTGAGTAGACTGATAAATCAAAGAGTTGAGCTAGTCATTAATCTTAGTGTTATTGAGCTCTTTTAATGGACGTTCTAACTTAGAATTTCATCAGTAGTGGACATGTTTATAAGTTAAAGGTTTAGCCTAGATGATGTATGGAAGCAGCAGTGACTAAAGAAGGAAGTGAGAGAGAATAAGAAAGTTTTGAATATTTGGAACTTTATCTACATGATAAGCAAATATTTCATGAAGCATATTAACATAATAATTAACCAAAAAAAAACTGACAAGATTTCAATTTCTGTCCCCATGTGCTGTATCAATATGCATTCTATGGTACTTATTAAGCATTGTATTGGAATACAATATTGGATGGAATATTTTGCCCAATATGTGATATATATTTTCGCACAGGTCTCACATTATGTTTAGTTTGGATTCCTAATGTCCAATACAATCCAATGTTGTATTCCATTGTATATATATATATATATATATATATATATATATATATATATATATGTATATATAAACACAAATTACGAACTAAAAGTTGCAAAAAAAAATCATATTTAAGGTTCAATATTTAAGGTGGGGTGTAGGGAGTGATGCTCATGACTGTATGTGTACGTGGGACAGAAATAAAAGAGAGAGAGACAGAATGTTTGAGGAGGATAAAAGGGGGGAGAGAGAAAGAGAGAGAGAGAGAGAGAGAGAGAAAATGCTAGAGGTGCAGAAGCTCTCTCTCTCTCTGCAGATGTCCAAATAAGCAGTAAATCACTGCAAGGACCTGAAGGCGCTCGAATGCTTTTTGACTGAATGTGTCTGCCAGCCCGGGGGCTGCCGAATGACTAAAACATTAGCAGGAGTCCTCAGGGCAGCCACACACTCCCCCCATATACAGACCAACCACAGCCTGTGCAAACAGACCAACACACATACACACATATGCACATACACACACACACATACACTCAACGCTCACCCACACACAGAGCCAAAATGGTGCCCATTCACAAGCTTCCAGAGATGGTCTCTCTCTCTCAGGCCTCGGAATGCTACATTGTGTCCTGCATCGGGCATGTACACAAAGTGTCTATTTAGATGTGCGTCCTCATTCCCGAGAGCTGTAAAGCTGCCATAGAACTCTAAGCCCAAAGCCCTGAGTCGAGTTACAGGTGTTGCTTTTAACACAGTCGCCCAGCGAAAAAAAAAAGAGGGCCTGTTTTATGATCCTGCTTGTTCAGAAGCCTAGGGATCCAGAAGTGACACAAAGCTACAAAACAAGTTAAAACCACGCACCCTTCATCGCACACACGCCACACACAGACACCAGAGCTGACTAAGCACGACAAAAAGGCACTCCAGTGCGTTCACGCATATTTTCAGCTAGCACTTTGGCTGCCGTTTTTTCTAGCTGTTGCACAATGCTAGGTATTAGCTCACAGGAGCCTAGCCTTGTTTCATGTGGCTTACTATCTCCTTTACCCTAATGACTCTTACTGTATGAAGACTGCAACGTTCATTCTTTACCCTAACCATTTTACAGCACGGCTAAGAAAGCGAATGAAGCCCTCCTGTATGTGTGTGTGTGTTTAACGTGCAGCCATTTGCATTTTTAAAGGCTAGCATGATGAGTTAACCTAATATTTCTTATGTACAGAAACATTATTGCCTCTAATAATTATCAGTGATAAACTGTCTCAAGTATTAAAAACTGTGAATAAGATCCCTTCACTTTTTTTATTGCTGGATAAATTATAGCTTGACATTTGAGAGTCATTGAGCTGAAGCTTATGGGTTTATTTTGGCATCTCAATGACCATCAGTGTTTGTGCCACATTTTGGGATGAGATATTAAGAGCATGAGATATTAACAGTTAGACTGCACACTTATAGCTGTTTTAAAAGCAATATAAAGCTAAAACTGGAACAGCATGCTAATATCTGGGTAAACTGGTAGATGTGAACCATGGAATACAATCATAAATTGGCCTATGAAAAAGAGAAAAGCTGAAGTGCAGGCACTCTTCACTAAGCTCTGCATATGAGTGGTAGCGTAGCAGCTTCTTAACAGACTCCAGCAAATTTGTACTATATATCTACACAGAGCCTGTGTGGACTAGGCCCTTTACTACTGCAGCTGTGGAGTAGTTTCCAGAGCTAGGCTGCTTCCCTCAATGCTGTTTATGAGTGTTTCACTGCCCCCTGGCTGCCATGTCCACTACTGCAGAACCATTTCCTGCACTGTCTGCCCTCCCCCCACACTCTCCACAGCCTAAGCTAGCTACTGCAACTGCACGATTCAAGCTAAGTATTTCTCTGCCATTGCTTTGTTTTAAAAGAGGCATCACAATTTCCAGAAATATGGGGAAATGGGCATTGCTCTAAGGTACAACAATATGCATTTCAATCTGCTAGGTTAATATCTTGAAAACTAAAGTGGCTGGCCTGGTGCTGGAGTCCAGCAGAGTTTGTTGATTTCCCAGCTCCTCAGGCTTCCAAATATGGCAATTAGCTGCCGAGTTTAAATGTGTTTGTGCAGCAAAATCACCAATCTGTGCAAGAATCCGGCTTTCCAGGACTGCAGTTCCCCACCCTGTTATAGTGCTTGCACAGAATATGGCCTGTATGTACAAATTTCAGAAAGTTTAAGGCTAACAGTGCAATTAATGCATAAGATGTGTTTTATTAGCTAATATGTAAAGAGTTGAATTCCAAAACATTTTGTGTCCAGGATATGGCATGTTTTTGCAAAGAATAACAAGTGATGAATATGTGAATAGAAACACATATTTATGTCTCTAACAAAGGTGGTATTAATCATAATATAGCATTGATATTCCTTCTATGTGTGAAACCCATTCCCAAAAATGTAATGGAAAAAATCTGGTCTATGTATTTAGGAATTAAGCCCCTTATATAGACTACCATGCTTTAAAGGAATGGGTCATGTACACATGTACACAGATTTGCTTTACCATCATCAAATGTAGTCAGTTTGCAGTCTGAATTGTTTGTTGAGTTTTGCAGTGGAGCTACGAAACTAATACAGCTAGACATGGGGTTACATAGACTAGGTTAGATGTAAGGTGAATATTAAGTAAATTAGGTTTCTGTGAAACATTTTTCTTGGGGTTTAATCACCCTGTGTAGTGGACAATTGAGAGATTATCCCGCACATTGATAATCTGACAATAAATGAAAGTGTTGTAAATTTCATTGTGGCTCTAGTAGAGTTGATTATGGAATTCAAGAATGAATAATGAATAAACAGCTTGTTTTTGAGCTTGTTTGTTTGTTTGTTATTTGTTTGGTTGTTTGTTTGGTTGTTTGTTTTGCATTTTGTACCATTTACCACCACTGGCACCAGGAACCACTGTAGTAGCCTTAGCACTCCCTAAACTCAAACTGAACTAATCTTAAGTAAATATCAATGCATTATTTTCTGTCACCAGCCAGGCTGAACCAAAGTATGTTTTAGCTGCCACCACATAAAAACTGTAGAACCCACCATTGCTTAAACCAGAGACCACTTTTAGTAAGCTAAAGTCTTTAAATCTCTTTAAATCAATGTGAATGTATCATTCCATCTCACTATCTAGACTGATCCAAGATGGGGTTTTGGCTGTGGAGCCTCTACTGTGCAAAACCACAGACTCACTGTAGGTGGCAGTGCAGCACTTTTCACATCCTGCTGCCTGCATGCATTAACCAGCTCCAGCCACCCCTAACACACCTCGGAGTCGGACGGATCTTTCACATAAAATAGCACCAGGCTCATCCAATCATATACTGTGCCGTTACGCCACACTAATACTGCTCCGCTGGGGATCATTTATCTAGAAATCCATAAAATGTGTCCAAGCACAATGCCGTATGGGATTTGTAGTTTTTGCGGATGGTGTGTAGGCCTAAGGGATTGAGAAGTCTCTAATGATGCACTACAGTGATCACATTCCAAGAAGTGCCTGATTAGTCTTGGGATTGCTAGCAGAGTGCTAAGCTAATCCATTAGGCCTACTGTTCATGCCTCTGATCTTAGACCCTCATTCTTGTTCAATTGCAGTGCTGAGGTGAGTTCTGAGGTTTTAACCTGATGTAGCCTGGATGTGTGCTCATGCCCTGAAACAGAGCTCTCAATGACATCACTCCGATAGCGAGTGCTCTGGAGCAGAACCAGAGGCAGAGAGGCTATTCAAATTAATTAACAAATGACCTCAAATTAAAAGGGGTAGACACAGATCACACCACTGAGCCATTCATCAACTCAGCATGCAGCATTCCTGCAGATTGTGGCTCCTCTCTACGCTGAGTGCTTTATAAGCATGCCCCGAATGCAAATACGGCTGGGAGACCGCCGGTGAGGGAGAAGAGGGGAGGAAAAAAAGCCGGAGCTTTATGCTTCTATATCAATTACACTGCATCTATAAAATGGCCTTTTCACTAAATCCGATCTATTTACGTCCAAAGTACAGTGGCAGTAAAGATGCAGGCAATCCAGAGCGCTGTCACGGGAACACCATGTTACTAGGCTGGGGAGCAATAAATTGTATAAGAGGGGGCAAAGTGCTCATCTTCTCCACGCATCCCTCAGTCAGGATCTTCAGAATCCAGTGTACATTCTTCAGTATAAAGATTCCCAAATGGTTCTTGATATGGATGTGCAGCTTTTGGGAAAGCCTTTAACTGGAGTAGACTCTTTACGTATTTGTAGTAATTTATGAAGTTCTTTACACTTACATATGTCATTTCTTAAAAATGGTTCTCTGAAAACCCACCCACTGAAAGGTTCTTGTGGGAACCAAAAGTGGTTCTTCTATAACATTGCTTCAAAGAACCCTACACTCTTAAAGTGACAGCATAGAAGAAGATCTTCAGGTTCCCTGAAGGACTTTTGATTGCATGGATTCAGTTTAACAATTCACTGAAGGTTCTTAGTGAACCAAAAGTGGTTCTTCTATAGCATTATCCCAAGAAACCCTACACTCCTAAAGATAAAGATGGCAAATTGCATTTTTTGGAGTGATGGCATAGAAGAAGATCTTTAGGTTCCCTGAAGGACTTTTGATTGTGTGGTTTCAATCTAACTATCCACCAAAGGCTCCTATGAAACCAAAGGTGGTTCTTCTATAGCATTACTCCAAAGAACCGTACACTCTTAAAGATAATGGTTGCAAAATATGCTTTTTGGAGTGATGACAGAAGAACCACTTTGGTTCCATGAGAGACCCTTTATTTCAGTGGTTTTAATGCAACTATCCACTGAACGATCTTATGGAAGGAAATGTGGTTCTTTCAAAGAATCCTACATTAATATCACTTTTTTGGCATAAAGGTGGTGACAGTGCCTTCCTTGGAGCAATGGCATAGAAGCTTTTGTTTCCCCTGAAGCAGCTTTGACTGACTGGTTTCAATTTAATCATTCATTAAAGGTTCTTATGGAAGCAAAATTGCTCTTCTACAGCGTTACTCCAAAGATACTACACTCTTAAAAACAGAGGTGCCAAAGTGCATTCTTTGGAGTGATGCCAAAGAGGAACTGCTTTTTGTTCCCTAAAGGACTTTTTAGTTGAGGGTTTTATAATAAAAGCACCAATAAAGCTTCTTTATGGAAGCAAAAAGTTGTTCTTCCAAAGCAATGCTCCCAAGAACCCCTGATTCTTAAAACTAAAGATGGCAAAATGCGTTCTTTGGAGTGCTGCTTCCCAAAAGGACCTTTAAATTGAGTACCTTCAATTTAATCATCAACGGATGGTTCTTTATAGAAGTGGTTCTTCTCTGGCATCACTCCAAATCAACCCTCCTTGATATTTTCAACTGGGTATGTAGCCAGACCAGGCTAAGCACGTAAACAAACCATGGTGGGCCTGAAGATGACGGATGGAGGGAGAGAACAAGGGAGGGCGGGATGAGATGTCGCACGCTGGCTCAAGCGAAAGGGGAGAAAATACAGGGGAAAGGAGAACGAAGAAAGGAAAGGAGGGAGAGTGCAAATGAGGAGAGGGCGAGAGAGGGGAAGACGTGATCAAATGAGAGATAGCGGGAGGATGAAGAGAAGGAGCGCGGAGGGGGAAAGATGGAGAGAGAAAAACAGGAGTGTGGGAGAGATTTATGTTGGTTGTAGAATTTCTTACACCCACCCAGCCCCCCTTCTACCTCTACCCTCCGCACCAGCATCCCCTCCGCCTCCAACTCCTGCTCACGCTAGCCCACCCCCCTTGGGTTTCTCAATCTCACCCCAGACACACGCACCCGCCCGCACCAGAGTCCATGATTAAGATTCTGGTGGGATGCGACTGCAGCACTTTTGCAAATGGAAGACTAGACATAATTTCCCTAAAATGCTGTTTTTTATCACCTATTTCCCCTCCATCAGCCGCCCAGCGCACGATTGATAGCTGATGGCACCTCTGACAACTTAACGGGTTTATGGCCAGATTTATGGGCTATCTGCTCCGGGCTTTTTACAGCTAAAACTCTGTAAAAAATGCTTATTTCTCTGATAAGGGAAGGGAGGGCCAGGGTAGGTGTATGTGCGGCGTGAAGAGGAGGCGACAAGCAGCCAGAGCTCCATGACCAGGAGAGGAGAAGTGCCTCTGCATTGCAGTGTGAGAAGCTCTGCCGTTTTCATCCTATCCGTTCTCTCATGCTGCTACAGCCTTCTTTCTCTCATCTAAAGCCCTCCTCCAAAAAGCCCTCCTCCATCCGCTCACCCTGGACCCTACCTTGATTTGAAGGAACAGCTCAGTGGTGCACAAAGTTCTCAAAAAGCCTAAAGCTCTTATTTATATATCTGGTTATAATAAAGATGATAATCCATCCCATGCAGCTTGAATATTCTTACACAGTTCCTGCAGATTGTGCAGTAGGGGTGGAGGTGGACTGACACCAGGCCACCTGGACATGTGACGCATGACAACAAACCAGTCATTTTGGCGATGACCACAGTGCCTCTGCACACGGATTTGTTGGTCGTCTCCACCAAGACAAAATCGGGACTTGCCACTGAAGATGACCGACAGTCGCTCTATGACAGTCTGGCACGACACCATTGCAGTCTTCGGCGATGTTGACCTGGTGTTCAGGGCAGTCGTTGTGATGGTTTGTGTGCATGTAGTCCTGCATCATACAGCCTTTTGCCAATGGTGCTGCACTAACAGGATGACTGATGGAGGGCATCACTGAATGTCTGCAATCGTAGTTGTTGGGTCAGTCAGGTACAGCGATAAGGCCCGTCCTTGCTTACATCACATGTGCGGCCGAGGATGAAACTTGAATCATTCGCATGTCTCGCAATGTCAAACCTACCCACTAAGTTTAATTCCTGTCTGCTGTCCTGTTCAGGTTGTTTTTTTGTGGACTGTACCTTTAAGATATATATATAGATACATGTACACAGTCTCTGTTTTGATTGGCTGTATTGTGCCTTGTATTGTGCTTTAACCCAGGCTTTAACAGTCTTTATAACTTCAACACGAATAGAGCTAAACTGCTGTGCAGGCAGGATGCATGTAAGTAAGGTTTTCTTGTGACATACCAAAAACAATACTTTAAAAATGGTTATTTTTGTGGCTTAGTTTCCTTGATGTCTAGGGACTGTGGAATTAAAGATATACTCTGAAATAATAGTGTATGTATAGAAGTGTTTAAACTAAGTTTAAACTAATGATCTGTGTTATTTGCTATATGTCTGTATCATTCTAAAGTGTTGGTCTTTATAGTTTAAATAAAAAGTTGGATACATTTCCTTTTATGGACCAGATACAAAAACATAAAAATGGTAATTAAGTACACTGGTAGAATAGTTCATGACCCATGGATCTCCAGAATTATTTCACTTTCATAGACTCATTAGAGTAGTTCTTGGACATTTTTGGAGGTTTTTTTGGAGGTTCACATTCAGCAAAAACAAATATAATTCAGTTGTATGCAATTCCTATGACAATCTTTGGCAACACTTATTGTACTGTTTGTACTGTTCATAAGGCTACATGACACCTACATAAGCTTGTCATGACATCTGAGATAACCCTACGTGAACGTTGATAAATACTTATTCCAATAGGCGTCATTCGCTATAAAGCTTACATTTGCCAATTTTGATCAAGGCTAGCTAAAGTAGCCTTTATGACAAATAACAACTATTGGAATAAGCATTTATAAACATTTATGTAGGGTTATGTCAGTTGCCATGACATGTTGGTGTCATTTAGCCTTGTTAAACAATAAAGTTGGAAAACCCGATTTCTAACCTCTATTTATCGCTTAGAAGTATGAAGGCTCTTTTGTTACTGTGTCTTTAAGACTGATATATGCAAATGATCTTTGATTGGCTGTCCTGTATTATATGCCTCTTTCAGTACAGGGATGTACACAGAGGTGCCAAAGTATTATGGCCACTCACAGATGAAGGAACCAGCGAGGATAACAATGTCATAACAATGCCAAGATGGGGTGGAACAATATGTCCAATCTGCAGTGGCTCCACCTGGCAACTTGCAGGTTTTAAAGGATCAGCTGCTAATGTCTTGGTGCCAGGTACTACAGGGCACCTTTTAGAGTTGGTTGGAGCTGTTTTGATGGCATGCGGTGGACCAACAGCACATTACCCATAATGTTTTGGCTCACTGGTGTATGTAAATGATGTGGTTTTTTTACGACAGCACAGAAACAATGCATTCAAAATGAGCCTTTTTTGCAGTTTAGTTCTCCTATATGGACCGATAAGTGAACGGTGCATTTTGAAACCCCTGCAATGTTTGCATTCAACTTCATTGTATTCCAAGGCCCATTTAATAAAGACATTTCAGATTGGTCGTTATTACTCATCCACTGTTCTCTGCAAACCCAGTGGTATGACTTTGTCTTCAATATCACCTCAATCTTCTAACAGGCACATTAGTGAATCTTTTAAAATGCCAAAAGCTAAGTCCACTGCCACCGGCTGTATGGATTTAACTAGTCCAATTCTTGACAAATATAAGCTCCCTTATTCTTCTCAATTTCTCTCGGGCCCATAAATCTCTCACATTCGATAAGTCATTACCGTTCCCATACAGTAATCCTTTCACTCTCACTGTAAATCATAACAGGCACTACGTGTTCCTAAGTATGTGTTTATGTGTTCTTAACTGCTCTAATGTCATCAGCACCAACCACAAATAACCCAAACGGAGGCGTCTGCTCTGCTGCCTGGCTAATTGTGACAATGAGTTTTATGCGACGCCCTGATTTATCTGTAAACATGGCCGACGTGGAGCACGGGCAGGAGTTTATGTGGCCAAAGTTTATGTGCTCAAAGTTTATGTGTTCGTCGAGGGCTTGCTCATTTTATGTGTGTTTGGAACAAACATTTCTTCCTGAATCGGCGAAGTATTGTTTATGAGTTGGCAGCTTCTTATGTAATGTGCTGCCGAAGTATTTCCTTTTGGGCCACAAATCACACATGTGAACGAGCTCAGGCTCCTGTGGCGGTTTTCTGTGTTTTTTATCTCCTCGAGGTTTACCCGAGTTCCGTGAGTCCTATTCTAGCGTGAGGGAGCTGTCGTTGCCAAAAATGACTGTGAGTGATGTGAGCGTGTGCTGTATAGAGCTCTAGAAGTCACCAGAGTGTGGGTGGGTGGGGGTGTAGTAGACGCTGGTAAGTGTAAGCAGTCTACATATATTGCAATCAAAAGATGATATACAGTAGTGTGCATAAAACCAGTCTTAATTTTAAAGTAAAAAAAAGTGCAAGATATTTGTTGCTTTCAGGAGGTGTTTCAGAGGAAATGTGTTATAAGATTATCATTGGCATGAGGAAGATATAAGACAGACTTGCACAAGGAAGAGGAATTTCACAGGAAAACAAATGAAAAATACCAGGAGCAACTCCAACACTGGAGTTCAATGTTTAAAACATACAGAGAAAATGGGACTCCTAACAAGTCTGTAAGACCTAGTAAACCACCAGAACTGTGCCCATCAGATAAACCGTACTTAAAGCCGGTGGTGGATAGTAATGTAGTACAAGTACTTTTTCTGTGTATCTGTACTGAAGTATTTCCATTTTGGGGGGTACTTTTTACTTTAAATCCACTCAATCTTAAATATCCTACTTCAACTCCACTACATTATGGCTAAATCTGTCCTTAAGTCACCTTAAAAAACCTCCAAAATGAAACTTTACAGCAGGATAAAACAACTTTCTTAACTTGCAATGGAGCTTAATATAACAAGGTTTTTTTTCTAAGCAATTTTGGATCAATTCTATTGGTTGGCCCATCATGAACATTCACTAAACTGAAAAAGTAATCTAGAGCTTTTAACTTTTAAATAAAAGTTTTTTTTGTGCAACAAAATATACTGTTTATTAGAGGTGGGCGATATGGGAAACAGATAACATTGTGATACATAATATAGTATATATACATATAATATAGTGATATTTATTGTATCAGACACTTCAGTTGGGACTGAAGTGTAAGTCTGTAGAGTCTTTAAGATCACCAACAACATCCATTTAGTGGGTGTGTCTAAACTTTTGACTGGTTTATATATAGACCTTTAGCCACAGAGCTAACTTCATAATCATAACAACCCTTTGGCGGGCAGTAACTCAGTAAGTGTAATGTGTTAGTATTCTGTAAGTAGTGTGTTGGTGTACAGTAACTCAGTACGTGCAATGTGTTAGTATACTGTAAGTAGTGTGTTGGTGTACAGTAACTCAGTAAGTGTAATGTGTTAGTATTCTGTAAGTAGTGTGTTGGTGTACAGTAACTCAGTAAGTGTAATGTGTTAGTATACTGTAAGTAGTGTGTTGGTGTACAGTAACTCAGTAAGTGTAATGTGTTAGTGTACTGTAAGTAGTGTAAGTAGTGTACTGAAGTATTTTCATTCTTGGGGTCTTTTTACTTTAACTCCGCTACATTTCAAAGTCTAATACTTCACTACATTATGGTTAAATCTGTCCTTCCTTTTGGCTTATGTGCATAAAAACGTAATATGTCAAAACGAAATAAGCATGAAATGAGCCCATCAGGGTACAGCGGTCACTTTGTTTGAGCTTGTTTGAGCTGTTGGACAGAGTTTGGTTCTAGCTAATGGAAACTGTTCTACTTCAGTGTTTTGTGCTGATGATCATTTGTATAGACATCAGTGTCAGACTAATTAATGACCTTCTACTAAAGAGAGTTACACTTGGAGACTCTTCATCAACAATGAGCTGATTAAGAGTCTTGTTTCAGAAATGATAATAGGACATTAGAGCCATAATAAATCATGCTACTGTTACTTTCCATACTTTACATTTGAAGGC
Source organism: Semaprochilodus insignis (assembly GCA_034552555.1). Lineage (NCBI taxonomy): Eukaryota > Metazoa > Chordata > Actinopteri > Characiformes > Prochilodontidae > Semaprochilodus > Semaprochilodus insignis. Next base: position 8,210,852 of record CM067492.1, on the reverse strand, counting down.
AAATACTTTAAAGTACTTTAAGTACTTTTAAGTACTTTAAGTACCTTTACTTAAGTGGAGGTCTAAACGGAGGAACTTCTACTTTTACTCGAGGAATAGTTTACCTTGGGTATCTCTACCTCAAGTAGATGGTTTGTGTACTTTGTCCACCTCTGCTTAAAGCAACATTATGTTCTGATGTCTGGATTGTACACTGACTTATAGTATAAAAGGAAGAGTGTCAGCTCTGTCATTGTCACTCCAGGGCCAAAAACGCCTGCTAAAGCTCTATGTAACTTTGGAGAAGTGGGCACAGGACTTCTCAAAATGACTGCGGGATGCTTTAAGGCACCATGTCACACATCTATAACTATGGCTCTTCAGCTAGCTATAAGAAGAAGCTAGCTTGTTTTTTCTTCGAATGCACATCATGGCAGAGGCTGAGTAGAGATGGAAGATGTTGTCAGAGGAAGGGAGAGACAGACAAGAATAAATCTCAGACTTTTACTCATTGGTGAGGGCTAAAAGGTATTAAAGAATTTCACAGCTTATGGGAAAACAACAGGAATCCAACAGCGGGGTGTTCACCCATGCCAGTGTTATTTATAAAAGAACATGATGTAAGCTGTTACCTCAGCTGATTCATCCTGGTCTCAAAGAGTTTTGTAGTTTTTTCATATGCCAAAAGTCATCTAACCTCAGTAGCATGCAAAGAAATAAATTCATGTCATGCCAAAACATTTGATCAGTCAATCTCATGCCAAATAAGCCCTGCAAGTTGTTTTTGCCACTGTTCTCATCAGCAGAATCTGATGTTCCTTCACACACATGTACCTCAACAATGTGTCAGATACTAGCAACATCTATCTAACCATTTCATATAATAACTTAAGTCGTCTGGTTCCTACCAACATCACTGTGCACAACTCTGACTGGGCATGCTTCTCTAGAACGGAGTAATTTACACCAAGCCACTGGTTTACGTTTATCTCAAACGTTTATTAATTCATTTATTCATCCATTTTCGAAACTGCTTATTCTTCTGGGCCACAGGTGCTGCATTATGTACAGATTATTTATATCTTTGAGGAAACTAAAATGGTTCTTCTGGGGCATCACTTAAAGAACCCACTGATGCCTTTTGTGTACAATCATTGGGCTTTTGTCCACACACTTTTGGACCATATAGTACTAGCTAGCTAGCAAACAAACAAGCAGGTGTGTAGCAGACTAAGTTAACCCAGATAGTTTAACGGTTCAGCTAAGAGCCTAACAAAATAACAAGTTAGCAAACTTACAAGCTTACTTTAAAACTGTTTACTTTCTTGCTTTCTGCCTTATACTGACAAGGCAATCTTTCCCTTAGTGTGCCTGTGCCATTTTGTACCTCAGTAGACATTGCTCCAGAGGCGGTCTGGCTTGGACAAGGACGGTTAGCGAGGTCTCCAAAATAAACCTTCTCTTCCCCTTTGAAAAAAAGTCTCTCTCCATCCTGTATTATCATTTTTCAACATTTTGTCCTTACTTCTAATTTACTGACTCCTCTGCTCATATCCTCTAGATATGGCTTTGCTGTATCCCATCACAGCTATGATTCATATTCACATCACCCCCCCAAAAAAAAGGGCTCCAGCCATGATGTTTCCACATGGATTCCCTGCACTTTTGCTCATTTTCCTATCAGGCTCTGTAAGGCAATAAACATTTCTATATAACTGTAGTGCATTATATTTACTGAATCATCTTTTGAGGACATTTGATCAAAAACAGCCTTCCTCGTTATAAACTAACTTTATCTGATGTTCCACTGAATAATTAAGCAGCAGGTTTCAAAAGCATTGATAAAGTCTATTACTGGACTAAGTGGAAATACCAGTGGTTTTTCACCACTAGAAATCCTGGCTCAGTTCGGGTCTGGGAAACTAGTCCAACATGCTAAATCATCAGAGCTGAACCAATATGGCCAAAGTATGAGGCCAGTCTACCAACATGATAAGCGTGGTAGCTCTCAGCCACTTTGATGAATTTAAAGCGCAGCACTTCAGGGCCAGCTATGTTATTCACAGTGAATAATTACCAAAACAACAGCTCTCTCTCTCTGTCTCCAGAACGCCTTGAACGTTTCCATTACTCTTTTTTCCACCCTGGGTGTCTGGAGAGGTGGTGGGAATTTTACAAGGAGGACTCTGAAAACGGAAAATGTGTGCTTCTTAAGTTCAGCCATCTTCCTAATGCCATAAACCCAAGGGCTAATGTCTTCCAGAACGAAAAAGAACCTTCATTTTCAAGAAAAAGTGAGGTGTAGACACCATCTTGATCTTCTCTGAGCCTCACACATAAACAGACACTGAGTCAGTGCCCTATAATGCCCTTGTGTACTGATAGGGCAATGATATGGCCTTGTTTTATGTGCATATGTGGCTCTTTGTGCTTTACTCAGCACCTCCAAATCCTTTTATGGAAGCTCTCTTTGCACCAGCAAGGTCATATTATAGGAGTGTCCTTCGACACTGTAAAAGGAGACAATGTAAAACTACACTCCTAATTTAGGGTTGTTTTGTTTTGGCATGGTGTCAAATAAGAACCATTCTTGATTATAAAAAAAACGGATGGATGGTTCCTTAGAGAACCATATTGTAAATGAGCTGTGTGAGTGTAAAGAACCTTTTACAAGTTCAACAAACTGCCACACAATGTAAAGTCTCTAGGAAGAACCCCTAAATTGGGGAAAAATGTAATTATGTACAGATTCTTAATATGCTTCAGGGTACTAAAACGGTTCTTCTGTGCCATCACTCAGAGAACCCACTGGTGCCTTTTGCGTACAGTCCTTGGACTTTATGTGGGACCTATTATGCATGTACCTTTCTGGAGCCAAAAACCAAATCAAATTATGGGCTAGAATCTAGAATGAACTTCATTATGTACAGATTATTTATATCTTTGAGGAAACTAGATGGTTCTTCTGTGGCATCACTCAAAGAACCCATTGGTGCCTTTTGTGTACAATCATTGGGCTTTTTTCCACAATACTTTTGGACCATATAGTACTAACTAGCTAGTACACAAACAAGCAGGTATGTAGCAGGCTAAATTAACCCAGATAGTTTGATGGTTCAGTTAGCAAACTTACAAGCTTACTTTAAAACTCTTTGCTTTCTTGCTTGCTGCCATATACTGAAAAGGCAATCTTTCCCTTAGTGTGCCTGTGCCATTTTGTACCTCAGTAGACATTGCTCCAGAGGTAGTCAGGCTTGGAGAAGGACGGTTAGTGAGGTCTCCAAAATAAACCGTTTCTTCCCCTTTGAAAAAAAGTCTCTCTCCATCCTGTATTAGCAGTTTTCAACATTTTGTCCCTACTTCTAATTTACTGACTCCTCTACTCACATCCTCCAGATGATATGGCTTTGCTGTATCCCATCACAGCTATGATTCATATTCACATCACCCAAAAAAAAAAAAAACAAGTGCTCCAGAGAACCACATTGCAAATGAGCTGTGTGAATGTAAAGAATCTTTTACAAGTTCAATAAACCTCAACACAATGTAAAGTCTCTAGGAAGAACTTCATGTTGTGCAGATTGTTTATAATCTGGACTTCTTAGGCTTTATGAGGAACCTATTATACGTGTACATTTCTAGAGCCAAAAGTACCAAATCAAAGTATATGCTAGTACCATCTTAAAGATGTCATAGAATTTTTACATGGTGCCAAAGAAGAACCATTTGTTCCTTAAGAACCTTTAAATGGATGCTCCCTTAGAGAAACATTTTGTAAATTAACTGTGTGAGTGTGAATGATCTTTTACAAATTTAAAGAACCTCCACACAATGTAAAGTCTCAATGAAGAACCCCCAAATTGGGGAAGAACTTCATTAGAACAAGAACAATCTGGACTTCTTGAGCTTTATGTGGAACCTATTATTCTAGAGCCTAAAGTAAGGGAAGAACTTCATTATGTGCAGATTCTTAATATGCTTGAGGGTACTAAAATGGGTAACCCACTGGTACCTTTTGTGTACAATCCTTGGGCTTTATGTTAAAGCCAGTATGGCTGTGGTTTTGAGTACATGCAGTTTGGCGGCTGTCAGCCAAAGCAAACAATAGGAATTGTGCGGTGGCAAAAAAATCAATGAGACTGTTTGAAAGAAACAAGGAATGAAAAAAACGATATAGAGGAGTGTGGGTCAGTATGACTGTGGATTTAGTGGTTGGGGATCTGTGCTGGCTGAAGTACATGCAGTTTGGTGGTTGTTGGGTAAAGGAAACAATAGTGTTTAGATAGCAAAAAAGGAAGGGGACTTAATGGGAGGAAAGAGGGATCGAGAAAAAACAACAAATAGACGGGTATGTGATCATTACTAAATTCTTGCTCAGGGGTCTACCCTGAGTCAGTGTCTGTTTGTCAAGCAGAGGTACAGTAGATGGACATGTACTCTTCCACCCAGTTATTCTTAATGGGAAAAAAATTCTATATGTAATGAAGCCTTAATAAAACCCATACATGGGATCAAAAAGCTATATACAAGCACACCATTCCTGTTTCAGACCAGACATTCTGAAGTTGGAACAGTATTGATATCTCGGGAATTGTGGTACTAGTTGCAATGTTTTGTGCATTGCAAAGTATTGTGCAATCAATAATAGAAGCTGTTACACAGCATGGCTTCTACTTACAGGTTGCTGTTGGGGTTGTGATGCTAATAAAGGTGGAGCTGCTCCTCTCTTCAGTGTTAAACACTGAGCAAAGCTGCTCAATATTGTCAGAGGTTTGAGAAACTGTCCAGAGCAAAATGTGCAGAGCAAACTAACAACTTCGGATTGTCCAAAATCTTGCTATAGATGTGGGAGCTAAGTTCCTATACACCAGCTTGTTTTGTGAATCCTCTGTTCCACCTTAAGTGGTACTGCAGTTACATCCTGTGCAAGGTGTAGCATTTAAGGTGGAATGCAACATTCGATTAAGAAGCTGGAGAATAGGAAGCCAGCTTGTGGTTGGAGTTGGTTCACGTTTAAAAATGAACATCAGTCATGCTCGTAGACACATTGGTTCCTTGGAAAGGGTTTGAATTTTTTGTTGGTACTGCTCACTGAATGTCCATAGTCATGGCTGTTGGGTCAGTCAGGTACAGCAATAAGGCCCGTCCTTGCTTACGTCACATGCACGGCTGAGCGTGAAACTTGAATCACTCACGTCTCATGATGTCAAACCTACCCACCAAGTTTCATTCCTGTCGGTTGGTTCCTTCTGGGTGCAATCATTTGTGCAACTATTCTTCTGATGACGAGTGTATATTCTTCATAAAACAGAGATTCTTCAAAGTTTAAAAAAGGTCCCTTACACTTCTCATTACTTCTCATGAAAAACAGTTCTTCCATCCATTGAAAGTTTCTTCAGGGAAGCAAAAGTGGTTCTTCTATGGCTCACGCTCAAAGGAATACTTTCTGGTGCTTTTAGGGGAGTAGAAACAGCCATTATATGAGCAGATCTGCCTTGTAGTGTTCATATGTGTGTGTGCGTGTGTGTTCTTGCTAAGTACCTGGCTCTCGTTCGAAACCCCGCTGCTAGCGGCTGGAGCACAGCGAAGCTCTGGAGTTCTGGAGGCTGGCCCGAGAGGCCCACAAGTGTGTTCTGCCTGCATGATGTCTATGGGACCTAATCGTTCTAATTATCCCCCAACAATCGGCCCTGCTTTCTCAGACCAGCTTTTATAGCCCTTTAACGAACAGGTATGTCAGGACTGTCCGTACTCTAAATGAACAGCTCTTGTGCTGCAGCCATTAAGGGCGAGGAGTGTTTCTCTATAATTCGCCTCACTGAATCACCTCCAGATTTCCACTCTCCAAAACAAAGCCAGGAACATGCAGTGCAAACAGGAGGAGACGGAGGCCAATGGAGAAAGCGAGTATGCGAGAGTGTCAATATGGGTATTCTTGTTTATGATTAGGTAGAGGTGGACATGGACAGGGTTTATTGGCTGAACCCTACTTGTTTTTTTTGGGGGGGGGGGGGTTTTTGGAACCTGCATCATTGACTTTCTATTAACCAATAACCATGTGAATCTAGTTCCTTTATGACTGATTAAAGCTAAAAGATCAAATATGTGGATCATATTGTGTATGTTCTACATAAAGCACCATATAAAAACACCTAAAAGTAAAGTAAATGGAACTTCGTCATTTTAAGTTGAGTTAACTTATTGATATTTACAACAAGCATATCGTCAGTGTCCAAAGAAAAACAGGTATCTCCAAAATGTCAACTTTACAGAAGAGGGCAAAAACCTATTTAATTCTAATGAAAGTCAATGAAACTAGGTTTTGCACTGGAGGTGGACCCTGCCGCAAAAGACTGAATGGACTGTAGGCTAGACTTGGGGCTGTGTTTAACACCACTTGGGTTCAAGCACAGGCTTTAGAAACAGTGGAAAACAACTATATGTTACTTTTTTGTCCAACAGGGCTTGGGATTGTGATGTCATGAGGCAGAGTCTTATATGTGCTTCACTGTTGTGTCAATGTTAGGCTACATCCGAAATGGCAGTACGTACTGAATTGGATCTAGTATGTACTGTTCGTTTGCAAGTATGCACTACATCCGCCATCTTACTGCACGTTCTCTCCCCTGTGACGTCTTATCACCAGTGCCAAGTTTAAAGAGCTCTACTCACCAAAATGAGTTTCCTTCTGAACATCGTTATGGTACTCATTAGGCACTCACTTGTTTTGATAGGCCTGTTTTAATAAGATAGAATAAGATAAATAGAATAGAGCAAGATGAAGAACAACAATGTCCTTTAAGAGCCTAGATCAGGTTAGCTGCAGCTGTGTCAGCATCACAGCACAGCCTTCCTGCCTGCTCTCATCAGCATGGCTAATAGCTGAACTACCAATAATGTTAATTCAAGTTTTAGATTTACAGCATTAATATATTATTTACCCTCATCACACATACCAACTGTTCCAGCGCATACAATAACCTCAGTTTTATATAAATACAAGCATTTATACCAGGTTTTAAATAAATTCATTATTTACATTTATGCCATTTAACTTATCCAGAGCGACTTACAAGTTTAACCGTATTACAGATAGGCCAATGTAGTGTAAGAAGTCCTGCCCAAGGACTCTTATTGGTATAGCACAGCATAGTTACCCAGACCGGGAATCGAACCCCAGTATCCAACACGGGGCAGAAGCTCCCTGGCAGGTAGTAGTGTTATCCGCAGCACCACACCAACCACTTGTTATATAGAATATGCTTACTTTTACAGGCTGTTGTGACAGATTTGGGTTGAAGTCACATTTCTAAACCATTTCTTGCATCACCACAGCCCCCATCGCATCGCCGTCCGCCATTGTTTCAGAAACTTCCTTTTTTGTTTCCCCACTGCATTGTGAGACAAAAGTGTCCATCATTACCATACTCAAAAATCAACTGGTTGTAAGTGTGCCTTGCTGATTTTTCAGTATATTCAACTTTGACACTTGCAACTGTACTATATACTGCTTTACAAAAAAATAGTCAGTATTAGTATTAAGTGTGCAACTGGGATGCACCCATGTCAGCATAACATAGCAACATCAAGGTGAGCATTTTAAACCAGTCCTGGGGGCTACATTGTTCAACCACAATTTTCCACTCTTGCTGCAGCTTATCAACCACTTACCAAGTCTCTGATTGGCTGGATCAGAAGTATTAGCTAGTTAGTGAGTTGTTGAGGGGTGATGCAGCTCAGTTGGAACTAATGCTGCCTTCAAGGCTTCCTCGGAAGTTTGTACTTACGAATTTGATGGACGAATGGAGCTTGTGAGTATGACATGATCTGTGCTCAAGTGGTTTTGGTTGGAAAGAAGCACTGGAAATTGTTTCTTTATTAAAGAGTACTTTTCTGCTGCATTACCGCCACAGAACGATAAGCAGAATATATTGATGAGAATGGTAATGTTTTTATCCAGTTAAAAGTATCAGGAACATGTTTCTATCAATATTGTTGTGTGTGGGCAATTTTGGTCCACACTGTTCATGTATGGCTGCTAAACAACTGAAATACAGCCATTTCAAACTACAAGAATCAGCAGCTATCGTTTTGTTGTTGACACGCCCCCAACTCAGAAACTAGGCACTCATTCAAAAATCACTGAACTCATTGAAGAGTTTTCCACTAATGAAAACAACATTGTGGTGGCATTCATGTGCATTCATTTCGTAAACACAATATTTCCAACATAACTTGGGGGCAGCATGAAGTCTACATGAAAATAGCTCTCCAGGACTAGCACTGGGAACCACTGCAGCTCTAGTCAAACAAACAGCACGTAGGAACACATCACACTGAGTGTAGTGATAAACATCAAGCTCAAGCTCATTTTGTACACTAATCATAAAGATTTAATGGCATGAAAGTTTTTCTTTTCTTTTTTTTTCATTTTCATTTTTTCAATTTGTTAGCATCAGCTAAAAAAAGCAATAATGAGACTGAGCTTGCATTTGTCTGACACTCTAGTGTCACTCTCGGTCCACCAATCTTTTAATAGAAGGTTATTAATTAGTCCGACACTGATGTCTATTAAAACGATCATAAGCACAAAACACTGAAGGAGAACACTAACACTAACGCATTACACTTACTGAGTTACTATACACCAACACACTACTTACAGTACACTAACACAATACACTTACTGAGTTACTGTACACCAACACACTACTTAAAGTACACTAGCACATTACACTTACTGAGTTACTGTACACCAACACACTACTTACAGTACACTAACACGTTACACGTACTGAGTTACCATAGACCAACACATTACTTACAGTACACTAACACATTACACTTACTGAGTTACTGTGCACCAACACACTACTTACAGTACACTAACACATTACACTTACTGAGTTACTGTACACCAACACACTACTTACAGTACACTAACACATTACACGTACTGAGTTACCATACACCAACACACTACTTACAGTGTACTAACACATTAAACTTATTGAGTTACCGTACACCAGCACACTACTTACAGTACACTAACACATTACACGTACTGAGTTACTGTACACCAACACACTACTTATAGTACACTAACACATTACACTTACTGAGTTACTGTACACCAACACACTACTTACAGTACACTAACGCATTACACTTACTGAGTTACTGTACACCAACACACTACTTACAGTACACTAACACACTACTTACAGTACACTAACACACTACTTACAGTTCACTAACACATTACACTTACTGAGTTACTGTACAGCAAAACACTACATTAACACATTACACATACTGAATTAATGTACACCACTGTAGAGTACAGTAACAGTGTAATTAGTTTGCTAACTATCTAGGCTAGCAGTGCTGGCTAAAAGGGTATTTACAGTTAAATATGCCTGTGGCTGAATGAAATACACAAATAACTGAATTAAATGGTGTAGATTTCCAAGCCCTTCAAGAAACAGATAACTATAGTTCTAAATCTGACCTGACATTAGTTCGGACCTCTTTCACCTCTGTGCTTAGGTTATTCCTCAACTATAGAAGCCATGACACTAGTTTGTGTACTGATCCGAACATGTCCAATAGCTTGGATAAAAGGATTTCCTTTGGTTGCATTTTCCATCGTGCCCAAACAAGTCTATTAAATTGAGAAATCTCAATGAAATGTGGGGTGCCTCTCCAAGAAGGCCACTTCTAAAAGGGTGAGTAGATGGAAAATGGTCAATTTTCTTGGCTAACATGCAATCAGGGTTGTCCCGTTTTTCCATAAATCATTTGAAACATGTGTGGCTTTAGTTTGAACTTCCATCTGTAATGAACATCAGTGTATGTACGCACAGGACTGCGTGCTTCTATACTATGCTCTGTACGCATGTGTGACTGCTTACTTACGCGATCCCTCCTTACTTTCACGTTTTTCCAGAGTTCGCCGTCCACGGCCTGTCCTCATTAGCGTGAATATTAATGTGGCCAGAGGAAAGGAGGGGCGGTAAGAGCACAGGGAGAGAGAAAATGGAGGAAGGAATTTGGAAGAGCTTTTTAAAGGGGCCATTTCATCAGAATCGTTATTTTTTTGCGGTCCTCTGAAGGCTCGTAACCAGCGCTCTATGAAGAGACACATGCCGCAGTGGGGCTTCATTTAAAACCTAAAGGTCATCGCACAGAGAAAGGTCTCCAACTAAGCCAAAAATATAAAAAGGAGGCAAAGAGAGACGGAGGGGGTGGTTAAATATATAGAACAGGCAGCATGGAGGAATGGAGAAGATGAATGAGACGAGAAACTCAGTGTTTAGACCTTTGATACTTACAAGGAACAAGGATTATGTTAATCCATAAGCTAATTCTATCATTCTAATTCCGTAAATCATTGTTATATTGTATAGGGGGCTTTCTACTAAAAAGTGGCTGTCCTAGACCCTAAAACAAATTGTGAAAATATTACATTAGTATTTTTATATATTTTTTAAATAATCTTTTTGATTTCTTTTTAAATGACTTTGATTTATTCTTAAATTAATTTTCAAACTAAAACATTTTGTCCCACATTTTCATGTCACTACAGAGTTTTAGTCCAAAGGTGGAGACTTACTGTAGCCACACCCTATGTATTTCAGGACAGTAAGTGATACTGCATCCTTGTGCCTCACGGCCACATCATGAGCAGTTAGATTCCACTGTTTTGAAGTAAATGTGACCTAAAGTCTGAACATCAGTGTATAACATTAATAGCTGTCCATATCAAAGCATATACATCAAAAGAATAGTTGCACAAATAGTCGCACACAGAAGGAATCAACTGACAGGAATGAAACTTGGTGGGTAGGTTTGACACTGTGAGATATGCAAATGATTCAAGTTTCACACTTGGCTGGGCATGTGACGTAAGCAAGGATGGGACAAAAGATGAACGGTTTGTTATCAAGCGTCACATGTCCAGAAGGCCTCTTGTCACTCCACCCCTACCCAAACTGGTGTTTGCTAGTCTGTGTTAGCTAGTGTTTTTCAGTCCTGCTCAAAAGTAGCTAAAACTGTCACTATGGAAACAGTGCTTTTATAATCTAATGAGCATTTGAACACACACACCAAAAAAATCCTGTCTATTCATAAGACAAAATGAATGTTAAATATTACAAATAAAATTCAATTTAGATAAAAATGAATACTGGCAACACTTAATGAGCATCTCAGGGATGAGTGTACTAGTGGAGCTTTCTCCTTTACCTTTCAGTTTATTTTATTTTTGTCTAAACTGAATTTTGTCAGTAGGTTCATTTGAAGTGATTTGAGTTGCAGTGGTGCTGGCATTTAATGCTTTCACTTTTGACTAATGAGCACGGATTCTGAACAGATAAGACAACTCTTTTTGTAATACTGTAGGACGAACAATACAGAGTTCTCAGTTCATTGCTTTCAATCATCAACCAACTTTCCAGCAAGCCCTGTTGTTGCTTCACTTCTCAGCATAGAAAAAGTAAACTAAATAAAACTGTGACGTGATATCTGTCCGTGTAGCTAGTTCTCTTCCAGTGAGCCGCCTTCTGCTACATCAATTACTTAAATGCATCGTACTGGATAAACTGCAACACAGGACTGCTACAGAAGCTGTGCTGGTTAATGTTCATGTATATTGAAATATGACCATTTTTCTAAAGCCTTTGTTTGGCCTGTGCTGCAGAATCTATTTTCAGTTGTTTGGTTTGGTCCACTAAATAACTTCGAAGGGCCCGGGCCATAGTCCGCCAGTCTATGACTGACTTATAATGTTCATTACATGATACAGACTGCTATACACTACAAGAAAGGCTGGGGGGTACTGTTAATTCACTGCACCACGTACTAAAAGACCGCTTGTCGTATTTCAAAACTTTGAATGATGGCAACAGCAAAGGCAGAAGAACCGAAGAAGGCAGAAAAAGTTTGACCAAATAATGGAATAACAGTTGATACAGTCGTAAATCGATTATTGAGATTATTGTTAGTTGCATGCCATTTGAAAAGTTGTTGCAGAATGAAGACTGCAAACATTTAGTTTATGCTCTATTACTTTACACTTTGGCAAATGGCTTTTCGGACATTAAAACAACTGTGCAAAAAAAGTACAAAAGTGCTAGTCTGCCTAGCAATCTGCGCTGACACCATCACTTTAACGCAGGTGCTTGGCAAAGCTCGGCTCACTTGATGAACATCCAGAACCTTAGTCAGATCTGAAATTCATTTTTGCTCTATTTCTTCCCTGTATACAATTTTTTTCCACTTGAACTAACAATCAAACCCTGAAAACAGCACTACCATGCCAAGTCAAGAACACATGCTCACTCTGCAATGATGCTGCACTAGATAGCGACAGTTCCAACCCCCCTAAGTCTTGGCAGGCATGCAAGTATGTTCTGATTGCTCTTTTTCACAGGGTTCAAACTGGTTGGAACGGTCAGATCGTAAGCGTCCCATAAACCTGCTAAAGTGAAGACCATTTGCATTTGCAGAAGCTCTGTGACCACCAGCCCTCCCCTTCACCAATGGTAGGGCGCTAATCCAGGCAGAGTAGTTGCTTGTTTATCTACAGAGTTCAGTTTAATTGCTTGGTGGCTCTTTGATTGCCGCTGCATAGCACGGGGAGCCCAGAGGAGCTGTGCTGGAGGTGACAGGCCCTGATCTAGAGCCCAGCGTGCTGCTCTGATAAGGCAGGGTTTCCACTTTACTGTCCCCAGCACGCAGACATACACCAGGGCCGCTAGTAAAAAGAATGCCCCAACTTGCTAGTAAAAGAGGGGGAGGAGAGAAAGAGAGAGAGACTGGGGATAGAGAGAGAGAGAGAGTGAGAGTGGGGGATGGGTCCTGGATGGTTGTCTAGGGTGGGGCAGGAGTCGAGGAAAGAGAGGAATGTCGCACACTCAGGAATAAACTCCCTCTATCCTTCCCCAGCATCAATCTCTCACTATGCAATTCCCAATCCTTTCCTCTATCTCTTTAAAACCGGATGCCCAATTCCAATCACGGCCACAGTAAAGCTACCCTTGTAAAATACCGCAGCGCAACAGCGCAACCTCAGGCTTTCCCCCCAGTGCGAGGTGCCTGTTGGACCACTTTGCTTTGAAATATGGCACAGGGTTGGCTGAGGTAGCATTAAAGCCAAAGATGGCCCTGTGTCCGCCCAGGAGAGACATTCTGCTGCCATAACAGAGGATTTGTATGGACTCTGGCATGTGTCCGTGCCCTCCTGAGGCCGGGCCACGCTGCCAGGCTTCATCATGGCGCGTGGAAAGCTTTAGCCTCAAACTGTGCACATGTTTGTGTTTGCGTGTATGTGAGACAAGTCCCTGGCAAAAGGATGTACCCTGCCATGCGTCACCGCTACGCTCCGTACAGGCACAGCGGCCGATCAGATGGACGATCAAACACTAATCATTCCCTCACGGCCTATTCCGAGTAAAGCTGTCATTAATTTTGCGGAATTACATCAAATCAGAGACATTCTTTATGCGGCCCACGGCCTACCGACAGTTATACGACGGGTACTGCTGCGCTAAGCAGATGGGGCAGCTTGGCCCTGCATACTAAATACTCCCGTCCCCCTCTTGCTACCCCTCCCTCCCTCTTCCTCCTCTCTCCTTCTATCTCTTGTCACTTGCGTCCTCGGCTTTCCTTCCCTCACTCTTTGTCTTCTCCCCTTCCAGTGTCTTTCACTTTTTATCTATTCTTGACCCCCCTTCGCTTCCCCCAGACGATTCTACCCTCCGCCCCTCGTTTGCTTAACAGGACTACCTTACTGCTATCTGTGGTTTTTATAAGGATGCTTCAATATGGGAATTTGTTGACTGATGCCGATATACAGTGCTCCTCATGTACATATCTTCCAGTGTCAGTATTGGTCACAGATACGTTCTTTCATAGCAACCATTGGGAAAGCTAGGTTGGGCAAGTTTTACAGGATGTCAACAGTGTCAACCCAATCCTTAGTTGTATAGCGCACAATGAATTGTAGAGCATTATGAATTTCAAATTATTTACTTTGTATGTACGTGAAAGGTCACACTGCTGGGATAGATTAGACACAGGTTTTAAACAGGTTTGGAATAATTAGATAGATCTATCACTCACAGAGCCAGGTAAAGTAATGCTTTGGATGAGCTACCTTCATAGAGATTTATGTAATGCTAGTCAACTGCATCAAACATCAAACTCATAGGAGCTCACTAAACTGAAATGCTAGGTGTTTAAATGCTTGTAACTGCTACTAAGCAGTTGAGCTTTCTAACGAGTGACCAACCACCAAAGGGAGTGGTTGGACAAGCTTTGGTGATTCAATGCATCACTTGGATATGTTCTGCTCCTATGGCTTTCAAATATGCATTAAATACAAAAGCACACGGACTGTATAGTATATAGCATTTATATTGTACATTTTCTTCCTTTATATACATACACACACATATATATATACACTCATCATCAAAAGAATAGCTGCACGAATAGTTGCACACAGAAGGAATCAACCAACAGGAATGAAACATGGTGGGTAGGTTTGACATTGTGAGACATGCAAATGATTCAAGTTTCAAGCTCGGCCATGCATGTGACGTAAACAAAGACGGGTCTCATCACTGTACCTGACTGATCCAACTGCCATGATTGCAGACGTTCAGCGAGCAGCGATGCCCTCTGCATTACAGTTACTCATTAGCACTAATCGGACAGCATTATGAATCTTGTCAAGGTATTGTCAAGCTTTAACCTTTCTAAAGGCATCTGAGAGTGGGGCATGTATGTGTGCCAACTGGACATCTGAAAACCCAATGTATAATCAAAGTGCAGTGATGAAGTGCAAAAGCCTTACAATCTAACTGGGCACCAACTTCCTCTGGACCCTGCTCTTATATTAATAAACTATAACTCATAATACAGTATATTTTGTCAGAGAACATCTGCAAACCATGGTCAGCTTGATTTGACAGCTTTAATTAATAGTTCAGCCCTAGCTCTAATCCTGTGAAGACAACACTCACAAGACTGTGTTTATTATTTCAATATTAGATCATTTACTAATATGTTTATTTACTTGCTTTCTTTTTGTTAAACCAAACATAGACTGACAAACATGACAAGTTGCTGGATTTACCATAATGGGAACATTGGTTCCAATAAAATGTCAAGCTATGTTAACTTGCTGTCAATTAAATAAGTTAAATGAGGTTCTAGCTATGTTGATGCAGCATATATCGTTTATGCTGAGCCAGTATACACAATTTAATCATGCAATTTTAAAGCAACCTTTAATAAACTGGTAAAGAAATGTGTTAAAAGAAGAATCAATACTGGAGTGCTTTTCAAAGATGGAGTATTATTTGCAAAAGGGAATTAGGCTGCAGAATTAGCATCAAGTAGATACATCGTTATCACTCAGAGAGCCGGGTAAAGTAAGGCCATGTGTGCTCTCACGCCCCCTGTGCAAAAGAGACAAGGGAGTTTGCTTAACAGGACTACTTTACTGCTATCTGTGTTTCTGATAGGGATGCTCCAATATGGGAATTTGTTGACTGATGTTGATATACAGTGCTCCTCATGTACATATCTTCCAATGTCAGTATTGGTCACAGATACCTTCTTTCATAGGAACCGTTGGGCAAGCTTTACAGCTTTACACCTAAAGAACACCACCACATGTGCTTTCACATCCCCTGGGCAGAAGAGACAAGGGAGTTTGATGCCTGCTTTCACCAAATGCTGCTGCTATGCAAAGAAGCATTTGTAGAGTACTTAGAAAACATTAATAAATGAAATATAATGGCATGTCATCATAATTTGCCAAGCAGAATAAATCAGTACTTTTCCAGGGAAATACAGTATTACAGCTTAGGTATTTTAGCAAGGTTCCTAAAAGCAGGCACCACCACTCTGAGATTAACTGACCAATAGGCTAGAATATCATTCATGTTGTAAACAATATGCGAAATTGTTATTTAGGTAGCTTCTCTCTCAAAAATGAAAATTCCACACAAATGAAATATGGCACACGTTATGTTAAGCTGAGTTCTTACATATTGGTCTATTGAGATGTAGGCTATATCGAGAATTTAGAATTTTGATCTCCTCTCATGCAACGTTTGTATAATACTTTTAGAATCTATATCTAAACACTGAAGTAAGTATTACCCTCAAAAACAGCATACCTCATCACTTGAAAGTGAAGTCATAACAATCCTTGGTAATGCTAGTAAACTTTAAATGGGAGCTGTGAAACTTCACGCCTTTACTTGTCAAGAGTATCTCCAGCGGTGGAAAGAAACAGCTATGTTACTATATAAGGTTGTCCTGTTGAGGGTGCTTTCCATTCTAACTCATACTGTTGTGTTGGTTGCATCCTTTGCAATCAAAGTCTGCCTCAGAGAAGCGATGGTCTTATAGTTGTAATGTGTAACATACCGGTCGTCACACGTCCAGAAAGCCTGGTGTCACTCCACCTCCACCCCTACCACACAGTCTGCAGGAACTGTGTGAGAATATTCAAGCTGCATGAGATGGATTATCACAGGACACCATTAGGAACCTCTACAACTCCATGCTGAGACGTCTGGCATATTGCATTAGCAAACATGGCATCCCGATGCCATACTGAGAGACACTGTTTTGTGGTCGGTGGTGCTTGCAGTTTTTCATTGTTGTATTTATTCTTCCTTTCATTGGCTACCTGTTCTTAAATGATCAAACCAGAAGCAGGACCTCTATCATGACTGAGAATAGGTTAGAACACACCATCAGGGTGGTACAACTTTCATCCTTTCATGTTGGACTGATTTGACTCAACACCACAATGACTCACTATCACCTCTTGAGGTGTAAAGTGGTATTACGAGACAGGACCAGTCAGAGCTAGCTGGTTGGCATGCTAACTTAAGTAGATATGTTGGCAAACTGATACATATGTGTCTTTGATATACTGTCAAAAAGGTTGGTGATAGACTGGCTGCACATAGTGTTGGTAATTTTAGTTAATTTTGGAATGCTGTTAATTTACATAGCATTCCTTTGACACTTCCCAAAAAAAATAATAATAAAAAAGTTTATCTGTAGACTTTGAGTCACGCAAATATACAATTTGCCAGAGTAAAATGAGAAACTCTGCGGAACAATAAATGCATTTAGTGGTAGACGTAAAGCATCCACTATCCTATTTGTTGACTTCAAAAGCATCCTGTGTCAGTCAACATCACAAAGGCAAGGAAATGATGTCACCTACCAAGCCTAAGCTCAATGAATTATGACCAGTCTGAAGTGATCAGACCTGTCTGCATGGGAGACTCTGCTGTTTACGTGAAAACAGACTTTACCCCTCCTTTGTGCTGTTTAACAACACATTAACCACCCCAGCTCTGTAAACAAAGACGTCATCTCACCACCACACAACAGTCTGACTCTCTAGGCATACATCACTTAGATCTCCTACTGCATTACTCATCATTCAGCCATATTACCTCACTACCACACCTGCACCGGCCCTGATTTGAAACAGTCTGTTATCATGAGGAAGAGCAAAGCTACCTAAAGTGAACTGCTCCATTACATGCATAAGCATACACGGCAAAATTGCTAGCACAAGCACTTACAGCGTTAAACTGGTCTCCGGTGTCTACTTTGTAGTTATATTGGTCTCCGATGTAGATTGTAGGTGTTAATATAACACTGTTGGTTTTACTACATGCCATCTGTGAGAGTTTTTTAGCTTGGCAGGAGACCGTGTAACCTATCTATAATGGATAGGTATTTTGGCTAAGCTAGCAGCAAGATGACGTCACATTCCAGACACCATCGGAAAGAGCTTTAAGCTCCACTGTAGACATGGTGTTATTTACCCACAGGTACTTAACCACCAAGAAAAATCCCTTTGAAATGTAATTAGCGAACCAAAATAGCATGCCTTTAAAATGTTCTGCTTTGCTAATGCTAGGTTTCATAAATATTAATATTAAAATGTTTCATGAACTTAATTTCTTAATTAAACTGTTCAACTAATTTTATTAATTTAACTAATTCAACTAATTTAACATTTTAAGAGACCTACAAGTTAAAGCTGCGTTTACTGAACTCGATTAATAGCCTCTATTCTGGGAATATCAGAGGTTGCTAATCACTGAACTACAATTTGTGATGAATTTAGCATTAAACATGCTAGTCATTGCTAGCACACAGAGATTCATAGCCAAACAAGGTCTGTTCTGTTCAATGAGCAAAATAACATCGTCCTTGGTTTATATACTGTACAAGAAAATGTCTACAAATGTGTTTAAATTGGAATAACAAGAAATAAACAGAGGTAGCTAGTATAATAATGTAGCCCTATTACCCTAGACGTCACATTCCAGACACCATCTAAAAGAGCTTTAAGCTCTGCAGTAGAAGTGGTGTTATTTACCCACATGTACTCAACCACCAAAAAAAATATTTTGAGATGTAATTAGCGAACCAAAAACATAGCATGGCTTTAAAATGTCTGCTTTGCTAATGCTAGGTTTCATAAATATGTGCTCACGCAACTGTTTTCATTCGTTCAATTTAATTTCCACAACTAATTTAACATTTCAAGAGGCCTACAAGTTCTTGCATTTACTGAACTCGATTAATAGCCTCCATTTTGGGAATACTAGAAGCTGCTAATCACTGAACTGCAATTTGTGATGAATTTAGCATTAAATTTGGTAAGGCATTGCTAGCATGAAGAGATTTATAACCAAACAAGGTCTGTTCTGTTCAATGAGCAAAATAACATTGTCCTTCATTTATATACTGTGCAAGACATTGTCTACAAATGTGTTCAAATTGGAATAACAAGAAATAAACTCTGGTAGCTAGCATAACAATGTAGCCCAATTACCCTATAAATAAATGTTCTCCTCAGTTCGTTCCTTGTACTTATGCTAGAATGCGAAAAGGATGTTGATATTGATTTCTGTGTTTATTCAAACATATTAAATGTTTCAATTTCTAATATCAATTCACCAGTGTTGTGAGGATTATGCTAATGTATTCAGCACAAGGTTAAAGATAACCGGATGTTTGCTATCTTAGTTGCATGTTAGACCACCATGGGTGAATACAGAGGAACAACCTAATTACTAAGGAATGTGAGTACAATGTGAAAGCCTTACACTGTGGTCTAGCCACAGCACTGCCAAGGTACTCTGTGTTCTGGCTTATGTTACAGCCCTGTCAAGTGTAGCCTTTTCTCTGCTCCAACACACCTAATCCCAACTCACAAAGAGCTTATTAATTAGTGGATGGGCCAATTATGTGCTGAAAGGGAAAATCTATTACTATGGCTCTCCAGGACTGGGACACAACAATAATGAATCCTATACTGTTACTGAAAAACATAGTAGGGTGATTTTTGTTTTCAGTTAGTGGAAGTTTTTGGTCGCCTGGATAGAACAAAATAAACAGGATAAGGGAAATATTATGTTATTTTATTTTCAGCAAGTTAATGGCACCTCTAATAGTTTATTGTATCACATCAATTTTATTTTCTTACTTTTCAGATTACTCTTTTACTTTTCTTCTATAAAAGTGTTTAATTGATGAAAAACAACATAAAGGACACAAATGTGGCCTGTACAAAAGTTATGGCACATTTTATATTGTGAAGTAGACTTGTTCCCTGTGAATATTGTGGTAACTTATTTGTAATTAGGAAATCAACAAAACATATAATTTGACTGGTGGTGTTCAAATTTTGCACATGACATTATGGAAGTCTTTTAATGAGAATGCTTATCTAAACACTTCTTGAAATTTTTAGCTCAGAAACTTTATATGTGTATATTTAATGCATATTGCATGGTGGTACACTTATAAAATCACATTATGAATTATAACAGAAGAATTGAATATTGGTGTCATTTGATTAATCCTTTAATTACATATTAGATGACCAGTCAAAATGTATGTATGTATTTTATTTATTTATTTATTGATTGATTTATTCATTCATTCATTCATTTATTTATTTGCTTGTCATATAATGGACCAGGCAAACATGATTTAAATAAATTTTCAAGAATATTTTTCAGGGTACATTTTTGGATGCTTTACCTTCAAGAACCATATTGGTAGTTAATGAAAAAAGTTATTGTTTAAATTAAAAACAACTCTTTTCATAAGTTTGTTTGGACATTACCCTCAGACAACTTTTTACCACTGTAGAATAGCCTATAAAGTCAGCGTTAAAATGTGTAAGCATATTTCAGCAAATTTTACAATGTTAAAATCTATCAAACCAAACCACCATAACCCTTTTAAAACAAGATAAATCATTTCTGTTCCACTTAAATGCCTGTTTTTAGTTAACATGCACTGTTATAGTCAATTGTACAGTGTAACAGACATTATTACATGTTACATGTTTAACTTGATCTAGATTAACTGATAAAAAATTATGATAGCTGTTATGCATTTGAAAAATATATAAACCTAAATACAAATAACAAAAATATCATTGTGGGAATTCATAAAGGTATGGTGGTACATCAAAGCAACATCTGCATTGTAACAGTTTGCCATCACCTGATTATCAAATAAAATACATTAAACAATTAAAAAATAAACTTTACTCAGCTATTATTGTGAATCCACTTTTTACACATTCTAAACTGACAGAAAAAGACTTTTTCAGATCAATTTTGTGGCAAGAGATGATGGACCTGAACAATGTCGCAAAGGCCGCAAGAAAGGGACTCGTCACGGCTTCTAGAAAGTCATGGACTAAAGAAACTAATTCTAAATAACATGCAAACACAACACAAATCAACTGTCTCTCTAATTGGAGAACGACCAAACAATGTATAAGGACATCAGACTCCTGCAGTCTTCTACAACTCACTGTCCCTGAGGTTGTGAAGGAACCAAAACAAGACAGTAGGCCCCCGACCAGGTCTGTAATTATATGGCAAAATGGAATCCCAACACAGGTTGTAACTCTGGACATTGCCTATTCCCTTTATTGATCTTGAAAAGAGAGAAAAAAAAAACAAGCTACAGGTAACAAGAGGGAGGGAAACCGGGCGTGCTCCCTTGAGAACCACAGGCCTGAGGGCAGTTCGTCATCCAACAAGGTCGAGAACGCTCCGTCCCGCTGCCATCAATCAATCCCTGAGCCCATCCCCCCTCCTGTGCTCAGCCTTCCAGCACCTTCCACTGCACTCAGCCCAGACTCTCTCTCTGTTAAAACCATCTCAGCGTCTTTATTGGGCTGCCTCATTTACTGCCTGCATACAATTAGAGGGTGGCAGGGCGGCCATCTTGTCTGCAGTGGCCACTGTGGGCTGCTTTGCATTGCAGTGTACGGTACGGTAGCCTTCACCCCATCCCACAGGCATGATGTTAGAGTTGTTTAGCTAGTAGTAAAACATCAGGGAGACTCTGGGCATTATGAGGACGATTAGGAGTTGTAGAGGATATAAAAACCATTGTGGACAGTGGACAGTATTCCAAGGTCTAAGGGGGAAAAAAAAGAAGTGAAGTGAAATGTCCACTTATATACTATAATTTTTACCCCGAGTGGGTGAGTGTTAAATCAACACTTATACTTTAATTAGCCAATATATCATTTTGACTTATGACCTCCCAATAGCAGAGGACCTCAGTGCATAGTGTGCCAAATACAACAAGCTTCTTCTCTCCAGTATAACCATTCGTCCATTCAGTCTCTCCATGAATATGAAAGATAATATGGCTGAGTAGTATTTTACTGCAACCCAGAGTATTAGTTTTACCTTGCACGTAGCCTATAAACATCTCATTATGCAATTACAGCTTGGAATGTTTTCAAGCCCTTATTGCAAAGGTTCAATACACTTCTGAAATATAAAACCATATGCAATATAACTGATTAAAGCAAACCAAACCAACAGTTCAATTAAACAAAAAATACAATGGCAATCAATGGAGCTATATCTATAAATCACTTCATTTGAATCAATGACCATCCACAGCTAATGAGCAAGCATGTCTACTGACCACCAAATCTTTGTAATAAAGACCAATATTAGAAATCACAGTCAGCGGGCCAAAGATCACATCCCCCACCACCTCCACCTCCACATTCATAAAAGGCCTTCTGCTTGGTGGTGAAGGGTTTAGTTAAAGTGCACTGCCACCTGGTGTTCAAAATAGACTTTTATTATCAATTTAAAGGGCTGATGTGCTGCTAATCCACTTCTGTGGCACAACACTGTTAGGGTTCCCAGTAAGTGGGGGAAAGGGGGCAAAACTAATTTTAACTCAACCTAGTTGGGGAAAACAAACAGTAGGAGGAATGAATGTAACGCAAGACCTTCATCTGCTGTGCTGCTTCGCTAGCACGATGGTGGTTTCGAGTTTCCCAGGAGTTAGCATTTACAGTGTAGGATGGTGCTTACAACACAGTGCCTTACTGAAGATGAGCAACATAACTAAGACTGAAAAAACATAACCTCACCTGTGGACAAATGGGTCAACCATAGTCACGGTCTGTTGGCAAATGATGCTGAAAGTTATTGTTTTTATTTGGTTGGCCTCTGGGTTATTTCCCAGATAACACAAGCCTAGGACCAGGCATGTGCTCCTGTAAAAATGTACTATTGATAATTACCCAACCTATTATTATGGTTACAACAATTTAGTTTTTAGTTTTTTTGGACTTGGTGGTGGACTCACTTTATAGAACACTGTATATGTTGGTCTATATGCCTTCCATGTTTGTGTAGTTGGTCAATCAGCATGACCTGACCACATGGCTGACCAGAAATAAGCATTTAATAATTTCAATTGCCATTGACCAGCATCCAAAACATTGATGTTCACCAGCAAACCCAGTATATTGTTGTTATTTGTATGCTGCTCAGCAGCAATGACAGTTGCTCACCAAAGCTGTTCACCAACAAAACCTACACATATTGTGTCTTGATGGCCAATTGGCATGTGTACTCAGGACCGTGCAATAAGAGCAGCAACAATCCTACTGGACAAACACAAACTTGCGTATTAAGCTAGGAAATTCTCCTTTCAGTAAAGCTGAGAAGCAGTTAGGACTGCGGGAATGTTTTGCCTCTAATGTATCTTTTAAACCCAGAAACTCCGCTTTGTGTCAATCAACTTTCCCCCTTGAAATGCGGCACTGATTTCGCAACCTTCACATGTTGATATGCTGTGCTGTTTATGGCTCTCAGATGTGACGTTGGCGCTCTCAATTGGCCAGAAATTGATGGAAACAAAGACTCCACCAATAAGAAGACGCTTTCTAGTACCCTAGTGAAATATCCACCAATCACAGTGGAGCATGACGCTGCAACATGACGTTCCGCGTTGCTAGCTGAACGGCGCGCTTCTTCCTCGTATATGGGGGTTGTAGTTTTTGAAGGCGCGTTTGCGTAGTCGAATGCCGCGTACGGCACAACATTTCCCACAGTTCAGCGGAGCCGTCCAAACAGCCATGCTTCTGTTTTTGTTATTGTTGATAAAGCCTTGTGGCATTGCTACGGAGGTTTAGGGATTTTGGTCAGATAACGAGACGATCGGCCTTTGGGCGAATTCGGTCGTTGTTAAAAGCTCGTAGTTGGAAAGAAAAAAGCTTGGAGCAGCTAAAAGTCAATAAGGTGAGTTGTTTGATGTTAAGCAGCTGCGTAGCTGCCTGCAGAAAGTCTGAGCGCACGTTTGCGCGCAGACAAAAGCCGAGTCGACAGACAGACAGATGGATTGCTGGGATGGATGGGCTCCCATTAAAACTGTGAACCCGTAACTCGGTGTATCATCCGTATTAAGAGTAGTAGTTTATTGTATTGGGCACGACGTCGGACCTGTGGTCCTGCAGTCTGCGTGCACATTCAGGTCCAGAGTTCTGCCTTCGGGCCTGGTGTAGCGTTTGAGTCCCTTGCCCATGCAGACTGGCAGCTGTGTAAAGAGTGAGCATTATGATAAGCCGCACAACCAGTGATTCATTTCATTTGACGAAGCAGGTGTTCAGATGATGTGCCACTCTGCCAAGAAGTCAGGCTCAAAGTCAGGTCTTAGAAGGGGGAGAAAAGGCAGCTTAAAGGGGAACTCCACCGAGTTGTCTAAATTTCTGCATAATTAAATAGTGAAGATGTAAACGAAGGCATTCAGTGTGGTTTGATGGGGAATGCTCAATTCTAGAGAAACTTAGAAAGTCAGAAACATACCACAGTGATGATGATAGGAACCAGACGTCCACATCTAATAAAAAGCTCCTCTCATAAAGCTTATTGCATGAAATGGTTATATAAACTCAGCCTTATGTCTGAGATATTGTTTTCTGATAGTTTTGGGATACAATTTTGGCCTAAACCGAATTTCCATCAGTTAACTGTAATATGTATTCATGGTGGAGGGATAAATGCAGGGTGTTCTAAGGCTAAATAGTCCCTGAAGAAACAAGGTTACATATATAAACACTCATGTGTAGGTTCTCTGGTGGTTTTGGATAGTAAATAAGCTGGGTCAGCCCCTGGGTCCCATCACCATCACCTCTGTAAAGACATCCGTGTTTCTACATTGAACAATTACACATCAAATATTGCATGTTGAATCATTTTGTTTCTGTCTCAGACATTTAGAAAAATTGGCCGAGTTCCCCTTTAATGAATCCTGCATTAAAGCCGCCCCCCAGGGTCTTTGTAATGTTCTTGTAACTTTATTTGTAATTTAATATCACATTATAAACGTCTAGGTAGGCTTATTAAATAGCATTTTATTGCTCCTTGTATTTCTGACTCACCAACATGAGCTTAATCCTGAGTTTTTCAGCTGTGTAAGCCTTGTAGCCCATTAACTGCGAGGCAGAGTTCTCGTGTGCTCGTAATACAATACGTTACGTTTCCTATTTCTAATTAAAGCCTGTTGTATTGTATTGCTTCCAGTGTGGCACCTGTTGCCTTTCGCTGCAAGCAGAGCACCTTAGTATTGCTTTTGAGTGTGTGATAGTTGTGCCAAAACCCCATGAAAGAACATCACAAAGCAGATACAGAGTATAGTATTGAGTTATTATAATGATTTACATATGTGGTTATACAAATCACACAGTGCTAATCTTTTTGCTTTATAGGCTAATTCATTTATAAGCTCATAGATCCCATAGTGTTGTTTTTGTTGCCATGCATTCAGTTTTTCAGTTCACTTACGTTATTAGTACTTACTGAATTACATTTATACATATTGATGCGATAGATCACATTTACATTTGATGTTCATTCCTTCATATTTTTAAAAAATGGTTTATTAGTTGGAATGAATCATAAATCATAACAGAACAACTTGTCCCTCACTTACAGCACACTCTACACTAGTTTGGGAAGCCGGTTTAGTCAGTAGTTTAGAAGTTTATACTCTGTGGTTTAGGCGTTCACAGTGTGCCACCTGTCATGCCTGATCTACTGTACATGAACCCCCAGCAGCTCTCAGAACAGTCATGCAGCCCATCTCTGGTGATTTGTTGATTAGTGGTTTTGTGAAGTGTGCTATGATTTATGGTTTGATGCTCTGTTGATTGCTGAGCTGTCTGCACGACAAGTTTGTCCTCAGCGTTCGCCCTCAGGCATGTTCTCTTGTGGTTTTGTTTGTCTCTCTCCCTCTTTGGTTTCCTAATATGAACTTTCACCTCTTTAGAAAACATTTGACTACCAAATAGGGGCCAAACACATGTAGTTCACCATTATTTGCATGGCATTTATGTAAACCTCTTGCTACAATTTTGTGAATAATAATAATAAATAAGGGACATAATTGTCACAATAGAGAAAATAATAATAATAACAACAATTGTAGTAATAAATAATAATAACTATAATATAATAAGAATAGTTAATAACAATATTTAATTTAATTTATTTAACAAGTAGTCTATATAAGATAAGCGTTTTAAGAGCAATAAAATATAAGATACATGAAATAATAAAATTAAAGTCCAGTGAATTGTTACATGCTGTTTCATGTGTAATGTATAGGGTGTAATATAAGCCCTGTAAGTTGAATGACCATGGGTTATGAACTTCTAGTGCACCCCTACTACAACTAGTAGGGCTGGGGGGCAAAACACGTCGCATGGCAATATTGTATCAATACATGAACACCTCATGAATATCTATACTCTATATTAGTATTGATCAGTAATTGAAAATATGAATGGAACATTTTGGTGCTACAATATTAAAATCAATTTCCGTCCCTTTTTGCTGCAATTAAACTGACTGAAGTGAGGTGAACAGGATAAAAACTTAAATTAAATTAGGCAAACAGATTTTGACAAATTGTTCCTTTGGGGGACGACATTTGCAGTTTAAAAAAAGGTAATAAATCTCGGTATATTTCATTACAATGTTTAAAATCACAATAATATTGTATTGTGATAATATCATATCATGATAATGCCCTATCATGGGCCCTTTGGTAATTCCCACCGTAGCACGATGATCGTAGTCAAATCCGCAGATATATGCTTTAAAAATGATCAATGTGGGACAGATGCTTAAATTTGACTGATCATTGTCCTACAGTTACCATTTTGGTGCATCCTTAACTGTAGGTAGTAAATATTATACTGTATCTGCTTCTTTTCCTTCATGTTGTTTTTTTTCCATGCTGCATGTTCATCTTGTAAAAAAGACTAAACTGAATAAAAAGGCTATTCTTTCATTGTAGGTACAGCACTCAGGACTTTGTTTCTGGCCATGGAGAAGGCATGGAAGGTGGAGTTTCGGAACGTGGGCAGTAGCTACTTCCCTGAGAGCCGAGTGGAATGCCACTACAGCATCAGCTCTCAGCATAGCTGGGCCAGCAATGACTGGGTTGGCCTCTTTAAGGTGGGCATCACCTGCTTGTCCCATTTTACACTTACATCTACCTTATTAGTGGCCTTATTTTTTTGTACAATTGTTTATTTTTCTGCAGGTTGGGTGGTCATCGGTGAAGGACTACCATACATTTGTATGGGCTCTGGCTCCATCCAACTACAAAGAAGGGACCGATGTGAACTGCTGCGTTCACTTCCAAGGTTTCTCAGCTTTTGCTTATAAATGGCACTCTAAATATGGACCGGGATGGCACATAGGACAGTCTGTTTGAGATTACATAATAATGTGATGTGATTTGAGGCATGCAGTTTGGACAATACTAATTGTTAGTCAGAAGCTTTCATTTCTTGTTTACATACATTAGCGTTGTAGCAAAACTAAATTCCAGGGCCGGCTCTAACATTTTGCAGGCCCTTAGCTAGACAGTTTGGGGACCCCTGTTTTTCTAACATACAGCAGCAGTCAAAAGTTTAGTTACAGCCACTCATAGTTACATTTGTAGCTTAATGTTTTACTTTAGAATAAAAGTGAAGACATCAAACTATAAAATAGCACTCATGGAATTATATGCAGTCCACCTTAAAAACTCCAAAATGGAACTTTACAGGAGAATAAAACAGCTTTCTTAATTTGCAATGGAGGCTCATATAACAAGATTTTTCTAAGCAGTTTTGGACCAGTTTTGTTGATATATATGTTTATATATATAATATATGTGAAATATGAGGATATGTATAGTTTCAGACATCTCATCAGTTGGGACTGTTAAGTGTAAGCCTATATAGTCTTTAAGATAACCAACAACATCCAATTAATTGGGTGTCCAAAATTTGAATGGTACTGTATGTGATAGATAATTAAAGTCTAACTAGTAACACTGACTACTACAAGCTGTCTACATTATACACATTTGTTTAAAAGATAAGATACGATAAGATAGCCTTTTATTATCCCACATGGGGAAATTTGCATCGTTACACACAGAATATACAGTAATCAGATACAGAGCAAGAGGTAGACTAACTGCAAGTTTAGTACAATGTACGAAATATAAGAAATTACACACAAAAAATGAAATAAATCTATATATAGAAACTATATAGAATCTAATCTCTAATAAGAAACTATACAAATTTACATGTGTAATTGCACAGATATATATTGCATAGTTATTGGAAGATATTGCACAGTTATAACTGGCTAATTGTGTATTACAGTTTAAATTAGAGACAGATCATCTTCTTATCATTTTTGATTCAGGGGTCAGTCTCATGTCTTAGTATTGCCAGTATACTGCCAATGGCGGCATGAAGCCATGCAAGCTTCACGGGCAAAAATGCATGATCATCAGAGTAGAGCTTTAGATCTGTAGTTATTAAAATTTGGCTTTTCCACCAAACTGTCACTGTTCTCTTCCTATTGAATGAAGTGTCCTCTAGCAGAACCAGGGAGAACTAAATTAGATTGGATGGGATATGGTTTAGAAACATTGTAAGCTGTGCATATTTGTGAGTACACCTCTGTGAGTGAGTGAGAAAGTGAGTGTCAGCGTATCTCTGAAAGATCTTAACTTGTGCAGTCCGGAATGGCTTTGTTGAAAAGGGGGCTTGAGTAATGAAGATGGGAGACAATGGCACAAAGGGCTGAGTGAGAGAATGCTTTGGAGGACACTGCAAAACTGCTTCAGTCACTGACAGAGCTCGATGAGGTCATCGATGAGCTCATCAGCAGCGGGTGATTGGCTGCGTGCAGGAAATCTGAAATCTCTACACCGGTCAAGATGATGGAGCGTTAGCACGGGAGTGCTAGTATGCCAATAAGTTCGGATATTTAATTAACGCAAAGCTAATAATTGTAGGACGTTAACCAAGGTTATGAATACCAGAGGCACAGGAGGGAGCACTATCATGCCAATATGTTTGTACATATGATTGATGCACAGCTAATAATGGAAAGACGTTACATCAAAGGGTATTGTTTGGGAAAATATAAAGCATCATGGCTCTAGATCAGGCACTTTGAACCTCTGGGCAGCCAAAGTGTATTTCGTTAGCTTTACGTTTTCACACATTGCCAGGAAAATGTATTCTCTAAGTAATTCAGTGGCATATTTACATACAAGACAATCAGTTCAGTGAAAATCTGTTATTTACATTACATATTACAACTATACTAAAATTAAACAACAAATATGCAATAAAAAATAAATGTATATGATTGATAAATCCTCCTGGATTAACATTAGGTTTGCTACTCTAGAATACACTAAATATTTAATCATCAAATGTTCATTTGCAATATAATTCAGAGGGTAAACATCTGTCCAATGCCGCAGTAAATTTTTTAAAGCAGTTTTTATTTAATGTCTACTGTTATATAAATGTATATACACCAACCAACAGCTTCAGTATATGTACCTACCTTGTATCTACACTCACTGTCTCTAATATAGGGTCGCTTTGTAGTTCTACTGTTACACACTGTAGGTTGTTTGTTTGTCTGCATACTTTGTTAGCCCTGCATAGCACTGCAGTGGCCAAAGGACACCACTACATCAGTGTCACTGCAGTGCTGAGAATGACCCCACCACTCATATGATACCTTATCTGTGGTGGTCCTGGTGGGGTTCTGATCATTAAAGAACAGGGTAACAAAGTATGCAGAGAAACAGATGGGCTACAGTCTGTAATTGTATGGTAAGTAGAGCTGATAAAATGGACACTGAGTGTAGAAACAAGGTAGTGTACTTAATGAAGTAGCCGTGTATATGTGAATGTAACCCTGTTATGAATTCTTTTTCTTTCTTTTCCGACCTCCTTCCTTCCTAACTTCCTAACTTCCTTTCTTTCCTCCCCGCAGCCTGTTATCTGCCGAGACCCAGTGCGGAGCAGTATCAGTTTGTGTACGTGGATGGAAAGGGTGAGGTGTGCTCTCGCAGTGCTGCTTTCACCTTCTCTGCGCCCAAGCCTCTGGAGGAGTTGGTGACGCTGGAGCAGGGTGAGCCGGGTGGTGAGGAGGGAGAGGACATGCTGCTGGTCATCCCCAGAGCCGAGCTACTGCAGGTGAGGGCAGCACGCACTCTCTACTCTCAGAAGCTCTAATCCTAAACCACTCTTCAAACCTTGTGCTTGGACGCCACAGTGTGGCGGAGTTTAGAGTTGCCCCCAGATCTAACACACTAGAAGCTGCTCATCTAGAGCTCAGTGAAGTTGAATTGAGTGGGTTAGAATACTGAAAATCCCTACCCACATGAGAGCACTTTTACTGTGAGGATAATTTACTTGAGTACAAATAAAATTATTAATAAAGGAAATTGCTCTGGTAATAGTACATAAATTGAGTAATTACTGAGAATTATTTTCCTTACAGATGCACAATTCCAGTCTGAAAAACATGGCTTTGTATCATTGGAAATAATTTGTACAGGTGAAACTAAAGCAAAGCATTATAAGAAAGGTATTGTTTGTACTGTGTAAGGCATAAGAGTAGCTTTAAACTAGAGTCCAATCTTAATTTATCTGTTTCATCAAATCCCTGAAAGCCTCTTGAGTTTGTTACTGTTCAGGTATGTCAGTTTTGGCTTTCGATGACTTCACTGAAGTCTCTGGGAACACAGATGAAATATTTAACAGGTTTATATGATATTAACCTTGCAGTAAACCTCCAGCAGTGCTTGAATAAAATGCACTGATCAGCTCTATCTGAGAACTGTGTGGGTGTGGCTAATGAGCAGCTTGGTTGACAGCTCTCTGTCCAGCACTCCTAGACTGCTCCACCACTTAAACAGAACTAAAATCATTGTCCAGCTTCTGTATGACACTAACTGAACAAAAAAGCCACAGACGACCGGATGAATGAACAAATGGTCAGACCCAGCAACATGTAAATGAAGGAATGGGCAAACAGAGGGCATTCGTGCTTGGATAAACAAAGGTGTTTTCTTTAGTTTATTTGGAAATAAATGAAGTAAGTCAAATTAAATAGATAAATGAATTAATAAATTAATGGGGAAAAAAGTGTGCTGGTAACTTAACTCTCTCTCGCTTCCACTAAACTTGTTTCAGAACTCATCTGGGCTAAGCAGTAGTACTTTTGGAGCTGAGCACTGCTGTACTATTGTGGGCTTTCAGGACTGAACTGAGTGTGTTAAAGTACTGTAGCGAGAATTGATGCCGTCCGATACTTTCCACCTTCAGATTATAGCAGTCCAGACCACAGGCCTCCTTTTTGTGCATGTGTAAATACGATCAGTAGAACAGTAACATCAGAAAACTATTTGACATTTCCATGACCTCACCAAGTCATTATGTGCCCTGTGAACCTTATATTAAACAGGTGAGGTATTAAACAGGTTGATGCTACCGAATGAGAGCTCCATGTGAGGATAGGCACTCTTTCAGGACCTTTGGCCAGTCTGACGTCCCAGATTAGGATCTGATAAAAATTATATTACAAAAGTAAACTTTTTTATTATAAGTTCATTATAAGCTCATTATCACTATTATAAGTCACCTGTGTCTAAAGTGTACCTAATAGCATGTATTACCTCCACAAGCACGAATAACAGCTGGGATTCGATTTGGCATGGACTGGACAGGTCCCTGGATGTAGGGTAATCAATCAAAGAATTGCACACTTGGGCCAGATTTAGTGGACATCTTCCTTGGCACGATTCTGAGGAGAATTTCCTGTAGACTGTGATTTATGTCACTGCTGGTAGACCTGTATGACTGTACGCTTCCATACACCTGCAAATTCAGCTACTTCTTTCACACTATGGCCTTTGGCATGCCCCAATGCAGTCCCTCCTTTTAGCCAATCATTAACATCTGCTTTGGAGCCATTTTCCACACATGGATCGAGACATTCACTGCACTGTAGCACCTCTTCTCAATCTATGAATCCCATCACTCTCACAGCGCACAGGTATTTATAGCCTGATAATCCCTGTGCAGCACCATCTGCAACTACTCAAAGTTATGATCATTCATGTCTGTTACCAGAAGTCAGTGATGGGTGCACAGCTGTTAGGTGAAAATCCTAAACTGAACGTAAGAGCTAAGCTGTTGATTGCAGTTGGCACCACCTCAAAGTTATGCAGCACACATCATGGTTCAGCAGTATCCTATCAATCAGCATATTGACTTTGAAATTTACCAGCGTGCCTCAGCTGGTAAGATAGCTTTTAGCAACCACTTACCTTATTGAAGTACTATGATCCACAGGGTTTAGAACATTTTGAGAGCATTTGTCACCGAAGAGCAACATATCGTTTGGGAATACCTAAGCCCTTTGCAATTTTGCCAATTTAGCTACTTTTACAGCATAAATAATTGAAGGCCATTATGCTAGTAAATGCTGTCAAGTTGCCTGTCAAGGGTGGACAGAATTTGATGGTTTTGTCATAGAACTGTGTGGGCTAATGTCAATATCCAGTGTTTTCCATAGACGTATCTGCTAGTACTGAAACATTTATGAAACATTTATGAAACATGCCTGGAATAGCACTAACATATATATATATATATATATATATATATATATATATATATATATATATATATATATATATATATATATATATATATATATATATTCTTACTGTAC
>CM067492.1:8167704-8178383 GCA_034552555.1 Semaprochilodus insignis | reverse complement strand
AAAATATATGTGACCTGTATGTGACCTGTATCTCTACCTGTAACACCTTTGGCCATTTCCACAAGCCATCGTGAGTTATGACCTGGAAGTGTGTCTTGCCCATGTTGCTCAAGTGGAAACTTGCTGCATTTTGCACTTGGCACAGCTGTTTAAATCTACGAGACAAGTGAAATAATTGTCTGAGAAGATTCTCAAGAAGAAGACCACATTCCACATCAGCTAACCTTTTACACATAACATGGATGAATATGACTGCACAGAAAATGATTTGTTTGGCTATATGCTTTGGTTTAGATCTGTGGTGTATTGCTGTCATCTAGCAAGCTAGTAGAGTAATGCGGATTGAGGAGCTTGAAACCTAAAACACATTCTAAACTTAGCAAATTGACTGTTAGCATTTGAGAAATAATACGTATTAATGTATGTTCTTTCTATTGCTTATATACAGCTCATTTAATGCACTTTACTTGAGCTGATAAAGTAATGAAACGGCCATCTTTGGGGATTCCCCAGAGGAGAAATGCCAAGGCCATGTGGACGAGGGTTTTTCGGGGCTGCGTAAGACCGAATTTCTATTTGTAGTGTCTTTTATTGCATTACACACTTTTGATTTCTGGCCTGTCTCCACCTAATTTGTTGTGGTTTTACGGAGAAGTAGATTATATTACTGTAAGGAGAGTGAGGCAAATATTTACTCGTGTCGAGGTTCCTTCTAGCCAACAAGCACCTTAATCTTCCCTGCTTTAAACTGTGCTTGGCGCTGCCTCAATGGATCCATTTTGCGCTTGGCACAGCTGTTTAAATCTACAACACAAGTTATATGATTGGCTGAGACGATTCTCACCGCATACTCCATTCCACGTCACCTAACCCTTTTCACATATCAATAGATAAACATGACTGGACAGAGCGTTGCCCGTGCCTTTGGGAAATGTCCCCGTGTAGCAGCGTTTGACGTAGGTGGTTGCGTGTCGCCTGGGGAAAATAGGGCCCTCATTGTGGAGCATCCCGGTTTGTATAATTGCATACAGTTCTTCACCATTGTGGTGGGCATCATCGATATCACATGAAGCTGGTTAGATGCAAATTGGTCTGCTCTGACCTTTCAAGCAGACCACAGAGACTATCAGTGCTTCTGTGCTTAGGCACCCTGCAGCTCCACGGATTTTGATATACTTGACAGCGAGATCTGCGTCGGCGCCTTAGCTTCTTTAGGATCACAGTGTTCTTCAGTAGAGGACGGCAAGGCATGACTTTCCCAATACCAGTGATTACCATTAATAGGTTTATTCATATCCCTTTCCTACAGTGGTGCTCGGATCACAAGCTTCGATTGGGGTTTTTTGTTAATTTGTTGAACATCAATAAATAATGAACAAATGTACAAGCATCCAATACAAAAACAACACATTACATTTATTCTTTAAATGAAATGACGAGTCATATGACTCATAAGAAGGGTTTACTTTATGTCATATTTTACAATGATGAGTTGGAAAATCATAAGCTACAACCCTGTTTCCAAAAATGTTGGGATACTTTAAAAAATACAGATTTTCTTTTTTTAAACAGAATTGTGATGATGTCAATAGTATTGCCTATCACCATTTATGTTTGTGGATAATTATGATTACCTCTTATACCTACCTGTTGTTGCTGGTCCAGCATATTCTTTAAAAAGAAGGCCAAGCAGGTTGAACTCACTCTGGAGCATGCCAAAGGGCCCACGGCTAGCTCAAGGGAGTGGTGAGGTCAAACCTGTAACCTGTGATAGAGAACAGTTGTGAAGGAATAAATGTGCATTTACTAGCAAGATATAATCCGGGCCTGAAAAGATCATTTGGTTGTATAAGATGTTTGTACTTACTTTTTCACTTACTCTCTTAAGTCAGCTCACCCCTGTTAACTGAATGGTTTGCTCCAGGTGTAGAAGGTTAGTACAAATATCTTATAAAGCCAAATGATCTTTTCAGGGCTGGATTATAGTTCACTAAGAATGCAATAATATGCAACAATTTTAAACCCTGTTTGTTTAATTGAAAATAGGCCACAAACAGTAGGGATGCATCGATTAGTAGGCCGAAAAAAAAACACTCTAGGTGTTCGGCCTTTCTCTAGTTCCCGGATGTAGACGGAGCCACTACAGCAAGGCAGACAGATATCAGCTTCTCAGACCGTGCACTCTCACGCACACACGCCTTTTCTTTCTCGTGCTTTCTCTCGGTGCTCGTGCCCACACCCTCCTTAAAGAAACACAAGCCCCAATTTTACAACATACAACAAAACACAAGCAGCATGGAGTGAGACGCTCTCTGTGAATGCAGTAGAATGTCAGCTGGGATGGTATTTTTAAGCTAATATAATGGCTAAAGTCATATTATGCTTTGTTGGTATGTCGGCTAGGATGTTAAAATGTTCAGTGTTCAGTAAATATGTTTAAACTGCAGTTCAGTAATATTTTTTTCTTTGAAAACCAAGACACAAAAAACATGTAGCATATTTAATTTATGCAGTGGTGAAAAAATTGGCAAAATTAATGAAAGACTGAAAAATCATGGTCGGTATTCGGCCTTCAGCCAAATGTTTAAATTTTTTCAGTTTCGGCCTCAACCAAAAATGTTCATTTCAGTGCAATCCTTAAAAAACAGCATATTAAATATTGAAACTGAGAGACTGTACTGTTTTTTTTTTTTGTTTGTTTGTTTGTTTTGTTTTTTCTTTTTTAAAAAAAAACATATGTTTGATATATAATATATGCCCAAAGACTGGAAGAAGTGCAACAATTGAGAAAAAAAAGAAGCCAAAGTCAAGTTTATTTATATAGCGCCTTTTACAATAGATGTTGTCACAAAGCAGCTTTACAGAGAATCCAAGTCCAGGCCCCCAGTAAGCAAGTGACAGTGGCAAGGAAAAACTCACTCAGAGAAAGAGGAAGAAACCTAGAGAGGAACCAAGACTCAAAAGGGGAATCCATCCTCCTCATGAGACAAGCCCAAAAAAGCATCAGCAATATTGAACAGGATAACTGTTCGTAACTGTTAGATGGAAGACTACAGTCTGTTAGGATAAATAAGAGGAGTGTTGAGTGTTTATTGAGGCAGAGGAAGAAATGTCTGATTAGTCTGTGATTAAATAGCAGGATATTTGGATGGGCACACGGGATGTGGGTGAAGCCTCCTCACAGCACAGGACATGATCCTATCCCAACTGAAACATGTTTCTGGCAATTTTTCAAAAACACAATAGAATTTCTCACTTTTTTATCATTACATCATGTTATTGTTTACATTCTGCCTCCCCAGCGTTTTTGGAAACAGGGCCGTATGAAGCACGTTTAATCATAGTGACCAAATAAACATTGAACAAATCAATGCCATCATATGTTCTTGTGGACACCCCTTGCCTTGACGGAGCTTTGCATGCAGTTTGCATTCTCTCAGGCAGCTCCATGAGGGCCCATCTGGGATGCTGTTTGTCGACAGGGTCTTTAGAAAAAATTAGCTGTTGTCTCAAAGCCAAGCATGCAGAAGACAAAGGCCACGTTACATCACTAAAGGCTGTTTCATTTTATGGGATGCTTTGAATTGAGCCAAGAAATGCGTTCTTCATTTGTGACTAATTGAAGGGCACAGCTGGTGTATCCTTCAAGACCTTCAGTCTCCTGCACACACAGCTCAAAACAACTTGGAAAAACAACACATTTTTGATGAAACATAAAATTGTATTTAAAGGAATATATAAACTGTCATCAGTACTGAAACCGAGCAGCAAGGTCACACAGTGGGTAGCACTTTCTTTTAGCTCTGCACGATAGAAAAAACTGACATTGCATTGACAAATTTTCTGTGATCTGTTTCGCAATATGAAGAAATATCCAGGGACTTGAACATTGTTATTTAGAAACGTTATTCCTTATAAATTGATTGGAGTAAAAATGTATAAATAAACAAATAAATTAATAAATAAATAAAATTAAAAAGCTGAGAAATGAATTTTTTTAACACTCTTGTGAGTGTGAACCATGTTTTCTGGAACTTTCGTGCTCTGTAATCAGTTTCAGTGCACCAAACACAGTAGCAGTTGAGCACTGAGACTGCTCTTCTCTGTGTATCCGAGAAGGCTTAGATCAGAGTCCAGGAACCAGGCAGCCAAAAAAGTTGTAGCATGACACGTTCCATTTAATTTGTCTTACTTAACACTGCACGTCCTGTGATGTGAGTGTTGTGCACACTGCGTGCATTGCGATGATGATCCTGAAATGATATATTGTGCGGTCCTACCGTATTTCAGTTCACACTGCCGGGTAACTGTGTGCAGTTTGCACATTCTTCCCATGTTTGCTCCGGTTTCCTCCCACAGCGCAATGACGTGCAGTGAGATGAATCAGAGATGCTGAATTGCCCCCTAGGCATGAGTGTGTTAGTGGCAGCCTGTCCAGGGTTTTCCTGCCTTCCGCCCGTTAAGTGCTGGAATAGGCTCCAGCACCCCCCAGAAGGATAAGCAACCCAGATGGATACATGGCCTACAAGATAAATAAAAAAAATGAAAGAAACACTGAAACCAACAACAAAAGAAGAATTACACCATCCATATATATGTGTATATATATATATATATATACACAACAAAAAAGACACTTTTCAATTTTTATTTTTAGGTTTACTATTATGCTGTGTTCTTACAATATAATAGCATATAAAATTCCTGAATTAAAATGAGTGTATTACACATTGTGACCCCTGATTCCGATCACCATCGTTCTGAATCCAAGCTGCAAAGCTTCTCTACGATTAACAATGTGTTAAAATCTCTCTGAATAATTTCACATCTCAGTGCTATAATGATGCAGAAATGTTGGAGTTTCCCTTTAAAGCCTATTCAAGCTTTATTAACCTTACCTGAGGAGTAATGTCCTGTATTGTCGTTTGTAAGGCTGAATAGAATAAAATGCAATCTGAACAAACCACAAACACTAACCTTCGTTTAAGAGCAGATAGAGTAGCATTAAGATAGTAAAGTGGGCTCGTTCAGCTTAATTATGCTGTTGGTTATAAGCAGGTTTGATATTACATTACTACAAAGTCAAAAGAAACAGGTCTACCATTACTGAGTAATTTAATGAATTTTAAAGAATTATAGAAGCTAAATCACTCTGGAATTGTTACTTGGCTGATTTATGAGCACCATAGACATTGCAGATTAGTACTGGACTAATACTGCAGCATTATGAATTACAGCACAATAGTATGACAACAAAACTATAGCATTACAGAAAGACTGGTTTTTAATTTTAAAAGCCATTTAAGCATATAAACCTTTAGATCAAAATGTCTTTAAGATATTTTTCAGTTAGATATTTTTCAGTTAGATATTTTCCAATTAGATATTTTTCAGTTAGATATTTTCCAATATAGATTTTTTTCCAATATAGATTTTTTTCCAATATAGATCTTTTCCAAATTTATGCACAGAATGTAACCCTAACCCTAGATAGATAAGTAAAAGGAAAACAGACCGTTGTGCCTAACAGAGGCCTGTATGTACCCCTCCCTCTCTGCAGTGAATGGATTTAAATGAGTTTTATGACAAAAGCATTTCTAATAACTATCATAAAACACATTCACAATGCATTTCCAGTGAAGTCTTTAGAGACTTTAAACTCTTCAGAGGTTTGGTTTCTGTCACCACCACTGTGAACATTTCTGACTCTGTAAGTTTCTCTAGAACAGGGCATTTCACACCAAGCCACTCTGAATGACCCACTGATTAAGTTTGCAGAAGTTCTTAATCAGTGAAATCTATAGAATTCCCTTTTCTGGTTCTAAAATCCATACGTGTTCAAACTGTTAACTGTTCTGTAGGATTTAGACATGACTAAAAAAAAAAACACTGGCTACTTTGTAAACACAATCATGATTTCTCCTTTTTCTCCTGTCTGTGTGGCTCAGGGTCGACTGCAGGAGTGTCTGAAGGAGAGGGCTGAGCTTTTGCAGGCTCTGGAGGTAGCTGAGAGGAGCCGGGAACGGGAGCGGGGCCGTGGGGACAGGGCCAAAGATGCTTGGGAGAAGAAGCAAAGGGAGCTGGAGCGGGAGATTTCCGAACTCCAGGAGAAGCTGAGGCAGACCAGAGAACAAGTGGAGGAGATGAAGAAGAGTCAGGAGGTGCACTATTTTCCAGGGCTGCACTGATCCGTCAACAAAGTGATCAAAAAGTTACCAGTTAAATAAGGTTATTATTATATTGACTGACTCTCTCTCTCTCTCTCTCTCTCTCTCTCTCTCTCTCTCTCTCTCTCTCTCAGGAGATGGAGACTGTGGCTGAGGCTCTGCAGGAGGAGAAGCAGGCCCTGCTGGCTAAGAAAGCTGTCGGCGAGGAGAGGATCAGCCAGCTGGAAGAGGACATTAGGGTGCTGACTCAGAGAGGCCTGGAGAGAGAGACCGACCTGGAGAGGTCAGACTGTTTTAGGCATCTGCCAAGCTACCTGTAGATACACTGTCCTTCAAAAGTCAGTTTGCTTTTCCTTGTTACTTTAAAAACACCAAAAACGTGTGTGGAGGTCTTTCTTTGGGGATATTAATGCTTTGATGCATGTGCAGTGCTTAGCTTCGTCCTGCTGTCAAGTTATTACAGATCGATAAAGAAAACATGCATTTATTGAAGACGTTTTGATGGACAATACCTTTAACAGTGTCCCAACAGCTAATAATAGGCTAAAACGTATACTAGGTCCTAGGTCTACATCTTTTCATACCCATTTGCCAGTCATTTCTAAATGCCAGTCATTTCTAAATGCAACTGTTGTCTCCCTCTGCAGGATGAAGGAGCGAGCCAAGAAAGCAGCAGCTCAAAAGAAGGAAGAGGAGACCGAACGCAAAAACCTTAAGGTACACAATGCAAGCAAATATGTTTAAGCTGCATGTTGTATACCTATAGCCTTAGGGTACGAGATACGTATACAGCAGATTAAGCTGCATATTGTGTACCTATAGCCTTAGGGTACGAGATATGTATACAGCAGATTAAGCTGCATATTGTATACCTATAGCCTTAGGGTACGAGATATGTATACAGCAGATTAAGCTGCATATTGTATACCTATAGCCTTAGGGTACTTGATATGTATACAGCAGATTAAGCTGCATATTGTATACCTATAGCCTTAGGGTACGAGATACGTATGCAGCAGATTAAGCTCCATGTATTTGAAATACATTATGTGTGTACAAGCCCTTAATTATGTCGCTTTGCAGTGTACAGTATATTGTTATCCGACAGTACGTTCTTCTTTGTACCATTTGTCCGCTAACTAGTCCTGCAGTTTTCGTGATATCAGCACCATTCCATCTCCAAATTTTTGATTAAATGCATGGTTTCCACATAGCAATGGATTTTACCAGAAAATTTTCCCATTAAGAATGAATGGGATGGAAAAATGCATGCCCATTTACTCCGCTTCTGCTCAACCCAGAGACCCCGTTTCTGATTTTCTGATACACTGATACGTTTCAGATTTTCTGATCTCAGGATAATCTTTCCGTGTTTCCTTCAGGAAAATGCACTTTTACAGTGTATATTTACATGAGCTTATTCAACAAACACTGTTATCTTGAGCAACTTATTTTATGTGCAACCGTGCCATATCATAGCTTGATTCAGTTAAATAAATACTAATGTAGAGGACAAATAATACATGCAGTTTTTTATTTACATGTATAAATATATTAAATACAGTCACACAAATTATTGATAACTTGAACACTGAGTATGGACA
Source organism: Semaprochilodus insignis (assembly GCA_034552555.1). Lineage (NCBI taxonomy): Eukaryota > Metazoa > Chordata > Actinopteri > Characiformes > Prochilodontidae > Semaprochilodus > Semaprochilodus insignis. The sequence goes on along the minus strand of CM067492.1, from coordinate 8,170,612 downwards.
TGCTATTTGTTGTGTTAGCTGAAGCTGGAGCAGACGGAGAAAGAGCTGCACAGTCTGTCTACAGAGTTCCAGAGTCTGAGGAGCTCACTGGCCCAGAGAGACACACATGCACTGCAGCTGCGAGACACCATCACCACTCTCACGCACAAACTCAACAACGCACACAGGAAAGAGGTGTGTCTAACAACTACACCCACATATATATGGACCATGTTACTTTTTGCTTTGGGTGACCGTATACCTGATTTATGTTTACCTTCTTCAAATAAATAATTGAACATTTTATTTTGTCATTGCCAGAACAATCACAGCAACACCAAAACAGTGTATATAGTATCTGTTATACATTACTAGGGCTGTGCAGGCTCAGAGCTTTGTCAGTCGGATGGCATTTGGTTGTTCAATGTGAAGATAACTGAAACTATTTGCTCATTCTTAATACTATCCAGCGATCTGAAAATCTATGCCATAGGAGTTTCAGTGATGATTTAAATGTCATGGAAGCATATTTTTGAGCATTTAAAAATTGATAAAAGTCTGCCGTCAATGCTAAATGATTTGGATTGCGGCCTATTCACAACCCCGATTCCAGAAAAGTTGGGACGCTGTGTAAAATGTAAATAATCGCAAATAAAAACAGAATGCAATGATCTGCAAATCTCCTAGATCCATATTTTATTCACGGTAGAACATAAAAGACATATTAATGATTAACTCATTTAGAACTTGATGGCAGCAACACATCTCAAAAAAAGTTGAGCGCAGGGGAAACAAAAGGCTGGGAAAGTAAGCAGTACTAATAAAAAAGAGCTGGAGGAGCACTTTGCAACTAAGTCACATGACTGGGTATAAAAAGAGCCTTGTAGAGTCTCTCAGAAGCAAAGATTTTCACCAGTCTGCGAAAAACTGCATTGAAAATTGCAGAAAAATGTTCCTTAACTTTGTTGCTTAAATTTGCAAAGACTTTGGATATCTCACCATTTTCAGTACAGAATGTCATCAAAGGATAATCTGCCAATGCATCTGCCAATGATGCTGGCACTAACAGGATGACTCATGGAGGGCATCACTGCTCACTGAATGTCTGCTATTGTGGATGTTGGGTCAGTCAGGTACAGCGACAAGACCCGTCCTTGCTTACGTCACATGGGTGCCCGAGCATGAAACTTGAATCATTCTCATGTCTCACAATGTCAAACCTGACCAAGTTTCATTTCTGTCGGTTGATGTCTTCTGGGTGCAGATAATTTAGATAGTCCGACTAGAAAATACAAATACATTTATGATGTCTTTTATTAATAATTCCTTATTGGAACATTCTTCCTGTTCATTTTTGCAAGATCATGTCTGGTTTATCCTATTCTTATAATGCACACTGACTGCTTGACTTGAAGAATCTCAGTCGACTTGAGGGGGTCCCCCACTGATGATTCAACTCATTGACTTTCAGGGGGCAGTCCTGTGCAGTACATATATGATAAAGATGTATGTATGTTTGTCCTGAAGTCCTACAGTGTATGTATCTGTGCTGCAGGCTGCGAACGAGGCGGCTCTGGCAGATCTGCGGGGTGTGCAGGAGAGGTTGGGTGCTAGCGAGCGCTGTGTGGAAACACTGAGGGGAGAGCTGCGGGACATGGCCTCTCAGAGGGACAACGCTCAAGCCGAGCTGCACCAGGCTAGACTGCAGGCAGCACAGCTCACTCTCCAGCTCGCAGACACCAGCCTGGCCCTGCGGGAGGGACGTGCCAGCTGGGCTCAGGAGAGAGAGAGCCTGCAGCACAGTGCTGAGGTGAGGGATGGGATGGGGGTCAGCTGGGATGTAAAGGGAGGCAGAGGGGGTATAGACAGGGGAGAAGAACTGCTGGATATCTGCTAAATAACAGTGATGCACAGAGTGTTTTTAGAACAGGTACAGGCTCAACCTGATTAGCGGACAAAGGGGTTTCATTTCATTGATACATGTTGTCTGTAATTACAGCTAATCTGTACAGACATTCAAAATGCAGTGTTAATAGTTTGACGTAAGTATTTGCCAGGTTGTCTCAGAAATCCTTTGCTGCGTATTTTTATTTGATATCAAGGGATAAAAAACATGTCTGGGTACCAGTACAATTATACTTGTCATAGTAAATCTAAGTTTACTTACCGGTTGCATAACTAAGTAGCAATAATATAAATTTTTTATTTATAAATTTATTATTTATTATTTTTTTTAATTATAAATTATTATATTATTATCATTTTCATATTAATATTTAGTTTATATTTACTACTTTTCATTAGTGGTGCAGCATCATTCATTCATTTTATTGAAGGTCTTTTTCTCTTGAAAACCACACCATAGCAGCTCCGAATGTTTTTACCCATAAGCCCCAGGTTGAGTAAGACATAGTCTTATGCAAGTGTTTCAGAGCACCTGGCAAAATGACCTGTTTTGTTGATTTTCTAAGCAGTAAGAAATGAACATATCTCTGTACATTTGAATGTATAATTACTGCCTATTTGCTAGGCTCAACTAATTGTGAGAAAATTATGTTGCATGTTTAATCGTTTTCCCAATATGTTAAGCTCAACCCGTGTGCTAAACTGTGGTATTTAAGTTTGCTCCCTGACTGGGTGGTGTTCAAACTATTGCATATGACTGTGAGTAGATGTGCAGATCTGTTTGATAGAAGTGTCCTGTTGCCAGGTGATTTTGATACTTGAGTTGCTGGTTCAAGCTGCAAAATTTAATCACAGTGAAAACACTTCAGTCAGTGACCATTGAGACAGACATATACGTAGTGTCTTAAAGTGCTTCATGATTCATTAGTAAGGTGAAAACTAAAACAAAGCACAAAAAATATAAAGTAAAAAAATTAAAACTGTATAAAAAAAACATAAAATACAGTCCAATAAAATACAATAA
>CM067492.1:8142142-8154020 GCA_034552555.1 Semaprochilodus insignis | reverse complement strand
GTGCAGTGCAGTGATTAAAAAAAAATATTTTATATATATATATATATATATATATATATATATATATTTAGTACGAATAGAGTACAGTGCAAGAGTAGTAACTGTATGCCAGAATGTGGGTACTAGAATATGCAGGAAAGCAAAACACATCTTAATTTAAGTGTACATGTAGGAGTACAGTATGATGAGGTTGCCAGGTGTGCAGTTAAGTATGTTGTCGTAAACAGTAGAAGAATATATAAAGCGTACAGGGAAGGCAGTGAGAATAGCAGCTTGTGCATGTGTATTGTGTGCTCATAAGAGGACACTACTTAGAGAGAAAGCATGTCATTAGGTCACTAGCAGCTTTAACTAATAGTAAATGTGTTCATGTTTTTCAGCTCCAGTTCTAAAACTTACATTGATGTGAGTGTGTCTGTGTGTGAACTGCTTTGTTCAGTCAGTGTCAGCTCACCAGCCAGTTAGTTGGCAGTGCTAGCATGCTACTGCCAAAATCCTGGTGGTCTGCTTTTCTAGAAGTAAAGGAAATTGCTGCATAAATGACTAGAAACATTAACATCATCTGTTTAGCCCTGTTCACTCCCATTCACTGAGGACTCCTGCACCCTGTAGCGTTTAGCAGCCGTGTCTTTGGGATAATGGGATGAATGTTAAACTGGCTCTGAAATCCTCATTGAGAGGATACAGAGACTGGACCAGTCAACCAAGTCATCCCCCTGTGACCAGGTGAGGTCAGATGTGTCTGTTCCCGACCTGCTTTTCTTGCAGTGGATAGATGAAATGGATGAGACTGTGCATGTGCCTTAATAATGCAAAACTCCAGCACGGTGTGCAAATAACAAGACTGTAGGAACTGCCCAGCAAAATTTTATGAGCGTGTTGAGGGGGGCATAAATTATTACAGCAGTACTACTGCCTCTATCAACAACAACAACAACAATTTTGTTGTACCACACATAATGCATATTAAAACATGCATATTAAATGTTCATTAAAAAAGTGTACTGAGTTAATAGAAGTTGGAATTGAGTTCCACAAGCATTTTTAGAAGTGAGTTTTAGAAGCGCAATAACTGAAAGAGGTCTCTCCATGTTTCCGGCATTTAATGGAAGTTATATACAGAAGGTCGGTATCTGCAGATCTAAGATCACCTGTTCGAGACATTATGTGCTAGGCCAGCTGGTACTAGATTATTTACAGCTTTATAGACCAGTAGCAGAACTTTGAAATCTATTCTAAAAGATCCAGGCAGCCAGTACTGCTCTTTTAAAACAGGAGTGTTTTTATTGTTGTTAGGATGTGTGCTGCTGTGTTTTATATGTTTTGTAGGGAATGGATTGCTTTCTTAGGAACACCAGTAAGGAGAGCATTACAGTGATCAACTTGCAAATGAATGACTGCATGAATGAGTTTCTCTGCGTCACTCTGAGATAGAAAAAGCCAAACTTCAGTAATATTTCTCTAATAATAAAACACTACTTTAGTGACTGCATTTACATACAGGATAAAATAGAACTCAGAGTCTAAGATCACACCCAGCTTTTGTACTTCAGGTTTGATATTTGTAGCTATAACCTAGTCTGTCATAAAGCATTTTTCTTGAGGTTTGGTACCAAGAATCAGTATTTCAGGTTTTTCTTGATTCGGTTGAAGAAAGTTCAGTGACGTCCACTAAGAAATATCTGACACACAGCTTCTAGGTCTGTCTACAAAGTCCTGATTATCCGAAGAAATGCTTTGCTGTGAAAGTGTGTATCATGTTTCCTAATGACATCGCCTAGAAGTAACATGTTCGAAGTCCCTAAAACTGACCCTTGTGGTACTTCACTCCAGTCTGTTTACTATTTGATTTAAATATGATTGTAAATATGATATAAACCATTCTAAAACTGTGCCTGAGAGGCCGGCCCAGTGTACAAGACGGTGGATTAGAATCTTGTGATCAACAGAATCAAAAGCTGCACTAAAATCCAATAAGAAGTGAATAGAAGGATTTTGTGAATCAGCGCTGAGCCTGAGGTCATTAACAACACAAACCAGCGCTGTCTCAGTACTATGTTTAGAACAAAAACCTGATTGAAACTTCTCATATAACTTGTTGGATATTAGATAAGCATTTAATTGTGTGAAAAACAACTTTTTCGAAGACCTTATTATAAAATGTGTGGTAGGATTTGAGAAATGAACAAGGGAACAACAACACAGTGTATACAAACAGCTTCACCAAAAAATGAAAATATTAAATAAATATTAAAATAAAATATTAATATAAACATTAAAATAAATAGTTGTAAAATAAGTAATAATGGTTTACAAATGTTTGTAAATAATTGTAATTATAATTATTTTGCAATGAAAAAGGATATATATATTAAGTTCATATATCATTGAATAAATACTTAGCATAAATTAAAGTAAAAGAGGCTATAAAATTGTCCTGAGGAAATGAATATAAAATCTAAAATAAATATGAAAAATAAATATAAAATAAAATTATACGGTGAACCCGTTCTGTGCTTTAAATTATTTGGTTTTGTATAAATTTGGAAGCCACTGATGGTCAAGCTTGTGGATCAGATAAAAAGCCTCTGTGGAACAGGAGTCATGTGACGATTTAAAACCGCTCAGAAGTGCCTTAATTCTTGGACTGAACGAAGCTGGTTATGAATGGAAGTGAATGGAGAGCTTCCTATAAATGGTCCTCTTGTGCCTAAGCACCAGTGTTCTGGAGGCACCTCCTGAAAGGCAAATGCTGTGGGTCTGGAAATACTTAACTGCTAAAGCTCTCCTCTCTTCTCCTTCTCTTTAGTGACCTGGCAGAGAGCCCCCTGTGGTGAGGAGTGGAACTGCAGGAGCTGGTTGGCATTGCACCAGGATGAAGCGTGTTACCCATTTTTGTACAGTAACACATTCGCCCTCAATGACATACTGACAAACTGTCTGAATATGCAATTTGCTTTACACTTTATATGCACTTTCTGTATGCACAAGCTACTAGACCAGTCAGTCTCTCACGTCTTTTTACCTGCACAACTACATAACACTTATCAAAAGACAAGATTAGAAGAGCTCTCGCAGGAGAGTGTATGTGTGGAGAAGACTGTGTGTGTGCGTGTGTGTGTGCGTGTGTGTGTGTGTGTGTGTGTGCACTTTTGTAACTATGTCTTTCTGTGTGTTTTTAGGCATGTTATTAAGTTAGTGCTTAGTTTTGAATTCTGCTTTACAGCTATTTACCCAAGTACTACCATGTATTGTTATACTGGTTGTTAAGAGTATAAGAGCAAGATCCGTTGCAATAATTTTAAGCACATTATCACTGACAATATAGGCTTGAGAGTGTAGAATATTTGTTTGATTTCCTTTACTTTAAGGCTGTGGTGTCTGCAATATACGTAATTTTTTTGTAGTGTTGATAAATAATTTAGCAGCCACCCAAGCAGGTTGTTAGTGACGGAGAGGAAATGCATGAATGTATTACCGGATGGCAGTAGAGGTTGATTGAGGCTAAGATGATAATGAAAGTTGTACGAAGAGTCTCGAGTGGCACTTTAGATTCCTGTAATCTTGCCATTTTTTTCCTGTAAGACATTTACCTACTTTTATGCAAGGCTTTATACTATATGCTGTAACACCTACTTATATCAGTCAGGTGTGAAATTGATCAGTTTGATAATTTGCTGCCATTATATTCTTATTTGCCATCTTCTCATTAGGAATATTTAAAACCGTAACCAATATAAAGTCATATATATACAATATATATACACTCATCATCAAAAGAATAGTTGCACCCAAAAGGAAGTGTGGGATAGCAGTGCTATTGGGAAGGAAGATAAAGGTTACCAAGGATGATAAATTTAGACTGATATGGACAATATTTATTGAGCTACACGTACAGAAGTAGTGTCTCTCAGTATGGCATTAGGCCACCATGTTTACTAATGCAACATGCAGACGTCTCAGTATGGAGTTGTAGAGGTTCCGAAAGGTGTCCTGTGATAATCCATCCCATGCAGCTTGAATATTCTCTCACGGTTCCTGTAAATTGCGTGTTGTGACGCGTGACAACAAACCGTTCATCTTGCCTGTTCTGTTCAATCGTGGCTGTTGGGTCAGTCAGGTACAGCGATAAGGCCAGTCCTTGCCTAAGTCACATGCAAAACCGAGCGTGAAACTTGAAACATTCGCATGTCTTACAATGTCTGACCTACCCACCGAGTATCATACGTACCGGTTGACTCCTTCTGGGTGCAGCTATTTGTGCAGCTATTCTTTTGATGATGAGTGTATATATATCGTAAGCAAAATTAAATATAAGAAACCTCAATGGAATCCTCATCTACATGTGAAATGCATGCACGTGTTCCCATGCAGGATGCTTCTGTAGCAGATAACTCACCGTTTTATGGCGAAAATACCTGAAACTCGAGGAAACGTTAGCTCTCCAGTTAGCATGTGAATGCCAAGCTGTTCTAACTGCGTGCCTCAAACAGCAGCCCAGCTGGGACTCAAAGGAATTTCATTTAGTTTAATCTGATTTTTGTTATTAATGATTTGATGAAATGCCATGTGGCTGTCGTGCCTCCCTTCCTGCCATTTTTAGCCTTAGCAAAGATAGTCTGCGGAGGAGATGGCGCGCTTTCAATCAGTTTTGTCCTTGGAGAATTTAACAACCCAATTAAAATATCTGGCTGTATGTAAAAATGTTTTCTAGCAGGTTTTAGATCATCTTACTGGCAGTATCTAGTTGATCAGCTGATTGACGCTTCATTAAAGGGAATTCCCACTGATTCTTTTGCATAATTAAACGGTTTAGATGGCACAAAGTCGTTCAGACTGGTTTTAGAGAAAATCACCAATCCGGTTTTGTTTATACAGTGTAGCTGATAAGAGTCATAAGAACCAAAGAGTTAGTTTAATGACCCTCATAGAAAGCTGTTACGTGCAAAGGTTATGAATACATTGTCTGGTTGGGGGGATGTTGGTTCATAATAGGTTTTGAGATACGGTTTTGGATTTAAGCACATTTTTAAATACATTCTTGGCAAGCAGGTGCATGCCATCATGTAAGGTGAAATAGAAGCCAATAAACCTACACGTTCCAGAATTACCACGACTCGACCAACATCATCATTATATATGTAATACAGCTCAGAATACATGTAGGTTCACTGGTGGATGTTTGGATAGTAAATAAAATGGCTACATTTGTGTTGTAAACATAGTTATCCCTGGTTCCTGTCACCACCACGGGAAAGAAATCTGAGTCAGTACATTTCTTCACAATGAAGCACTAACTGCCGAAACCAAATCCCTTGTGTATGTCAACATACTTGGCCAATAAAACTGATTCTGCTTTACATCTCAGTCGGGGAATTATGTAGAAACTTGGTGGAAGTTCTCTTTAACCTGTGCTTATTTTTGGGTTTAGAGTTATATCTATAGCTTTTTATACAGAACATTTCATAACCTCTGTTCACTTTGACTTATATAATGGATATCACATGTTTTACTGTAAGTTTGTTTTTGGTTTACACCCATACTTTACTGTCCTTCCTGTTACATTGGAGCATATGGTGTTACAGTGGAAGGTTTTGTAGCCTATTTACAGTAATCAGCCTTATATACATACAGGACAATTGTGCAGTCATGTTAACAATCGAGGTTTTTACAAAAGCTCCTTTGTGTGTGAGATCTCATACTGTTACTACATAAATTTAGCCTAGACGTCAGTGTTATCCTGAACTGAACACGTCCAAGTTCGTTTAAACGGTCAGCGTATCCTGACCATGAGGGCACAACAGAATCCTTGAAGCGTAATACATGCATGTCATCTTGTGGTGGTTTGTAGCATAGCCGTTGTTGTGAGATAACCACTACTAAGATCATCTGCAGTGCCATGTCGGTCTTGTGTCTGTAGTACCAAGAGATCCCGCAAAATCCTCCTGAGCTTTAACTCTAGAACTGTATCCAGAACCTCTCAAAGCTGCAGTGGAGCTCTTCTCTTCAGAGCAGCTGTATTCATGGCAATAAGACCCTCACTTTGTTTCCAGTAACTTCACGTTTTGGTTTGTGTTTGCTCTTTGATTTTTGTTTTTTTGTTGTGCAATTAATCTTCTATTCACTTATCCAGTATGTATTTTCTAGGCTGTGCAGTACTGTAAGGGGTTCGGGTGGGTTTCAGTAATAAAATGTTGTTAATGTAGTCATTTGTTGTCCAGTCATTATTGTGGTGAAGTCATAATTTTTTAAACATATAAAATAACAAGGCATTTTTATGCATGAAGGAGATTCCCTTCATTAATACAGATGCAACAGGTGACCTATGTATGTATGCAGGCAGCATTAAGTGCCTGGTGAGTTACAGGAATAGTTTGAAATCAGATTTGTATAAAAGTGCCCTTACACGAAACGCTGTGGACCAACCAGAATATGATTGGTGTCAAATCAATTAGCATCAAGCACTTGATTCAGCATATACTTGCCTCAAACTGCATTGAGGTATAATCTCAAATTAACTTCCGATACTGTATAACGCGCGTGTATAACATACAGTTACCTCTATGCTGTTAATGGTGAAAATACAAACAAAATTGGGGCTAAGTAGCTGTTTTAACAGCCATAACTGGCTGTACTTATTTTCAATACTACGCATTACTTGTAAGGCAGTTACACTAGTCTAGTGTTATTTGTAGTCATTTGTATGTCCAGTCTTTATTGGGGAGAAGTCATTAAAGAGAAATCTCTTTCGTTAATACAAATGCAGCAGGTAAAAAAAAGAACATACTCTCATTATCAAAAGAATAGTTGCACCCAGAAGGAAGTGTGGGATTGCAGTGCTATTGGGAAGGAAGATAAAGGTTACCAGGAACAAGAAATGATGATAAATTTAGACTGATATGGGCAACATTTATTGAGCTACACATACAGAAGTAGCGTCTCTCAGTATGGTATTGGGCCGACATGTTTGCTAAGGCAACATGCGAGACGTCTCAGCATGGAGTTGTAGAGGTTCCTAATGGTGTCCTGTGATAATCCATCCCATGCAGCTTGAATATTCTCACACAGTTCCTGCAGATATTGTGGTAGGGGTGGAGATGGAGTGACACCAGGCCTTCTGGAAGTGTGCTCCATGAACACAAACCGTTCATCTTGGCTGACCACGGTGCCTCCACACACGGATTTGTTGGTCGTCTCCACCGAGACAAAAGCAGGACTCATCACTGAAGATGACCCACTGCCGTTCTGAGTCACTCCATGACAGCCTGGTACAACACCATTGCACTCTTCGGCGATGTTGACGTGGTGTTAAGTGCCGTCGTCGTAACAGTCTGAGAGCATGTAGTCCAGATGACTCATGGAGGGCATCACTGCTCACTGAATGTCCACAGTAGTGGCTGTTGGGTCAGTCAGAAACAGCGATAAGGCCCATACTTACTTACGTCACGTGCAGCCGAGCAGAAAAAGTAAATGATTTGCTCACAAAGTCAAACCTACCCACCAAGTTTCATTCCTGTTGGTTGATTCCTTTTGGGAGCAGCTATTTGCGCATCAAACCTTTTGAGGATGAGTGTAATTGAAATGTCATGTCTTGCAATCTGAAAATTAAACTCAATTTGAACTTTTACACATAAATGGTCACATGGTTCAAACAAGTTTTTCTTACTTACTATATTGCATTTGTTTTTTGCTCACATGTGAGCAAAGAAATCCAGATTTGATTGTGAATAAAAGTACTGAATTTACATTTTACATACAAAGGGTATTCCTGGATGTTCAGCATAATCACTGTTGTTGGACATGAATAAGAGGAGTCGGGGGCACAAGTATACTTCAGACTGGTTTTTACTGGGCATGAATTAGGTCTAGACCTGGATTAAACAACAGCAGTAACTAGGAGAGTCTTTTCTTTCTTGTCTTGGTCTAGATTTAGGTTGAGTCTAGGAAACTGACCCTTAGAGTTTCCTAATGGACCTTAATAGATAACTTAATTCTCCTTCCCCAGCATGACAGTATGAGGGAGGGTCTCTGAGCTAGCAGAGCTTGATGATAGGTGGGAGTGGGAGTTGAAACATGATATTATTGGTTAATATTATTTTCTCCTAATGTTTTTGAGGTGAAAAAACTCATTATGGAAGATTATGGGGGAAAAGTATGTAGTATGTAAGTGCTATTACATGGTGAGACGTGATTAAAACGGGGCGTGCTAAGGGGCATGAATTAACATGTGTGATTGCAGGTGGACTTTAACCCTGTTCAGATTAGTTCCTGTCGTGTTTCAGCTTCATTAATAATAGCAGTATGTTCTCCTGAGCACAGTGTCACTAGTTGAACTGAACATCCCTATATGATTTTAGAGCACAACGGTCATTTGTCTAAGCTATGTAGTCAGTGCTAACGATTTACCATAGGAGCTGTTCCGTGTGTCAGAAGTACAGAACTGGACAGTTGCCCTCTTGTTAGTCTCTTTTGCCACCTAAACACTTTTAGTTGACCTTCACCCCATTTTTCTCTGTGGCTTATTTTTTATACCCCCCTCTCTCTCACTCTCTCTCTCTCTACCCCTCTCTCCTCCTTTCTTCCTCTGTATTCCCTCCATTCCCCCTGCGCGGGCTGACGGGGGCTAATTATAAAATCAATGGAGCCGGGCTGCCTGCTTTATAGCCTCCTCTAAAACCTTAACAGGGAAATCACTGTAGGATTGATGACTCCCTCACTCTTTATCTCTTTTAATTAGAAATGTAAAAGATATGAAGAGCCAGGGGCCAGAGCAGTGCACCCAGGTTTTTACGACCTTCTACCCCCCTCCTCTGCCCTGCTCCCTCCCTGCCTTCTCCTCTCGCCCACTTTTCAGGGGTTTCCGCACAGCACCTTTATCTCCGCGGCCCTCCAGACCACCTCTCCGGTGGGTTCTTCAGCGTTAATACATTCTGTGGATGCACAGCAGCCGCTCGGTAAAAAAAAGACCTCCCATTAACAGAGCTTAGTTGAGACGTTTGATCAGCTCTGTCTTTGATACGCCACATCAGAAGGTTTGCTCTTATGGAGGCTCCTCATCAGTGAAGTGCTCGTTCTTCTCTAACCACAGCACTTTCGGGGGGACCTCAGCAACTGCATGTCAATCTCTTGCTGGCTGAATAAGTTAATTACTGTAGTGCTGTCAGCCAGACAGTATGTTTAATCTTCATCTCTTTCATTTTCCCTATATGCAAATTAGGTAAATCCAGAAGAAAAAGAAGGATTTACTTCCTTGCAGTCCTGATTAATGTACTGAAAGTGTGCTATTTTCAAAAACTATGTAGTATGCTAAATGTATTCTTTACTGCTACTAAAAATATACTTCAATAGAGTTAATTGTAATGAACTGTTCTGTCCATATAAATGGACTTGATTGTACTTAAGTACATATTAAGTACATTTCTAGTACATTAAAAGATATAGTTAAAAACCCAGATATAGTAGTACACTGAAGTACTACTGATGGAAAATGTATGTATTGTTGTATTGTATATTATTATATGTATTATATTTTAAAGTACATTTCCAGTATTTTTGCCTGGGTATTTCCACATATACTTATCAAATATATTACATACAATTTACAGTTAAACAATTAAATTACATACAATTTAATTGTTATTTTTATATATTACTGTATGTTATTGAACCTTTTATGATTTATTTTATACTCTTTCTATTAATCCATTCATCAAAATGTTAGCACATTATTTATTATTATTATTTTATGCTCAAATGATGGGGGAAAAAAGAGATACCAAGTTATGACACCAATGATAGGTTTAACGTATATGTAAATATTAAAAAGTGAGAATATTACATATAATTTACCTACATGTGTGCACATTGTTCACTATATTGATGTTTAGACACACCCAACTAAATGGGTGTTTAAAAAGCTCTAGTTCCCCTTTCAGTTTAGTGAATATTCATGATGGACAGACCAATAGAATTGGTCCAAAACTGAAATAAATCTTGTTATATCAGCCTCCACTGCAGGTTAAGAAAGCTGTTTTATCCTCCTGTAAAGTTCCATTTTGGAGGTTTTTAAGGTGGACTGCATAATTCCATGAGTGTTATTTTATAGTGATGTTTTCACTTTTACTCTGAAGTAAAGCATTATGATAAACATAAAGAAACCTTCTATGTCTAAACCTTTAACTTTCGCTGTATATATATATTTAGGGGCATATTTAAATATTCAAAGATGGCACAGTTAAATACGTCAAGCACATACAGTATATTGCACACAAATTCTTAATATCAGTAAATATGTGTGCATATATTTTGCTTCCATATGAACATAGAGAAGCATTTTCCCCCCATATGTTTTAAAGTATTATAATTTCTGTTTGATCGTGCAGAATCAGAATCACAGTTTCTCTCACTGTTTGTGTTTATCTGTTTTCAGGGACACGCTGAGCTCCGTAGCCTCCCCCTTTTTAGTGATTTGTCTTTTATCCTCCATTTCACTCACATTTCCTGCATTAAAGGAGGAAAAAGACCAGGAGGGGGAAAAGACCATACACACGCTGTCCCTTTAAATCCCTCAACCTCACGTTCCCATGGCAACAACTTATTGGGCTGAATATATGAGGCCATTTAGAGGCTCCCAGTAAACCGGAGTATAATGTATGGGCCTTGTTTTAATCCGAGTCCTAGTTTATTGATTTCTCTTTAATGAAGTTTAATTATAGCAATCATATAATTAATAGTACCATATCCTGCTTTATCACTACCCTTAATCTCAGAATTAAAATAACTGTATATTGTGGGCCTCGGGCATGGAGAAGGTCTGTTTGTGTATACTAATGAGAGGAAACACATTAAAGTCTTTGCTCCAGTATTTTAGCCCCTCTTTGTTTTAGGAACCCTTTTTTAAGGAAAATTGGAGATTTAGTAACTTGGGAAGCTTTTATGAACCATTCAGGGTGTTGTTGTTTAGCTTAAAGACTCTACAGGTCTGAACAAATACATATCCTGATATACCAAATATACTCTTAATGAATCACAATATTATATTCCTGCCATATCTCCACCTTTCATATATATTAATACATATTAAATTTCCTGATGCCTGGCCCTAATTCTACCCCTAATTATATCCCTAACCTCAAACTCAACCCATAATTCAAGCCTAAACCACTGCAGTGCTGAGAATGATTCACCACCCAAATAATATAACTACTCTGTGGTTGTCCTGTGGGGGTCCTGACCACTGAAGAACAGGGTAAAAGGGGATACAAATAAAAGTATGCAGAGACACAGATGGACTACAGTCTGTAGTTGTAGAGCTACAAAGTGTACCTTTATGGTGAGTAGAAAACAACACATAACCTACGCCTAAACCTCACTATGGGCCTAGCCTGATCCAAGTACTAAAATCTCAGCACTGTTTATGAAAACTGTTTCACCAATAATTTTAAGTAGTTCTAAATAAGATCATTGTAAAGGGGGACCACATTTGAATGTATTTGACAGGATAACAGGCATTCTCACATGAGTGAAGATGGTGAAGTTATGATGTGTGTAATGCTTTCAGTAACCTGAAGATACAAGTCAACTGTAGATCAGTAAAGGATGTACCGCACAACATACTGTACAAAGACCGTCCTCCATTTAGTTAACGTCCTGTGAAAGTGGCTTTTCAGTATAAGTTATATACTGTATATATATACTGTATCAAGTTACATACTGCATTTATATACTGTATCCATAAAAGCATCTCCACTTCTTTGATTGCAGCATTTAAACACAGTAACTAAAATCTCTTTGCATTATCGGACATTAGAAGTTAGGAATGTTTCGCTTTCTCCTGTGCAGTGAGATACTTAGGGGTTTTTGGACAATGCCAATATAT
>CM067492.1:8112802-8132158 GCA_034552555.1 Semaprochilodus insignis | reverse complement strand
GGGTTGTGGGTAAGGTGTTGAAAGGAGGGTTGTTGGTATGAGGCATGTATGGGTGTGTGTACGGACAGAAAGCCTGCTCACTGGGCTCTCCCCCCATGGCTCTTTCTGGACATGTCCTGGACACTGGGTTCCTGACCACCCCAGGCCTCTCCGTCACTGTCCGTCCCCCTTTCCTCCTCCACGTCGTCGTCGTCGTCATCTTCCTCCTCCGGCGACGGCTCGCTGCCGTTCTCGTTGGCCCAGCTGTCGTCCTCATCCTCACGCTCCGTCTTCATGGTCAGTGGCGGGGCTGGCGGGGCAGGGGGTTCGGGTTTGCTTTCGCCAGCCTCAGGCTGGTCCTCGAAAGCCTCTGGGTTCTCCAGCATCTCCCGGATGAGAGGGGGCATGGGTCCTGGGATCTCCATTTTCAGAGTGACCGCCCTCTCTGCTCCTGGAACAAACCAGATAAAAAACACATTTCAGTTGGGAGGGTTTCATCTACAGATGTCCCCATCCAACCTAAAGATTGGTGTTGGATCCTATGAAGGTATATTTTAATGGATCAGTAAAAGTAATTCTAATTTTTTAAAGCTATTTTACTGAAGTGCAGTCTTTTCTTTTACACCACTGTCAACCCCACAGGAGGTTAGGAGGGTCTAATCTAAGGTTCCAAACAGAATGATTGGTGCCAGAGATGATAAAGGCGTATTTTACTGGGTTTGTATTAGCTATAAACCCAATCTAATCTGGATCCTTCCATAAGGCTACTTTCCCCCACTGTGCTACTGTTGTAGAGCAGACATAGATGGATTCGAATTGTTTTTAAAAGCAAGCTGTCTCAATTTGGAAAATGACAATAGCCCAACAGCGACTGGTAATATCTACCAGTATTTAGACTGCAGCTAGGCTAGAACACCTTTTACCAAAGCATGAATAAATTAGTCACCTGTAGATTTCAGGAGTGCAGTTATTATCAGTGATAAAGTAGCATGCACACATATTGTACTGACAGTGCTCACTGTGCGACTATATTATTCATGGAAATCATTCATTGTTCAATCCAATCCAAACCCTTCCAGCTTCCAATCTAACACCCTACATCTCTCATTTCTGTTTCCCACGAAATCCCCGCCAAGAAGTCCAGCCAAGAGGTTCTCAGACTTCTCTCTCTTCTCCGTCAATCATCCTCCCCTCATGCTACCAACGTAACTTGCAACCTGGACTTCAGTCGGACTGGAGGCAATAATGCTTTGACGCATCCTTAGTCTAATCCTTTAATAAATGTGTAATGAATGATCCAATAATTCAAACCAGATCACATTTTCCCAACACTATGCAATGCCTTTGTTATACTGAAGGGGTGGTGTTTGATGAAATGCCATCATCTTCCTATGAAGAGTTTTTAACAGCAAATGATGTTTACAGCTCCTTCATACAATGCACTGTTCACATGTGCCACCCTTTTTTTGCACTACCATGTAACTATGTTTGTTATGCTGAAGCGTTTCTGAGAAACCAAGCCCTACCCTAGAAAGTAGCTCTAGAAAATAGCTCTACACTAACCACAGAGCTATCTACTGCCTCATAGAAGTTATCAGTCAAAAGAAGCAACAGGAACTGCACAGGATGACATCAACAAAAGAAAGTAGTCTTTTTAAGCTAGCAACAGAATGCTCAATTAGTAATAGATCTTGCATTGGATTATTGATTATTAGACCTTTTTGCTGTTCCCAAAATATTTAAAACATTGACTTTGTATCGTAATTATTAACATAATAAAACAAATGGTAACATTTTACATGAAGTGTTGACTAACATGAGTTAATACGTTAGTTAACATGAAGTAATACGCTAACAGTGGCTAACTAATATGTAGTTGTTACATGTTTACTTAACATTAGTTAAGCACTTTAACCATTCTGAATGCATTACTTCATGCTAGCTAATGTATTACCTCATGTTAACTAATATATTACCTCATGCTAACTAATGTATTACCTCATGCTAACTAAATTATTACTTCATGCTAAATAATATATNGTATTACCTTATGCTAACTAAATTATTACTGCATGCTAAATAATATATTACCTCATGCTAACTAATGTATTACTACATGTTAACTAATGTATTACTTCGTGCTAGCTAATGTACTACCTCATGTTAATACAAATAACAACAGAAAATATACAAGAGAACTGTATATTTATTAATTTACTTCTTGTTGTTTCCAAAATACTCAAAATATTGAATAAAGCAAATAAACCCAAGTTTAGAACACAAAATCTACATATGTAAGTTGTTAATGCGTCCAAAACAACAAATGGGAATGGGAATCCAAAAAATTATTTTAGAGTAAATGTAAAACAGAATCATTCATGTGCGGCCGATCAGTTGGTGGGAGCTGTTCCTGAAACACTGTCCAGATGAATTTTAGATGTGTAATATTTAAATATAAACTGTCTGTGTACATTTAAAGGCCCATGCACCCAGACCAACAATTACCAACTAAAACAAGACTGCTGGACTGAACAGCTGTGTAGTAGATGCTGCAGGTGGACTGACCTTTGGTGCTGATGCCCCGCAAGTCAGTTATCTTCATCAGCATGCGGGGGAACATGTGAGGCTTGTTGGGCCGACGGCGACGGGCATAAATTTTCAGCGCCTCCAGCAAGGGCTCCTGTAGCCGGTCTACACGCTGAGGCTCCTCCAGATCCATACGGTCTGAACACAAACAGACAGACGCAAACTTTACATTAATATATGAAATACATACGTACAACTCTAATTACTCCTATGATGTACTGTAAAAAACTAAGAGAGCTTAAAATACAACAGAGTGCTTAAACACATATTTAAGGAGCCTCAAAAGACTTTTGCATATGGTGTTACTGTGGAGGAAGCCCTTGATAGTCTGCAGGGCTCTTGTAGGAACCTCTAACTCACTGGATTCTATCAAGAACCACACCTTAGGTTTCTAGAGGAAGTCTTTATTCTTTTGAGAGAACCCTCAAGACCCTTGGGTCTAGTTCCTAGCAGAACCTGTAGGCCTAAAAGTGCTTATTTTAAAACCCCTAGACTTTTCAGGACTTTTCAAAGTCCTCCTTAATTCTAGTAGTAAAAAGCGTGACTGAAGCGGTATTTGCATGGCTGCATATAGGAGCTCTTTTTGAACAATGCAGTGCACAGTTCAGTCATGTTTTAGTTTAAAACAGAAACTAAAACTTACAAGATGCACAGTAATAATACTAGACCCCAAGATAACCTTATAGGTCTTGAAGAACAGTTTCAGAGCATCCAAAGAAGTTTCAGACCTTGCTGGATAAAACAGTTCCTAATGAAAAAAATCATATTATATAAATTTCATTGGAGAACTGCCTTTTCAAAAGCGTTCCTTAAGGCTCCCTAAATGGTTCCCCCAGTGCAGCAAGCTGAGGAACCCCAAAGTGTCCCGCAAGTATCCTTTAATTTTTACAGTGATGGCCAAACATGGGGGGGATTACTTGATAACCACTGGCATGATAATGCAAAGAATTTAGTTGTTACTATTTGATGTTATTTTGGCAGAGAAGGGGAATTACTGACAACTAGTGGTAAAGAGAGGTACTGCATGATTAATTCCAAATTTTCTTAAATAGTCTGGAAATCCAGAGCATAACGTGTTAGTTTTAAATAGGTCGCCAAGCTGAACATACAAACCGCTAACACATAATATTACTAATAGCTCACTGGTTAAAGTAATGATTGAAAATAAATAAGCATGTTCTCAAAATATCCCCCAAATTGTCAAAGTGTGGTTATTACTGTTGATGTTTGTGTGAAGTGGCTGCTTTGATACCACTGGACGGCTGCATCCGAACCGTACTTTTTTCCCTCAGCTTCCCTTGATCTGTAGGTTGTGGCCTTATGAAGTACATTAGCATAGCTGACTCGCATGTGGATGCACAAGACTATGCGATCAGGCAAAACTAAGGAAGCGAAGAAGAACAGAGGCTTTGGATGCAGCCTCATCTACACAGGCTGGTGGTTATTTAGGGGTTAATTATGTCAATTATTTCTTTTATAGATTCATTTTGGAATTGACACAAGAAACAGGTGCGTGTGCTTGTTTTTTAATACATCTGGTAAAAAAGATCTGCATGGACAAAACAGAAATATTTTGCTGTCGTTATTCGTATTATTATTATAATATATTTGTGTTCATCAGTTTAGTAATAATTATTGATTTATAACACAACACACAGCTAACTGCTAATACTTTAGGCATATTCTCCAGCGCTCAGCCTCATCTTCATCAAAGTGTCCTATTTGGTGTGAAGAAGGTATTTTGTCTGAATAGTGATTTATCAGTTTTCTTCCCCCATAATATCATTAAAAGCACATATTGAAACTGTTTTAGGCCAATGGAGGTTTAAGGACAGAGAACTGATTATTGCTGACATCATAACTATGGGAATAAATGCATATTCTTCAGCATTATTCTCAGATTTGCACTTAAGCCAGTTGCCAAAGATTCAAGAGGTCACATTGACGACTAACAAACATGCTCACTTCTGACAAGCATGATGTTCCCAAACTTTTGAAGGACAGTGCTAGATCACCCAGTACTGTAAATGTCTTGGTCCTTCTAGGTAAGACAGCAGACCTTTACTCCTACTACTATGTCCTACTGGCAGAGGGCAGCACGGGCACAACTATAAAACAAGATGCAGTACCTCCACAGATCAGACAGATGGCGCTGAGGAGGCCTGTCTCTGTGTCATCCATCTCCAGCGGCAGCAGCTGCCCGGCGAAGGCGAAGACCAGGTCAGTGAGAGGGCCAAAGCCTGCGTTATGCATCTGTGTGCGGTTCAGGGTGAGCCCGTCTGAGAATGTCATGGTGTCCTGCTCCGGCGTGTAGCGTGTGCAGATCCGCAGCATCTGACACACACATAACAGTCGACAGTTATAGAAAACTTTCGGAGTTTCATGCTGCCGTCATATCAAAACCTCATTTGAAACATTTCAGAACAAATTGGTGAACGGAAATGATCCAAAATTACTTGGAATAAGACCTTAAGTTAGTGTAGATTAAAGATATGCTTCTTCTTTAATCAGATAAACGTCAGTTCGGTTCAGAGAAGCCAGGCTTTCTTATGAGCAGGCCAGTTAATACACAGTACTGTGCAAAAGACCTATCACATTTAAAGGGCCCATATCATCAAAAACTGAGACCTGAATATAGTATATAAACATTGAGCAGTGTACCACTGTCTCCCCAGAGACAAAAAGCAGGACTGAAAAGTAAACAATTTCACGTAGTTACAAAATATTATTTCCCGCATGTAGCAGTTTAGCCCCGCCCATTCATGCTGGAGTGATTCATTCCGGGCTGCTTTTAAGGCGCAGTGCATGGCAGCCGATCAAAGCAGTGGTGGACCTGGATAAAGCCATGCAATGCTTAGAGTTACAACAACCAAACCTGTGTTCTTCAAACCAGCTCGCACTGCTAACACTGCCTGCTACTAAACAGCCCCAAACTTTTTTCTTATATGCCATACTTTAGCACAGTGCTGTATGTTTCTGTTCCTGCAAGCTATTTCATCGCTTAATTACACCAGTTAGCATTGTGGCGAAGGAAAGTTACCAAGATGTCCAGGCAAGCAGATTTGAGGAGGGTGATCTGGTCAGCGATGGTGAGGGTTGTGAAGCCAGGGAGGCGCTTTGCAAACTCCACGATTTTGATGATGCACTTGGTGGAAAGCTCACTGAACTTATCCCACAATCCCAGATCCAGCTGGACGCGGTGATCCGAGCTGGAATTCTGAGAAAGACAGAGAGAGAGAAACAGAGAGAGAGTTGGGGGGTGGGCTGAGTAAGTGTTCAAAAGCCCAAGAGACACATTCGTATGCACGTCACATAAGCTATAATACAGTTTATTTTAGGTGCATGATAAGGCCTGCTGGATTTAGGGCCAAACAGGACTAACATGCATAAAGCTATTAAGCTCATCTCAATGCCTCACTGCACTGCAAAACACATACTGTTCAGTTTTGTCTAGTTAGAGATTCTAGAATGCAGGTTTCTCCTTTTCTGAATCTTGAGTATCTTCTGACAACTAAAAAAGTGTAATCGGTCTTTCAAAGAAAAAAAAGGAAAAAAGGAAAAGAAATCCACTAAGCTGTAAATGAGCTATTTT
This sequence comes from Semaprochilodus insignis, assembly GCA_034552555.1. Taxonomy (NCBI): domain Eukaryota; kingdom Metazoa; phylum Chordata; class Actinopteri; order Characiformes; family Prochilodontidae; genus Semaprochilodus; species Semaprochilodus insignis. The sequence goes on along the minus strand of CM067492.1, from coordinate 8,126,001 downwards.
TAACCTAGGCTCCTTGGTTGAGACGAGTGTCTGAATGTAGGTTATCATGCTGAAGCTTCTCAAACTATCCCACAGGAGGAAATACACAGCTAGCAGCTCTTTCTATTGTAAAGTAGCTCCTTCTATGGCACTTACAGTATAACTGATGTGAAAATGCATGTAATGTACATGAAAAGAAATAGAGTAGTTCTATAATACTCAGCTAGTCATCTGGTCGGTTGTTATCATGTGACCTGCTATTCTTAAAGCTGTTATACTTTCTCTGATACTTAGGTTTGTTCTATAATTGGATCATCTAGCTAGCCTAATTCTTATGCTAACATTAGGCTGTAAATGGGTGCGTGTGTGTATGTGTGTGTGTGTGTGCGTGCGTGTGTATAATATTTGTTGTTTTATATAAAAACAACAAGACTGTTAGAAGACAGGAGAACCAATATCGAATCCTGTTTTGAAATCTTGGATTCTGCCCTGTTGCTGGAAAATGGATACATAGACACCTCACGAGTCAGAATCTGTGTGGCGTGGCAGCTTTTTAAGAAAAGCTTTCATTGCGGCGTTACTTTGAATGCAAGTCAATGGAACCAGGGGACTTTCAAGAACTTTTGGTCCATTCATCATAAAAATCTAAAAGATATCAGATTCACTTGCAACAGTTTCAAAAACACTGACAAAGACTAAAAATGGAGAGACCGGGTTCTGTTCCAACAGCAGCGATATTCTGTGGTTTGATTGCTGGTATGGTGGTTAGCAGCAGTGGAAGTTAAAATGCTGACTGGCATATCTTGTGTTCTAATGCTGGTATGCTGGTCAACCAACTTGACCATGCTGGGCGACCCACTAAACTAGCACCAGACCAGCACTAGACCGGCCCTAAACCAGCTGAACCCGTCAGAACAGCATGGAATTCTGTTCTTCTATTGTGTTACTTGGTAAGACAGCTAGTTGTCTTTATGTGACTACTGTTGTCATGTGACCTGCTTTATTTGACTTTGTTCTATTGCATTACATGCAATCTGGTGATATTTAGGTTTATTACAGAGTTAGATCACTTAGATCAGTTGTATATGTGCTAACGTCAGAATGTATATTAGCATATGAGAGTGCACACATGACTATTTGCTGTGGGGTTTAACTCACTGTGGTGTATTTTCCCAGCTGGCACAGTGAGGGGCAGGTCTCCTGGTGGGCTTTGCTCACTTTGTTCACCAACTCCTCCAGCTCTCCGCTCAGTTCATAGCTTTCCACTGGCAAGACCTCCTCCTTTACATCCTTCTTCTTCTTATTGCGGTCATTCCGTACGGCTGAGGGTCATACAGACAGACTGGTCAACAACACCTTTACCAAGAATCAGACTCGCCACATCACCGCTTTTGTGCTCATTTGATTTTTCACCCACCTATTCCTGTAATACAAACCCTGCACCTAATAACGAAGCAAAAATCAACCGAGTAGGTGGAAACTGATCTGAGAACAGCTTGTCGTAATAAACGTCTGACCCGGCGGATCACATCTCCACATTGCCAGGCATGTCCCTCTTTACCCGTCCCCCTCCCTCCCTTTCTTTCCTTCCTCTCAGGATATCCAGTAATAGCAAAGGCACAATGTGATCCCGGTCTCTACACACATCCCGCACATATAAACACACACATACATGTCCCCGCGGACACATAGAAGGCCAATGTGCCACTCTCCTGGTTAGATCACTGCCGTGACCCTGGCAAGTGAACAAACACATGGTCATCTCGCTGCTTTTCAACTTGGCGCTATTGTCTTTGGCATGACACAAATCTGTTAATGCCAGGGTCATAAAGACGCTTTAGGAAGGGCTACCAATGAAAAAAAAACAGTCACCCCAAACGATGACTGACTGATGGAAGCAGGGAGGGACACGCTTACAAAGTGAAAAGCGTTTGAATAATGGCACTTGATAATGAACTTTCCCATGCTTTCTCACTTCTTCTCTATTAGAGGATCTTCGAGGATCACATGGTCTCTATGCCACATGCCTATATATGCTATATATGCTTAAAAATGCACAACTACTACCATTGTACAGTTGTGTGCAGAGGTTGGAACACCACCAGTCAAATGACACAGTTTGTTGGGGCAAGTTAACACACATCCCCTACAGGAAACAGACTTATATATGGTGTTTGCAAATTTCAATTCATGATTTCTATTTACTTGCTGACATAAAATATCAAATGTTATAAAATGAATGTGGACTGGCTCCAGTTTCGCTTTTGCATATGTTCTGGATGTGTTTAAAACTATACACCTTTTGGAATTCTATCTTTGAGACTTTCTCAAAGGTCTCTGGGAAAATAGTGGAGCCAGCCCCATTCATAGCGTGGTTTGGTGTGGCCTTTATGGATACCTCCCTCGGTAGACAGGGATATAAACAAGGTTGCCTTCTGCTCTGTCTTCGCCAGACACTAACCCACCGACATACAGTCACTGGATCAGAGAAGTCCTGTACCATCTTAAATTGGACAGGATTAGATATACTTTGAGGGGGTCCACTGGGAAGTTTTATGATATCTGGGAGCCTTTTTTGACCTTTGTTGAGGATATGGACGCAGACAGTATGACGATGTAACCTTTTCCCTTTTTTTCCCCTCTTAATATATTTTTTATTGGTATTATTTATTGATTTATATATAGTCATTTATTATCGTTACTACCTTATTATCATTTCATGTGAACCTGGCTTTATATGTATGTATGATGTTATTATGTCTGGTATCCCGAGGGTTGGGTTGGGGGATATACTTCCAGACATTTTAATGCACAATTACCTGAAATTGCTTATGCAAAATATCATGGTATATTCTTTATTTTTGCATTTCTATGTTTGATTTTTTTTTTTATGTTGAACATAAATTAACATCAACTGTGTACCAAAATGATCAGATTTTTCATCAAAAGCATCATTTTTTAGGGGTGGTGGTTGTAGGAGGTGTTCAAGCTTTTGCACATGTTCTGTACATCCATGGAAATTAAACCTGAGAACAAATCCTTAAGGTGTGAGTCACGGACATTACAACAATCCACTTCTACTTTAAAAAAAACAACACTTTATAATCTCGTTATCCACTACAATATCAAAGTTCTGCAGAAACCCAAGCTCTTTTTCACACTACCGAAGCAGATACCGCTCACTATAAAACTCAGCCACCAATCATTTAAACTAGGCTTGTAGGCCATAGAGGCCAAACGTCCTCTAAATAAAAGTCACTGGTGATCGACCTGCATACAGCTAACTAAGTGTTTTCAGTTATACTGTCTGCAAGCACGCTTGCTCTTTATATTGGTTTGGATCTGCTCTCTAGTCTTCATGGCTCTGTTTCAGAATGTGTGTCAGTATGTCTGTCTGTGGGTGCTGTGCCAGAAAGCCCACATGCCAGCCAACCGCCTCACCTTCCTTGGACATGCCAACCTCGAAGCACTTCTGCAGGCGGCAGTACTGGCAGCGGTTGCGTGTGACCTTGTTGATTTGGCAGTTCTTGTCGCGGTGGCAGGTGTACACCATGTTCTTCTGGATGCTGCGCCGAAAGAATCCCTAAGAGAGAGAGAGAGAGAGAGAGAGAGAGAGAGAGAGAGAGAGAGACTCATCAGACAATCACATTCCCTTATGCTTATCTACCCTCCTGGTATCTTTTCATTGGCAGCTTCTCCAGTGGACGAACAAGTGTTCCGCTTTCCTAACTGTTCTAAACCTATATATCGTCGCTGTCCAACGAAAAACATGTATCTCCATTTTTGTTGATTTTTACTTTTAGGCCTCATTTGATCACATGAGCTGCTGTTTACTCTGTGTGCGAATTTCATGAAGAATGGACCAACAAAAATGGCCCAAAACTGCTTGGAAAGAGGCCTGGTTCCATTGACTTCCATTCAAATTAAATGAGGTTTTTGGCCTCTCCTGTAACGTTGCCATTTTGGAGAGACCTGTTTTTCTCTGGACAGCGACAATATGTTAATATTGTCATGATAGGTTTTCATGAATATTTTGTGGTTATGGTCACTTCAGCTAAAACACTAAACATCTACATGCATCATAAAAAGAGACCAATTGTAGAGAGTTGCAAGCCGGTGACAAACCGTGGGCTAAGGCCACCACGCATAGGGAAATTGCTATAGTCAATTAAAGGCTAATAAATCAAACACTGGAGAAACGTCGTCCTACTGATTCTGTGTGAATGGTTAAAATGTGCCGGAGACAGTCAGTCCGACAACCCCACATTCAATCAGCATATCTCACCAGGAGAGGCTAATTTGCAAGCGAATGCTAGCTAAACTGTTAACTGTTAGTGTAGGTATTGTTCAGGAGTATGGGCTTTTAACATCAGGAAAACACAGTAAGTATATAAACAATATATATATATACCCACCCACACATACATACATGCATACACACACATACATACTACATACACACATATATATAGTGGTCTTTTGTGGCTCATGTGGCTAACCAGAAATGCTACAGGGAAAGAAACATGTTTAGCATTTCAGTGAAAACTACATGTAACAACTTCCAAAAGTTATTGGTGAATAAGGCCCATGGTTATTTTGTTAACCTTCATAGCAATGTGCTTTATGACTACATTAAATCTGTTGTACGTTTTCATGCTGTATCTGTATTAGGTTATCTGATGGACATGCGTGTTAACTATTCAAAGTGCATATGCTGCTAGCTAGACTCCATTTGAGGTGAACCACGTTCTAAGAGGAACAAGTTTATACTAAAGCTATCAGCCTTTTCTCTCATACAGTTATCTTATACTTTGCTTGACTAGCTTTAATCATAAGTAGCCTAAAAAAAAAAAAAATATTGCTTAGCAACAGTAATGTTTTAGTTAACATTAAATGTTATCATGACTGAATAAAATACATTCAGTCAACAGCGTTTTGTCTTTCGGTTTTGGCAGTACCTTTGATTTAATATTTGATTCATGTGGAAATTAGTAAATTCAATGGATCACTTTTTATCACTATAGCTCTCTTTTGTTACAATTTTCTCAACTTATAAAATGTCTTTATAAGTCTAGGGTCTAACCTGGCCACCCCATTGTGAAAGATCTGGCTATAGCCCTGATGGTAACAAGCATCTGGTTGAATGCCGACCCATTATACCATTAATGGTATTTCTAAAATACCCTAAGACTGTGGCAGTACTGTTGTCCTGGTTAAATTCCCATGTTACATATTATTGCTTGTATCTCTATATTTGTCATTTTCATGTAATGAAATAATAACAGTCATTTACATTGTGTGAAAATGTCTTGATGAATGGATCAATAGAGGCTATGTATATACAGTATATATATTAGGGCTATATATATATATATATATAGCCCTAACTGAATACCAGTACCCCAGCAGTGTCCAGCTCCAGTACAGGAGGGTCAGTGTCCAGCACAGTTTGATTGTTGTGCTTGACTCGAGTCCTACCAGACCAGACTTGGACACCCCTGCTCTACATTACCCACAGTTTTCATGTATCTGATACTATGGACAATGTTTTTGAACTCTGGATTTCTGGCTGGAAGCTTCACATTGTAACCGTATTCTGGCCTTTGATATCCAGGAAATCAGTATTTGGACTGGTAACACTCCAGAGGAATGTGCACATAAGTACTTATATTGGGTCAGGCTGTTCTCTCTTATTTGTGCCAGACGAACTCAGACTGAGTGGCTACATTCACCTCACAGGGTTGAAGTGGCATAAATCCAGTGTGTTCTTTTTTTTTACTTAATGTGGCACTGAGTGATCTTCTCAGATCAGATATTCTTGTTGTTGTTGTTGTTGTAGTATCAAAACTTGAAGGCCTTCATATTGTGTGAACGTTGCATGCAAGAATTGATTAATGGGAATGATCCAAAAACCACTTTGCAAATAATCTCATTGAATTAAAGTTAAGAACGTAGAACTGCGGAGGTTCATAGTTTTGTTAAGACTATATATGGTCCTTGATCAGACACATCACCAATTCATGGCCATGTAACAAGAGCAGTCAAATTGGACTCAAAAAGACCTAATGTGTTACGTGCATGCAGTCATGTGAAGTGCAGAGTTGGGGTCTGTACCTTGCAGCCCTCACAGGAGCTGACCCCGTAGTGGTAGCCCGAGGACTTGTCCTGGCACACGAAGCAAGGCTTGTAGACCCGGGGCGGCGGAGGTGGAGAGGGAGAGCTGGGAACCATCTCCTCTGAGCTGGTGCTCTGGGTCTCCACCGCTAGAACGAGAAAGAAAAAGGGGGACGTACATAAGCGCACACTGTCTAATCGTACCAAAATATCAACAGGGGTGTGATGAATGTGTGCAGTGGAAGGCTGATTTCTAGAAGCTGATAATGTGGAACGCAGCTCTAAAAATATTCTGAGAAGCCGAAACTTCCACTGAGTAGCAGAGAAGTTAAGCACTGTGTATGAATGCTAAATCATCAACTGCTTAGATTTGTTCAGTAGTCTGAAATAGACTTGCAAGACTGTATGGCATACTATTATCTCCAAAACAGACAAAGCAATGGACAGAATTCAGCCCAGAAGACTGTGACTATTGTTTTGAGCTATACGAGTGTGTCATACACTGTCAGGAACCACATAAGCAAGTATATTTGAGATTACTTAAGAACATGGTGTGAGGCAAGGGTTTACTGACTTAGCAGTTTGCACAATTCTTTAACTGTTGGTATACAGGCTTCCAATGCTACTCACTAAAGAAGCTAACCTCAGACGCCAAACATGTCTCGGCTGATCGACTACATTTGGAATTTGGTATTTCTTCATTTACATCTCTATTTTGTGTAAATGGTGACAGATTGGTGGGGGTTAAGTGGGGGGTGACATGTCTGTAGAATTCATTTCCACCCCCCACCCCAACACAGCCAACCCCCCCCAACCAAGCCCTCTCCTCAGGGGGTGGGATTGCAGGAGGATTAGTTTGGCTTGATTGACAGAAAGACAGAAAGAAAACAAACAGTTTAACACTGAGACAGATAAGCGGTAGCCCTGACAGATGTTCTGATAAGACATGTAGCTCAGCTCAGCCACAGGCCGTGTGGCAGGCCTGAGGCTCTCTCATTCTTACCCAACCGGCTGCCTGGCTCCTGTGTTACTCAGCTTTATAGGGGCGAATACCTTCTCCACCTTGAAGACATACTCGGAATTACACACTCAGCCTCTACAAGGGACATATGTCTTTCCCAAGACACTATGACAAATTGCTTAAGCCCTTGAACCCATTGAGCCCTAGGCTTATTATCCGGTTACTAATCTTAAAGCGCATTGTTATGTACCCACCCTGAAATATTTAGGAACTGCTATGAAACTAATACAGCCCAATGCAAAAGCTTGGGGTGTGGGCCCATATACATAAGATGATGAAGGTTCTCTAAAGAACATTTCAGTGGATGGTTCTTTAAGGAATCAGATGTCCAAAGAATTGTGAAGAACCTTTTTTAGAAGTTGAAACCACCACCACATAATGGTTCTTTACCTATGCAGGGTGTTTCCTAGTACCACACATATTTTTAGGACTGTACAAGAGTACTTCTTAGGGCGTTTAAGAGTTCCTTAGGGCAGTGGTTGTCAAGCTGGTCTTCACCACTCTCATGCACTCTCAAGTCCTAAGTTCATGCAACATATATGTAACTACCAACAGGTATTGCGCTTTCCTGAATGTGCAAAGACCCGAGAGTAACACTTTTTTCAACTTTCACCTTGCAGTCACCCTCAAACTTCACCCCTTACACCCTCCCGCCACCCCCACTGACACACAAACCCTATTTTTCTCTTGTTTCCTGGCCCTAAATTCCTGAGTATGGCCCTGGCAGTTTTTACTAGAGGCCCAGGCTCGTAAGCCTGGCCCATAAAGGTGCTCTCAGGACCGGGGCGGAGGCCACAGTCCGGCTGCCGGGGGCTTTACAGCGGCTCAGTCACCTCGGGCAGCCATTCACACCACCAGCTGTAGCCCTGGCCAGTTAAAAAAAAAAAAAAGGGCCAATCATAAAACGAGAAACAGGGAGGCTCTAAAATTCAAAGTTTTTACTGCATTCCCAGCCCCCCAAGCCATGGTCAATGGAAAGCACAGAGGCTAGCCTAAACTTAACCTACAAACCCCCTCTCACACACACACCACAGGGTTCACCCAAAGCACCAGCTTGGCTTTTTACAAGAGCTGGGAGACTTCAAAAAGAAGAAAAGGGGGCATAAAAGGAGGAATTTGATAGAAAACAGCAAAATAGGGACAGATGAGGGAACGGGGCTGGGAGGATAAAACATTCTGAGCTTGCATACAACATCTCTATTCGGGCCCATGGTTATCCAAGGCCAAGGCTAGCCTATCTGAGAAACTTCTAACCTAAAAGCAGACGTGTGAATATCAATGAAATCAAGTACCAAGTGTCAATATAGCAGAAACTTATGTAGCACAATTCTGAACCAAAAGCGAAATACAAAAGAGGAACAGGTCTGCAAATAACACTTTGTGTTTGACTTATCACACTAACAATATTACATAATATTCTCATGTTATGTTTGTTCTATTTCAGCTCATGATGTTTTAGGAACATTGAACCGATCACAGTCACATAAAGACTTACATCACAAGACTTACAGTCACATAAAGACACACATGTCAAAGGGGATGTTTGGTAATGGCCCCATTGGTACCATGAAAAGCACGCCATTGGTACATGCCATTGGTACACGCCACTGGTACCATCAAAAACACACATTATCAGAATGGCATCATGTTTGGAACATTTGGCCTGCATTTCGTCATTGTAACAAAAGCCGCAGCACGACCATGACTATGGGCTGAACCAAACATGAACCCGTTTGTTTATTCAGCAATGAAGGCAATATGGTGGCTACAGCACAGGTGCTGACAACTACTTTGAAAAGGCCAAATCGTGGGTGGCGTCGAGAAATGACTGCTGACTGGCACCGTCTGACAGGCTGGAGAGAGGAAGAGATAGAGAGAGCGAGAGAGTGGGGCGGGGTGGCAGGGGGTTGGAAGAGAAAATAGTACAGGAGGAGCAGAGGGCCGAAAATCCATCAGTGTCCGTCAACAGCCCAAACTGGTTCCTGCCGTAAAAAAATAAAAAGAAAGGGCTTCTCTTACACCTCATTCACACACCCTCGCCAAAGCTCACTCAACACTTCTCCCCGGACGCACAATGGGACGGGCCGTCTTCGTCTGGACCCCCGCCTCCCCCTCTCCCATCACACACATTTGCGAAAATGCCAGGCCCGCCTTATCAGGGCCTGGGGCAGGGACTCTATTTGCATGACAATCTGCAGGCCGAGCAATGCTAGCTGCTAGTTGATGGAGGGACAGGTTAGGGGCGGGATGAGTGGAAAGGGGAGGGGGGGGGAGGTTTAGTCAAGTTATCAGTAGCCACTGCTCATTTCCTGTTAAGTGTCATTTTACTCCTAATCCTCTCTTTCAAAGGCCTTTGTACACAAGTGCCGCAGCTGAACAGGCCTGCACTAATTCCACTCTTGACCACATTTGGCACACTTCCCACTCCGAGACTCACAGAATGCAACATGATGGGGAAAGTAATAAACACTGTAATAAAACATACACTGGCCACCTTTCTGCTTGCAGTTTAGGAGCGTTTCCCACGCTCTTCCCGCAGCATAAATGCAGATTAAGTCCTTCAAAAACCCACAACTTGGACAAAACGCATGGACGCACATGACCAACAGGTTGTGGACTGTAGTTACCGGTACCGCCCTTATTTTTGTTAAAAGGAATATATGGCCTGCTGCATGTGTGAAAGCAAAAGCTTTGCGTGTTTCATGTTGCAACACTACTTTTAGCTGAGCAGCATATGACGCATTGGCTGAGGAACAAATATTCTTTCACAATAGAACAGCAGATTTTGTGTACGTGACTGTGGGTGTGATTGAATCTTCAGTGGAACACTGTTCCCAGATCTAGTCTTGGCATGCGTGTTTAGCGCGTGCATGCATGTGTGTGTGTCTGTACACAGTTGTCTGTGTGGGCACTCACACAGACAGAGTCTCTACCCAGTCTCCAGAGCGGCCAATTTGATTTGCAAATATAGTTCTGCACTCGTCTCAATTCCTTTTTAAGTGTTTCAGTGTGCTCAGCATGTGCTTGTGACCTCGCTGGCTTTGCATTTCTCAGCCCAAATTCCCCAAGCCCTGCTCTGAAAAGCTGCAGACTTTACTTGTAAATGTGAAGCACCCATGAAGCTGGCTTGTAGACACAAACTCATGTATAGCAGACTAAAGAGAGAGGGGGTGGGCACTACTGGCACTAGCTTTTGTGTGCATCTTTGAAAGGGAGGAAACTCACACCAGAAGGATCTCCCAAAGGCAAGTATGTTTCTTGTTGGCATATGAAGTAAAATGCCTAAAAAACATGCTCAGTGGGGACCTGGGACCCCCTAATTCACTTTTTGGACCTCCTGAATGTCTCAGTGTTTCACTCAAAATAGACTTGTTCTCTCAGATACAAGGTCAGGGTCTTTGTTTAGCTGCTTCACCAACAGCTACCTGGAGCTGCAGCACTGGTCTGCCTCAGGGTGGCGCTATAGCAAATTAGTTCACACAGATGGTCCGTCATAGTCTAATAACTGTAACTATTCCCGGGATAACTCTAAAAAAACTTTATAATAGCCAATATTTGCAAATCCGTGAACTTGCCTAATTTCCCCAGAGACTGGTGGAAAGAGTGAACTGTTACTCATTTCTCAACCCGAAGACAGAGAAAGAGATGTGTAAGATCTCAGGTAATGTTTGGGAGAGTGCACTCCCAAAGAGCATTTCCGGCAGAGCAATTACTAAACCAAACATTTTGCTGCCATTGAAGCTAGCACTATGGTGAGTGTGTTAGCAGCCAGCACTGGGCTAGCCAACCAACATGGGACTCCCCAAACATCAAGGGGACTTCGCACACTGTCTAGATGTACAAATGTCATGCAGTGGTATATCCTATGTGGGGAACACTTTGGGGGCTGCCTACATAGACACTTCATAAAACATGCATAAGCATTGTTTAACATCAACTAAGCACTTAAGTATTTATGCACCGTTTATCCCAGTAATTGCAGCATGGTATGATAATATTATGACACCAGAATAAATTGCACTCAAGTAATAAGGCCATTACAGAAATCATTGTTAGCTGACCTAAAGAGTGATGCTTTACATCTATGACACTGTGTGGTCAGGCTTGGAGGACAGGCTGCTTTGTGGTTGTGACAGCCAGCGTGGCAGACGGTGCGCAGATTGGGCAGGTCGTCTGGAATAGTGTGATTGATGGGCTGGCTGGCAGAGGCAGCATGAGCAGGAGGCCCCTCTCGGAGCCATGCCCGATGGGCAAGGACATGCAGTTTCCTGATGGGGGGGGGACCAGGTGGGGCTCTTTCTCTCTCACTCTTTCTCTTTCTCTTGCTCACTCTTTCTGTCTCTGCCCACAGTTTCCTGCCATCTCCAGCACATGGCTGTCATCACCACACTTCACTACAGCACGACCACGCTTCCTTCCTCCTCTCTGCTTCACCCTTTTTTTTCCGCTGGATGTGTTTTCTGATTGCACACTATCAGAGAGGCAATTCCACTATTAGTCAACTTAGTGAGGTGTGTAGCAGCAAGGGCCGGCATCAAATCAGATAAATGTCTTTGTGACCCAACACCCTTGAGTGCTAATCTGAGACTTTGCAAGTAGTTGCCAATTTTTGAATATGACTGTCTACTCTCACCACATGCTTATTCAAATGACTCTGTCTGTTTGAACTGTCCATAGCCCGTAGTGGTTTCATTCAAAAAAGAAGATGGTCTGGTGTACCGAGAGGAAAGTGCATATGTTCTTTTACTGAAGGTATTGAGGAGTAGCAGGTCCTGTCAACAGCTGTCTTGCGAGTTCATTACCTGAACCCCCAGCCCTTCTCCCCTCCATCCCTCCTCCTCTCCTCTTCCCCTTCCCTGCCTCGGCCTGTCAAGAGGAGGAGCTCTTCCTGTCCCAGTGAAGCCCTTTCTGAAAGGAAGCCCTGTGATAAAACTGGGCCTCCAGCCAAGAGATGGCTCGGAGGGAGAAAGAGAGAGAAAGGGAAAGAACCCTTACATACACCCTAAACTGGACAAGACCAGAGAATCAGCCTCAAGGAATTTGCACCCTCATGTTGTAACCAGCGCAAAGGCATGAATACACATGAATACTGCTAGGCCAAGAGTTGCTGGCTGGTGTGCATGAAGACCCTTCAAGTTCTTCAGTGTGTACCTGTAATTTTAGAACAGAACTCTTAGTGACCAGTGCTCGCCACAGGAGGTGGTCAGTAGGTGACACAGATCCATACCCTCAAGGTTTGGGTTCCTACCCTTGGAAGACAACAAGAATTCCCCCTGACAACAGCACACATTCAACATTGTCTTTCTTCTTTACAGCACCTCATAAACTTCTTTCAGACCTTCTTTTTTGATGTGACATTTGTTCACCAGAGTCGCTTCTCGCTGAACAACACCGGTCCTTCAAAGAAATGTGGAGACCATCACCAGCTTCGTCACTCCCTCCAAGATCGTCAGCAAGAATCCCAGACAGCAGGGTCACCCTTCACCCATGACCCAAGTCTCACACGAGCAATGCTACGGCTGGTGGTCAAAGCGACCTTGCAAGGCGAGGCACTGCGAGACCTATGCTGGCGATACAACAAAAGCAAATCATTGCAGAGATCTGATCCAAAAGAGACAGATTTCTGGCAACGAGACGAGCGCCATCCGCCAGGCAGGGTCTAGGGGAGACTGTCTCCTCCAATTCCTCTCCACTCCAGTGGCTGGATCACTCCTACATGGACACAGACGCTCGCTGTTGAACCCGTCTACAAGCGCAGGAGCCAACTGGTCAAAGCTCGGCCTGGTGTAGCATTCAAGCTTTGATCCCCAGGCTGCTGCTCATCCTAACACACTTCCTTCCTCCATCTGTCTAGTTGCTTGCACTCACCTGCCATAAGAGGGGGCCCCCTTTACATGTGCCCTACTGTGTCACGTGGCCCTGCACTGCAGATTTGAGGCTGAGGAACTCTTTGTTTGGCTCCTATTGCTTCCTTCCCCAAACAATTGAAACCGCAAAAGTAGAAGTGGCAGGTCGGTTGACGCCTTGGTGGCAAAAATAAAGACAGCAAACAACACAAGGGTTTGTTTTCATGTTACTATATATA
>CM067492.1:8066999-8107917 GCA_034552555.1 Semaprochilodus insignis | reverse complement strand
TGTGTGAGAATTTCATGATGAATGGACCAACAGAAATGGCCCAAATACACTTGGAAAAAAGTCTGGTTCCATTGACCTACATTGACACCAAATGAGGTTTTTGTCCTCCCCTGTAAAAGTTGCCATTTTAAAGATACTTGTTTTTCTCTGGACAGCGACGATATCCAAAGGTCTGAAAGTGACCAGTGATATGGCAAACAGCTAAGGCTTCCTGCATGACACCATGACAATGACTCTTCATTGTCAGTTCCAAGTATCCCTGGATGCCATTATGGGGGGGTCAGCGTAAACAATTAAGAAAAGCTTGGCTCAAGCCTGTGCGCATGAAAGTAAACCTGGAGGGTACCTTGCAGAACAGAACGTCTGAGAGTCTTGCTGGCAAACCAGAGAACGTTTTTTTTTACGAGGGAAACTTCCTTCCTGCAGATTACAAAGACAACGTTTGAGAATGCAGAATGCTCAGACAGAGCAGCCAGCCAGCAAGCCAGCCAGCCAGCCAGCAGCAGCAGAAGAAGTCAATCTGCTGAAGCTCCCTGAATGGGCCGTGGGCTCAGCAGCTGGTTTGGTCCTAATGAGATATCGGGCTTGAACGTCAATTCATCTGCCTCATTGAGGGGGACAATGAGGCAAGGGGGCAAGGCGGCTGCTGAAGAAGGCAGTCGGGGGGGACAGGCTGGCCTTGTTTACAGAGGCCTGAGTAGGCACGGAGGGCTGAAACGGGACACCACTCCGGTTCTTCCCTCGGGCCGTCCTGTGCTTTTCCCACTGCATTTCTACCCCCCTCCCCTGTTTCCTGGAACCCAAGTGGGGAAAAAGAACTTGTACGGCGAGCAGTTGAGGGATACTTTTTCCTATGCACGTGTGTGTGTGTGAGAGTGTGTGTGGGTGTTTGTTTTCAGACGCTTTCAGGACTAAAATGGTTGTAGGAAACCCCAAGAAAAACAGGAGTAACCTACTTTGACGGGCCCAAGGAAACTTTCCTGACTTTGTGCAGAGGCTTCACATCTTTTTGGTTATTGAGCTTGAGAAAATGGGTTAGGTTTAGGTGTAGACAACTCTTATTATATACAGGCAGTCACTGTAATCTTTGAAATGGTTCTTAAGGTCAGTGTACCTCAACAGAACTAGATATGTCTCCATGGAGGAGCCAAATCATTTCAGACCATTTCTATCAGTCCCTTCATTCTCCACTCCATATATATTCATTCAACCGTATACATGCACATATATATATATACACATAGTATATTACACATATGGAACGTGTATGACCCCCAGGTCCTGGCAAGGTATAAAAACAAACATTTTGTGTCTGTCCGTGAAAGAGTAGGCTTGCTTAGGGGGTTGAAATCTGATTGATTAAATAAACAGATCTCATCGTGATGCTGGTTGTGGCTGTGGAGGTGGGGGGGACGCCTAGGCCAGGCCCTGACAGGGCATCTGTCTTCATTAAAAGCAGCCCAGTGTGGCTGACAGCCACTGAAACGTTGATGTCTTCAGGATTAATGAAGACAGATGACTCTCCCCAGAGAGAGGCCAGCACCAAGGAACAAAAAAGCAGAAGGTTGAGCAAATAAAAAGAACCTAAACTAGTGTAGCAACCAGCTTCCATCTGAAAAGTCAGACGACCAGAGGCGCTTTTTGCATCGTTCTTGTTTCCCAGATTTGTTGGTGGGTTTCTGCTTATGTGGAACTGTTCCCTCGAAAGACAAGGCCGTTCCTTCTTTCTCCCTCACATGCACAACCCCCCCCCCCGCTAGCCTATGGAAATAGACCCCAGTTTTATCTGTGCTGAGACAGGGCCATTGGAGGAGCCAGAAGACTGTCAGAAGTCTGGAACAGAGGGAAGAGTGGAGGGGGGGCAGAGAAACGAGAGCGAGGAAAATAAGCAAGAAAAAGAAAAGGCCTGGCCAGGCCCTTTGGCACTCATACACATTTCTGCTGCTTTCCACTCCAGCCTGGACTTCCCACTTAATTCACTTATCCCATTTCCCTGCTCCTTTATTTCATTTCATTTCTTAATTTATTTATTTACTAAACTCCAAGCCAGGCTGCTCGCGCGTTCCCAGGGACAAATAATGTTTCATCTAAAAGGATGTGGGATGGGAGAATCCTTCTAAACATCTCTTTCCTCCAGCCATTTTCAGGTCCCGGGATGACAAAACAGGGTCATGGACAGGCATACCGGACCTGTCCACTGCAATTGTGAGGCTGAGGAAGACAAATGCAGTCTGCATGACTGGAATTATAGGAGAGTGTCAGACCTCAACCCCACCTTCCCCCCCAACCCCACCTTCCACCAATCCCCTCCCACCCACCTCTAACTCTTGCTCTCTCTCTCTCCCTCTCTCCCTCTCACAAACACATATTCACTTTCCCTCTTTCAGATTTTACCCCTCTTCACCTTTTCAGTAGCTGATGAGGCCAAAAACTGTCTTGCTGAAACCAGACACCCCCCCGCCGGCCCTCCATATACAAATGATCAACAACACACGTCCTTCTGACCGCTCGTGTGGTACCCACATGCCGAATGTTCTCACGCACAAACAACTACACCTTTGACGGAACAGTTCCTAGCTTAAGCACTCCCAAGCAGCGTGCCGGGCTCTTGTCTCGCTGTGGTCAGTGGAGAAGTTGTGAAAGCTGTAAACAAGTGCATGTCAGAGGGACTTGCAGTACAACAGAGTGACAGAGAGGACAGAAAGAAAAAGAGACAAGAGAGCGAGAGAGGAAGACAGTCTACTCACACTGGACGCTGGCCGTCCCGGGCCAGGCGAAGGGGTCCAGTCCCGCAAAGAAGGGGTTCGCCTTCCTTAGCATGCACGCACCCCGGTTAGTGACATCATACAGCTGGCGGGGTCCCATCCCCAGTGCCTCCATGCAGTCGAACATGCTGCACCCCGGACAAGCCGACACTGTCCTAGAACTGCCTCAGCCTGCCTTGGCTTACTTCCCCCAAAACAACAACAACAACAAACGACAACTGCCGCCAAATCCCCAGCTTGAGATCGGTGCAGTGCTAGGCTCTTGACGTTGCCTTCTTTTCTTCCCCCTTTGCTATTCCTCTATCTGTTCCCACTGCTGGTCTCTTCTATCTCTTTCCAAGGGCTGGAATGCAGAGTTGGCTCCTGGTCGGCTTTCTCTCTCTTGCTGTCTTTCTCCGTCTCTCGCTTTTTTGCCCTCTCTTCTCCCGATGCCCTTGGGCAAGCTGCTCTTAGTCTGCTGTAACAGACCTAAATAAGCGCTCAACATAGCACTCAGTGAAGTCCCAGCCACAGCGGAGCGAACCAACTGCTTCTGTGCCCACAGAGAGGGGGGTGGAGAGACACAGAGACACAGAGAGAGGGAGGGAGGGAGGGAGTGGGAGAGGGGAGGAGAGAAAGAGAAGAGAGTGAGGGAGGGAGGGAGGAAGGCAGGGGGTAGGGGAGGAGGAGGGGCCAAACTCAGTATGTTTGTGTGCATGCGAGTATTGCCAGCCCTGATCTGGTGGTTAGAGGACAAACTTTTATTTTCTCACCGTCCTCTTTTTTTCTGCTGTTCCTTTCTTTCGTGATTCACGTTTAAACGAGCGGGACAGGCATAAGCACAAGCCCTGACACACACACTCACACACACACTGCTCAACAGAGTCCGTGACTCTGCACCTCCCCCATTTCCCCTTGCAGTAAATATGAGACAACCCCCCCCAACTCCGTCTCTAATCATAACCATATTAAAGTCCAGAGTGAGTGAGTGAGTGAGAGGGGAGAGAGGAGAAAGGGGAGAGAGGGAGAGGGAGAGAGAGAGAGAGAGAGAGAGAGAGAGAGAGAGAGAGAGAGCATTGTGCATGGAGCAGATGCCAAGGCAAAAAAAAGCCCTCTCCTCTTTTGTCTCCACAAAAGACAGAGAAAATGACTGATGGCCACTTCTGCGGTTACTTCATTAAATATGTGGGGAAGATTCAAAACAGCCCCCTGACGCTTTCATCTGACTTCTCTCGAGTCAAGAGACCAAATCTGTGCACCCCGGGACAGCGGGCCATTAAGGATGAACGTGGAAAAGAACTTGGCTGCCGTACAACCGTTTGACCGGGAACAAACCCCAAGAATGAAAATAACTTGTAGCACAGTCACCCCCAACACACCTCAAATCAAAGTTCACCTGAAGGCCGAGACGCCGAGCTATGCAATGACCGTGTAGAAATGTAGCCACAGGATTACTGACTACAGTACTAATGCAAGGTTATAAGCGTTGGATACCAGTGGTAGTAATGCTACAGATGGCCAGGCATGGTCAGTGTTACAGTCATAAGAGAAGGAAGTTAAGGCAATTAAGTATGAAAGTGTTTCCACATACTCTTGCAGCTCGAGTGTTTAATCAGTTTATAGAGGTCATGAAGTTCTTGTTATTAGTAACAGTTTGACCGAGATACGATTGTTCCTATTTTGACCTGATTTATCCTAGTTGCCCTTTATTTCTAAAGAGCATTTGTCCTGAAAACATGCAAGCCTAATAAGATGAGCAGGAGCGGAGAGCTTGAAGCATAGTTTCAAAAGCTGTCTTTCTGGTTTCTGGAAAGCCAGCCAGGAAAATCACATTCTGGTGGATAGACAAGGATTCTGCAGAGACATAGAGGAAAAGGAACGTTCACGGATCTTTGAGTAAAGATTGTCCCAAAATGAACTCATCACCAAAAGAACAGTGGCAAACTTGGTGGGTAGATTTAACATCATGAGACATGCAAATGATTCAAGCAAGAACGGGCCTTATCACTGACCTAAGAGCCACGATTGCGGACATTCAGCAAGCAGTGATGCCTTCCATGAGTCATCACGCAGGACTTCATGCACATAGACCGTTACGACGACCGCCGTTACACCACGTCAACGTCACCAAAAGACTGCAATGGTGTTGTGACAGACTGTCATGGAGTGACTCAGAATTCCAGCGGGTCATCTTCAGTGACGAGTCCCGCTTTTGTCTTGGTGGAGATGACCAACGAATCCGTTTGTGGAGTCACCATGGTCAGCACCAAGATAAGTGAATTGTTGTCATGCATCACACGTCCATACATCACTTCACCTCCACCCCTACAGCACAATCTGCAGGACCTGTGTGAGAATATTCAAGCTGCATGGGATGGATTATTGCCATTACACCTTTAGGAACCTCTACAACTCCATGCTGAGATGTCTGAGATATTGACATACTGAGAGACACTACTTCTGTATGTGTAGCTCAATAAATATTGCCCATATCAGTCTAAATTTATCATCATATATTGTTAATTCGAAACTTCCTTCTGGGTGCAACTATTCTTTTGATGATGAGCGTATAAGAGAGTATCTTGAATGTAAGACCAAAATGCAAAAACAATGGGATGCAGAAAAGCAGTTGATTGTAAAGAGCTACATAAGTTTATGACATTGTGAAAGCAGAACTTATAACTGAAATGTCATGCACAATTGGTTTTTATATTTGCTAAAGTCTTTTTCCCTCTTTTTCCATGACTAGAAATCCAGGGTTGCCACCTTAGCCCTGTAAAACTCAATCCCTGCTTGATGATTTTTATAAACTCAATGGATGGATAACTCTTATGGTGCTGCTACAGACCCTAATCTTCTCAGTTGTCAAATCGAAGTGCTGCCTGATGCCTAAACATGTCATCTTCAAAAACAGTCCCTACATTGAGGGAACATTTGCCTGGATGAATAAAAGAAGCAACTTGAACTTTATAAAACAAATTAACAAATAAAATTGATATTTTGTGCCCATGAGTGGTATTAATGTTTTTCCTGGACAGGCAGCCAAAAACCTAGGCCATCCAATGGAGAACCTCAAAAATTGCCTAGGTTTGGGCAACCATCTAGGCGTTGACCCTATCCTCAGGAGATCATGAGCAATGCCACAACCATCCATGGAAGGAAGTCTGAGAGATCGTAATTGACTTCTGGGTGGGTTGGGTGGTCCTCCCTCTCACCGTCATTTATCATGATGCTAGCCTTTGAGGGCATCTGTTAGCTGGTGTAACAGAATCGGCAGTTGGTGTTTTTCTCCAAGCGTTTGAATCACCCTACAAGCTTAGAAGCCTAGATCTCTAGGTCTTCCTTATCACATGCTGCTACACTGTCAAGAAGAAATGGTACTGTGCAGGTACAACAATGGTCTTAAGACCCAACTATGTACCCTGAAGTTTAAATATTTCTTAGGGCAAATAACCAGCTGTAAATTAAACTGGTCAAGGCAAAATGTCAAATCAAAAACAACTTCAAAAGAGCATGGTCCAATTTTGGGTACCACATGCCATCGTTCAATAGTTGTGTATTGTCGTCATTCTTCATCGTGATGCTGAAATTCCATTATCGTCCCACCAGTACCCATCGCCTTGGCCTTGCCCTACCCTGTCCTCCCAAAGCCCTCCTACCCCATTCCAGCCCTAAATTTCCCCACCATCAAACACCCTCATATAACTCTGGCAACATACGGGCCCTCAGTACCGCATTACGTGGGGGAAATAAATAGCTTCGCTAAGGTCTATGCCAATGGCTGTCAGTGGCAGAACAGCTGAGAGCCGGCCGGGCCTACAGCAGGGTTCAAATCCAGCAAACAGCTGAACTCGGTGCCAGAGGTGGCTGAGAATGCCGTCCTGCCACATCTCTCCACACGCACACACACCTTCCCCCCTACACTCGGTGGAAGTGGTACGGCCCAAGCTGCCTCAGAAAAAGGCACCATTTCCTGTCAATCTGTGCTGCTGCTTAGGCTCTCTGTAAACACACACATACACGCCGTCGTTTCTCCTCTTTCACACTCACAGTTATACTCTCGTTTTTTACCCTCTCTTAGGCCGGTCTGCTTTTTTTCTGTCCCCTTCTTTTCAAGTGGACAAAGGGAGGGTTTTTTTTCCTTTCCACCCCCCAGCATCGTGTCCAGGCCTGTGCTGAGACTGGTGCTCATTAGGGCTTGTTTATTGATCCTGCAGCTTTTGACTTTGTTATGGTTTTCATTTATTTTCTTTAGGCGACCTTCATACACAAAGTGAACGAGAGAAAGGCAAGGGAAAGAGAGAGAGAGAGAGAGAGAGAGAGTGAGAAAGAGGGAGGGAGGGAGAAACAAGGCGAAAGAGCTACTTAATAGCCCTTTTGTTTGAGCTGATACTAAACTACATCAGTCGTCTTGCTCTGCAGCTTCAAGCAATTGTCACGTCTTAAGGGAGGATGGTGGTAAAAGGGCAGATCAAAAAGCGTGGCGGTGGAGGGGCTGGCTGTAAAACTAATAAAATGAAACTGTCTGCCTTTTTAAGTCAGCCACAACAGCGAGAGCTCACCTTCTTTGCTTTGTCTCTCAATCTCTGAGGTTTAGCCTGAAATGAAGTCACCATGCTGACAACATACATACATACACCAACACAGACTGCCTTTCGTTACTCATATCCAATTTAGAATAGAATCCTTTTATTGTCATTGCATACAACGAAATTAAGTGCGACACTCTCCAAGAAGAAACAATAAACAAATATAGCCACAAGCAGCAATTTGCAGGGTCCAAGCTGTCTTTGCAAGTTTGCTCAACATTGCTATTGTGGCTAGGGCCCCTCGGGGACATGCAGGTAACGTTTTGTACAAAGACATGCAATTCACAGAAGTTGTTTACCCCTTTGATATACATGCCATAATGAGGCACAATGGACCATAAAAGAGAATACAGGAACTGAAAGTGAGTCAGAACTTATCATTAAGTCACCATATGTTATGATTAATGAACAGGGGCCTTCAACAAAGTTGTATGCTGAATTTTGTTCAGATTGACCTTTTGACCGCTGTATAATAGGCTGCAGGCTTGGAAAGAATCAAAGTCCAAGTACCAAACAAGGAGTGCAGTTTCTGACATGACATGTATTTACAAAGTTATTCAAGTTAGAGAACTACTGCAGATGAGTTATAGCAAATTAATTTAGAAATGCCATTGCCAAAACTTATCAAAACTTATCAAGACTCCACAGAGTAATTCTAGACCGATTTGAAATAGTTAGGGCTAAAATCCAGAGACTAGTTTGAAATGTGTGGTCCACAAACAGTTAAAAGTCGCAAAAAAATGTACATTTTTTTAATACACTTCAAATTGCAAAGTTGTTTGGAATGCTGCATTACATGATATGAAAGCAGTTACGTGACGATCAGTAAAGATATGTGAATGTAATATGTAATAAATACTTCATTTCCATGAAGAGCGCCCCCCCAGTGGCCAAATCGTATGAAACTTCACTGTTTGTTAGCAATTACCTCTATAGATACACCATTCAAGTTTCATGATGATTGGTTAATGTTAAGCCTTTTAGAATATAGATTGTTAAGATATTTACATATGCACAGTGCACTCAGTGTGAGAATGGGAATAAACTACAGTAACAGTTACAATATGACTATAAATAAATAAGTTATGAATGTGTAAAGTGACTGTGCATGGATCTATCAAATATGCAGAATGTACAAGTTGACAGTATATGGAGATATAATTACACTATGGATAATACGTATAACATGAGGTGACTGTACATACATGTGCATAATGTCCAAAGTGAACAAGATTAGTCCAGAAGTAGTAATCAGTCGGGCAGTGAGGTGTTGTGGAGGCCACAGTTCTTGGGAAGAAGCTGTTTCTCAGTCTGCTTGTTTTTGTACGGATGGCCCTGTACCGCTTGCCAGACAGTAACAAGTCTTTGTGAAGAAAGTTGATGGAGAGATTAGGAGATTACTGATTTCTGCTTGATTAAATGATCCAGATGTGGAGAAAGTCAGTAAGAGTGGTTTAGTGTGAGTGGCTCCATCATTCTAGAGAATCCCTTTGCCCAGTCAGAGCTGCTCACAGTGGTGGTGATAGGATCCAGACCTCACGTGAAATGGTTATGGATATGCTGCCGAAAGCCCAAGACATTGTATAAACAACAACCGAGAGATACAGAACCAGTCCAAAGTTTAGACATGGAAACTCATAGCAGGGTTTCCTTATGTTTAGATTAATACTTTACCCTAGAATAAAGGTGAAGACATCAAACTATAAAATAGCCTCAATGGAATTATACTCAGTCCACCTTAAAAAACCTCCAAAATGGAACTTTACAGGAGGATAAACAGCTTTCCTAACTTGCAATGGAGGTTGATGTAACTTGATATAACTGCTTTTTTCTAAGAAGCAATTCTATTGGTCTGTCTATCATGAATATTTACTAAACTTACAGAGTAACTAGAATCTTTAAACGGTGCAAAAAAAGAGAGAGTTTTTTTTTGGGTGCAGCAAAATCTATATTAGAGGTGGTGATATGGCAAAATATAATACTGTGATACATACTTTTATTTGTAGCAATATACATATTGTATAAACATGTTTACTTCTACTTTTACATTTATACTTATTTGCTGCTTAGTTTTCTTAGCTGTACTTGCGGTATATTTGTAACTCAGTATAACAGTACCTGGCTACTCAAAGTAGATTTTCCTGCCATCTTGTCATGACAGTTCTGAAACACTGGTTTTTGCGAGTAGATGGGAGCCTTATTTTAGACACGTGCATTTTAAAGCAGGAAGTGAGACTGTATCCCAGTCTCTCATGGTCACATGGTGAGCAGTTAGATCCCATTGTCTTGTAGGAAATTAGCCCAAAGTCTGAAAAGCATTATGTAACACTGAATTACTGTCAACTGAATATGCATATTTTCTGCAATTAAGTAACTTTTACTCTTTTTTGTTGTTTTCATGAAAAATAGTATATAAGTATAACATAAAAAAAATAATTCTGCTCATATGTATTACATTATCCCTGTCAGAGAATAACACGGTACCTTCGAATTTGTGTTTTTAAAAGACCAAAACATTTGGTAAAGCTCAGAATCGGAATCTTTATCCATCAAATAGTGGGTATACAAGGAATTTCTTTTGTTGCTGGCATCAACATAAAATTAAATTTTAATAAAACTATATTTAGTATAAACATACAATAGTCAGCACACAAACAAAGCCAAGTAAAAGTACAAGCACAGATACAACCAAATACTGCTGTACTGATGTAAACTGAGCAACAAATATAAGGGTACATGCACACTGACTACAGAAGGACTGTGGGAAGGGTCCTGCCCAGAAGCACTGTGTTATATACAGTGGTTGTGTACAGTGCAGTGTGTGTAATATGACTTTTCCAAGAGTTCCTGCACGACTGGACAAAGGCAACAGATGGTCGGCTTGGACACATATGGAGCGTTATGAGTGTTCTGTTAGTGACAAATCATTGGCCATTTGATTATTAGGTTTAATAAAGTAAACATGATGAACGTAATTAAAGCTAGATCAAAGCAAAAAAGGTTTTAGTCTAGAGTCCAAGTCCAAACCGATTTGGTAGAACAATCCACCTTTTCTTTAGGGGGTCTCATTGAAACCCCGTCCAAGACAACTTTTCTTCTTCCATGATGTACGCTGGGCTTTACGCATACATGAAATATGAGTGGTGTATTATGATCAACTCCTCATTTGCCCTCACTTTTTCTCTACTCCACTGCCTCTAATCGCAGTGTTCTGTTCAGCACGGTTCTGTCTGCATACCTGGAACAAAAGGACAGGAAAAAAAAACGACTTGACTTGGACATTTAATCCACACCAACTTCATCGTGTTGCTGACCCGAGCCCCCACCCTCTCTTTCCTTCCCTGGCCAAGAGGAGTGAACTCCAGGAGAAACCCCCACAGGGCCACTAACTTTTCCCCAACTTATCCTGCTCTCTCTCTCTCTCTCTCTCTCTCTTTCTCTTTTCTCTTTTTCCTTCATTTCTCTTTGCTTTGTTTCCTCCTTTAAAAAACCCTCCATACGTGTCCAACCCAACTGCCTGTTGCCTTTTTTCCAGTCATGCAGAAATGCTTCAAAAGGCAAAAGTTGTTTCTTTTCTTTCATCTTTCTTGAAAACCAGACTCTACGAGTCTCTCGTCACCCACCCTCCCTCGTTTTTTCTCTCCCGCTCCCTCCCTCCCTCCCTCTCTCCCTCCCTCCCTCGTTCGCTCTCGTGTGACAAAACTGCAATGACAAACAGGCCCTGAACTGCAGGAAATCCATCTCACTTAGCTGGCGCTCTGTCATCTGCCCTCGGTACGCTGAGCTCAGGCCTATAGCTGAGGCTGACTGCAGAGCAGCACTGCATTCCAGTCAGGTTCAACTACTGTGTGGCCCAGTGATAGAGAACAAAGATAACAGACGCAGTGCATTAAAGACCCTCGCCGTGCGGAGCTGAGCTATAGCGGAGGAGGCTCGGCGTTAGAAGCCCAGAGTTAGCCTTACTAGTGTACGTTGTTATATTAATGTAATGACAAATGTATAACATGCTATTTAACTGAAATAACAGTCTCTGAACTTTGATTCAAGGACGATTTTTAAAAAAATACTTCTATTAAATTTCAAATTTAGGTTTGCAAATTTAGAACATTTTTTAATAATATGTCAAATGCACAAATGTGTCTAAAAATTATCCATACATTGGTGAATAACAAAGGGGTTCTTTAGTAAAGGCAATAGTTGTACATACACTCAATCATCAAAAGAATAGTTCCACAAATAGCTGCACCCAGAATCAATCAACTGATAGGAATGAAACTTGGTGGGTAGGTTTGACATTGTGAAACATGCAAATTATTCAAGTTTCACGCTCAGCCGTGCATGTGATGTAAGCAAGGACAGGCCTTATCACTGTACCTGACTGACCCAACATCCACGATTGCGGACATTCCCTAAGCAGTGACGTTCTCCATGAGCCATTCTTTTAGTGCCAGCACCACTGGCAGATGGCTACACGACTCAGGACTACATGCATGCAGACTGTTACAATGACTGCCCATAACACCACCATTTATTGTTCCTGGTAACCTTTATCTTCCTTCCCAATAGCATTGCAATCCCACACTTCCTTCTAGGTGCAACTCTTTTTTTGATGATGAGCGTATATGCATTTTTGTTGATTTTTACTTTTTTGCATCATTTGAACACAGCAGCTGCAGTGTACCCTATGTGAGAATTCCATGATGAATGGACCAACAGAAATGACCTAAAACTGCTTGGAAAAAAGGTCTGGTTCCATTGACTTACATTATAATTAAATGAGGGTTTTGGCCTCTCCTGTAAAGTTGCCATTTTGGAGATACTTGTTTTTCTTTGGACAGCGATGATATATATACACCAAAGTCAAACAACTCTTTTTCAGTACTATATACAACTGTGTCTGCCAAGAGTGTAACTTAATCGCCATTGAAAAGCATTGCCAGTAGACGGGATGAAGCTCTGGAGGTCATCAAGCCTAATATCCAGCGTCGGCTAGAGGGGCATAAAGCGCCCCGGCACTGGGCTTTGGAGCAGTAGAACTGCATTCTCTGGAGTGGTGGAGCTCCATCCAATACCTTTGGGATGAGTTGGAGAGGTGTTTGTGATCCAGAATTGGTCATCTAACATCAGCACCTGACCACTAATGACCTTACGGTTGTAATTAAATCCTCACAGCAATGTTCTAGCATCTGGTGTAAAGCTTTCCCAGATTAGAGGCTGTTACTGTAGCAAAGGGTGGCAAGCTCCCTATTAATACCCCTGATTTCAGAAGAAACACTGAATGAGCAGGTGTCTACACTCCTTGCCTACACCTGGTCACTTCCTTGGGTTCCTTGGGTTCGTGGGTACCAGGATTATATCTTATTATATCTGGATGAGGCCAAATCACATTTAAAGTATAAAACATACATATAAATATACAGTATAATTATATACATTTAGGTATATGATGTCTATATATTACATATACTGTAGGTCAAAGTGTAAATGCAGACGAGACATATTTAAACATAGACATATATGCATTTGGGCCACGTTATAGCAAAGTAAAGCCATCCATCAACCCAAAACACATTCAACATCCAAAACCCCTCTCAGTATGACTCATGATCCGCGTCTGTGAGGAAGATAATCATGGCGGGTGCACATGGTCGGGTACCAAATGAAGCAAAATGCTTAATAGCAACATGGCTACTGTGCTAAACAACCTGCAGACGACTAACAGGAACAGTGTGATATTCGAACGAGTGCATTTGTATATTCCGTCCCACACAGCAATCAGATTTAAGTCCGACCAACCAGAGACACATTTGACTAGCAAGTGTAGATGCATGTAGCATATCAGGATGTGATCCAGATATGCGTCACAGAGTGACCAGATGAAAACAGGCCTGCAGTCATATGCAAAAGCTTGAACACTGTAGCTGTTTTTTGCTGATTTAAGTTTTGAGATTTGAGTTTAAAAAAAGAAGCTGTACATCCTGTATATGTCACATTTTAGTGCACATTTTGTAGTTTAACACATTGGGGGAAAAACAGAACCATAAATATAAAACATGCCATTACTTTTGCACAGGCCACATTTCATGCTTAATATTCTTGTCATGTTTCCCCCCCAATATTTTAAATTCAGCAAATCAGCAGCAATTATGCATTAAAATGTGTATTAAACTGAAGTGTGTTCTCTGTAGAGGGTGTGTTAAGTTGTTTGGACTTCAGTAAAACATCCCATGTGACCAGGTGCACCCAAAGTTATGCATTATGACTTTATTGAATAATGTCTGTGTAATAAATGATTGCTGCCCAGATAAATGGCTTCACATAGTGTTTTCTCAGATGGCCTAAGACTGCGCAACTGAGTGTGTGTGTGCGCCTGTGTGTGTGTAAGAGGAAACTTATTGCTGAAACACATTACCACTGATGACAGACACACTGACCACTTCTCTTTAGCTCTCTCTCTCTGTTAAATACACACACACACACACACACACACACACACACACACACACACGTCACCACAGCTCTATTGCCAGAGCAAGCCTGAACACGTGCACACACACACACAAACATACTCAACACACACCACAATTCTCAAGAAACACTGCATACATCAGCAGTGTTGTCACCAACCTATTACACATAAAGACAAGCATGTCGAATACATTCCAGCAATGTTTGTATGTGTCCGTGTGAGTACAGTTCAGTTCAGGATCACAATCACTTCCAAGACCTTTTACAGACACATGATACCAATCGCAATGTTTCATTATCCTGAGATCCATAAGTTGGAATAAAGTTCACAAGTTCACCAGTAAAACTGCAGAGCCACATTTACACTGGACTACCTAAAACTACAAAAACTACAAAGTTAGCTGCCGTTTACATTGTGTGAAAACTTCATGATGAATGGACAAACAGAAATGGCCCAAACTTGCTTGGAAAAAAGTCTGGCTCCATTCACTTACATTAGAATTGCCCTCTCCTGTAAAGCTGCCATTTCGGAGATACTCGTTTGTCTTTGAACGGTGATGATATACTGTACTGTAAGTCTAATAACTCTTTTTCAGTGCTATATACAAGCTGTTTCTGCCAAGAGTGCAACTTAATCTCCATTCAACAGCATTGCCAGTAGAATAGGATGGAGCTCTGGAGGTCATCATGCCTAAAGCCCCCCGACACTGGGCTTTGGAGAAGTAGAACTGCATTCTCAAATGCCATGTTTAGTTGATTTTCGTAGTAAAGATAAGTTACTTATTTGGGAGTTTTTATTAAATATAAATGCTACATTTTGTCACTGTCCAAAGAGAAACATGTATCTCATGTATTTTTGTTGACTTATATGGATCATTTGAACGCAGCAGACCAACGGAAATGGCTCAAAATTGCTTGCCAAAAGGTCTGGTACCATTTTGGAGATACTTGTTTTTCTTTGGACAATGATGAAATCCTACATTCAGCTAATAAACAGTAACTGTGCAGTGAAGTGTGCAGACATGTGTTGTCTATTAAGGATTAAGGTTCACTTATTTTGTTTAACATGTAACCAAGGGTGTTCAAACTTTTGCATAAGGCTCTGTGCAGCTATACGCCGGTCGTCTACACCTCCATGAATACGCATTTGCCTTAGTGATAGTCATTTTAGATAAATGCTTCCAGCTAATGTACAAATAAAACTATACAATACAAATAGTGAAGATGATGCCTATGTTTGAAATTATCCCCAATTTCTTCCTCATCAAATCACCCATCAGTTGACCCATCCGCCGCCATAGCACCCACGCTGTTCATTTTTTCGGGAGGTATCTCTAAAGCGATTAGATATGAGATAACCCCCCTTGCATAAGCAAGGTGAAGTCAAAGGAAAATGTGACTGCAAAAAAAGTTTCCAAAACTGGAGTTCCAAAAGCGATTAAAAGATACAGAGCCCTGGTAGACCACTAAAACTGGCCCCATCAGATAACCAGTACTCAAAGCTTTCATCTTCGGGAGAGAGGAGAAAAACAAGTTCCACTTTTACTTTGGACCTAAAAAAACACCACAGGTATTTCTGTCCATCCCTCCACTGTGAGAAGACGCTATGGCTCTGAAATGATGTGTATCTGGTAAACAGTGCTTGAAGTGGAATAAAAAGTGACAGTATTCTCCATATTCACATGCTGGCGTATGTATCGACCGGTATCAGCAAATCATTATGACATTCTGAATATCTACAGTGAATAAAAGATACAGGAGATATTATACCAGGAGATACATGAGTCTGAGTTGAGATGTGACAACATGCCTATTTAACAATAACTATATGCATAATATTATATGTATAAAATTATATATATATATATATATGATAAATGATGATAAATTTAGACCGATATGGGGAATATTTACTGAGCTACACATACAGATGTAGTGTCTCTCGGTATGGCATCGGGTTGCCATGTTTGCTAGTGCAACATGCCAGACGTCTCAGCATGGAGTTGTAGAGGTTCCTAATGGTGTCCTGTGATAATCCATCCCATGCAGCTTGAATATTCTCACAGTTCCTGCAGGTAGGGATGGAGGTGGAGTGACACCAGGCCTTCCTGGAGGCATGACAACAAACCATTCATCTTGGCGCTGACCACGGTGCCTCCACACACGGATTCGTCTCCACCAAGACAAAAGCGGGACTCGTCACTGAGTAATGAGTCACTCCATGACAGTCCGGCACGACACCATTGCAGTTTTTGAGGGCAGTCGTCTCAACAGTCTGCGTGCATGTATGCCAATGTCTGCCAATGGTGCTGGCATTAACAGGATGACTCATAGAGGACATCACGGCTTAGTGAACGTCCACAATTGTGGCTGTTGGGTCAGTCAGGTACAGTGATAAGGCTCGTCCTTGCTCCTTTCTCAGTGTCTATAATATATTATTACATACATGTTCAGAGTTCTAGATGTACTGCTGATACACCTTTGTTTGACGAAGCTTACTGTGTTGTGACATACTGTGTCATACTGTCTCCCTCATGTCACTGCTAGTGGCGATTGCCCCTCCGCTTCTCCATCTCTGGACAACCTTCCCTCATCAATCACCTCATACATGCACACAACGCCAGCAAACACTTGTTCAAGCTCTGAGAGGGCATGTAATCTCATGCTGCCATCTGACTCCTGTTAACAGTAGACCAGCGTGTGAGCCTTCAGGTGTCAGTGCAGAAAAGAAGCCGGGAGGCGCAAGGCATTCTGGGATGCACTCAGTATGCACGAGGAGCCAAGCGTCACATGCTCACCCCTTAAAAAAACAAGAAAAAGAAAGGCACCCAGTGAAATTCCCGACTTTATCAGAACGGGCCATCTTTCAGCGAACAACTCTCTGTCAAGCTTTTCCCTCCAACGCTCTGCCTCGCTCTCTGTCCTGCTCAATCACATGACTCCAAGAAAAGGTTGGCAAATAAGCTAAACTTACAAAAATGGACAAAAAGTACGGACAACATTCAGGCTTCTGGCTGGCTGGCTGGCTGGCTGGCTGCTCCTGTGACAATTCTGTTAACCATATTTACGAATAACAGAAGGTCTTTCAGAGACTGAAACCACCTAAGCAAGCCTCACTGCTACACAACTTAATGTGATTCAAGGCAGGATTGTGAAAACTGGCAGCCATGAACTTTCATTAGCTGTAGCAGTCAAGATGAACAAGCTACCTTTGGCCGATCTTTATCTTGGCCGATCAACTGTTTGGGTACAAAAAGGTATTCTGGCCTAAAACTAGCATTTAGTATGACATGTATTAAATGCAATGTGTTCTATTCATCAGTTTGACCAAAATTATGATTTAGTTGGTAGACCGTCCCGAGTGTTTCCTGCCTTCTGCCCAGTGAGCACTGGGATAGGCTCCATCACCCCTTGACTAAGAGGCTTAGAAGATCAGGAATCAATGTTTTTTCAGGGGTTTTTATTCATTAAGTTTCTTTCAATACCCAGCATGCATTGCACCATATGACTATTAAAAAAGCCCCATGAAGCAATAAAGAATATCCACATTCATTCATGACATTCATCTTCAAGTAGCCCACACTCATGTGTCCACCCCAAACAGTTTGGGGTATTTTTCACATGCTCCGCCCACCTTCAAAATGCATCACCAGAAGGGGATTTTCCTAGCCTTTAAACTAGAAAGCCACATTTTTGTAACTACTGTAACACCGCTATAGGAGGCGAGTAGGCATGTTTACTACACATGTAGTAAAGGTTACGTTCTTCATTTTGGCCGGCGTCCCTCTTTAAGGGGAACGCTGGGTAAACTAAATTGTCTGCTGAACTATGGCTTTGAGTGAAGCCATTCAAAACTGGAAACACAGCAACAAGTCTGGCTGGCAGAATTCCCCCTTCTTCTTTGTGTTTGTCTTTTAGGCCACACCCACTGCACAAGTCCCCTCCCTTGTTAAACATGAAGCTCCGCCCCTCTCTGGTAGCCATGGTTTAGTCCTTGTCCTGCACGTGCCCGGTCCTGTCTGTTGGAAACTCAAACACTCCTCCCACACTCAATGCTAGCTTCTTTATCTTCATCTGTCATCGCATTAAGACACCAGTGGCCTAGTGTACTCGCTGCCTCCAAACGCTGAACCACATCCTACTGCTCTCTCTCTCTCTCCCTCCCTCTCTCTCTCTCTTTCTGTCGCTCTGGAATGGTGAGATCGGGATAGGATATCCACAAGAGACCAGAGAAGGGTGGAAAGGGTGAAAAAGAGGAGCACAAGCCACAAACGTTTTAAGGAATAGCGTCAGAGGAGGCCAGATTCCATTTGCTAATAATTTGCAAAATTCCCTCTCTGAGATCTTAATTGCCTGGCAGTGAGAACACGTGCTTGCGTGTCTGTTCTTTCTTTTTTTGTCTTTTTTCCCCCCTTCTCTCATGCTCCAGCTACGCCTAGCCTCTTAAAAACAGACAAATGTGGGAGATAACCCGGGCCAAAGTCAAAGAAAGCTGCCAAGAAATCTCCCCGAACATTAAGGGATCAAGCCGATGGGTATGGAAGTGTAGCATGTATGAGTTAGCAAACCAATCCCACACTACTCTACTCTACTCTAGAGCCGTTCAGTCTGGCAAATTATTATTGCTATGAAGATAATGTGCATTTCCAGTGTGAATACAATTTTGCAATATGGCTGCTGCTTTACACTGGTTTAGTTTGTTTTGTTTGTGTCTGTGGCCCAACTGTGCAATTCTTTAATGCAAGAGTGGCTAAACATTGACGTGGCCTACATCCAGAAACTTGTCCGGTCCATGCCAAATTGAAGCACAGCTGTTATTCGTCCTCTTGGAGGTGTTACCTGATATTAGGTACGTTTCAGTCAAAGGTGACTGATGTTTTGTGTGGTAAGCTTATGCTACATGTAACTAACACGATATTTAGTTTTAACAGAATCTTACAAGCTGCAGCTTTAAACATCATGAAAATGTTGTGCCTTCAAGTCTTCAGGTATCATAGGGTTTTTGCCATATTGCCCATTTTAAAGTAGTCCAGGGTCCGCTCTGAGATACTTTAATAACAAACCAGAAACAGCAAAAGTACTGCTTTACTACGGGTTCCTGGACTCCGTGGTCCTTTTGGCTGACCGTACCTTAAGCTCTGAGGCGATGATGAGGGCGAGCTCAAGGGCATTCATTTCCAGCCACCAACAATGAGGATGAATCATCTCAAGCGTCACGTCTTGATTGCATTGTTTCCTGCAGCAACAATTTATTAGCCAAGACTTCAAAGAAACAGTAAATGGATTGGCAAATGCATCAAGGGCCCGCGTGCCTGATTCATTCAGTATGAAGTCGAACAGAGCTGTTTACAAAAGGAGCTTTTAGCACAGAAAAAAAAACTGACTTCGGTTCAATTCCTGGCTTCAGGCTGAGGCGGACGGAATGAAAGCGAAGGTGGAAACAGGAAATGATGGACTGTCTTCAGGCCTATGAGGAAGTGTCCAGAGCTCAAGCACATACATTGCTTTCATTCCACATCTCTCTCTCTCTCTCTCTCGCTCTCTCTCTCTCTCGGATGCTCGCCTGCTCCCTCTCTCACAAGCACATTCAGCGGGGCCAGCACTGGCCCTGAAACCCAATACTTCAAGTGAAATTTTTCAGAGAATAAATAATCATGGCCGGCAAGCTGTTTGCACTCAGGCCCTTAACCGCCACTCTCCTCTTGATTTTTCCTCTCCCCCACTTTTTAAACACTCGTTTCTCAGTCCCCCTTTTTTCCTCTTTGCCTGAGACGGATTCCCACCCAAAAAAAAAAAAAAAAAAAAAAAATAAAAAGACAGCTCAGCATGTGTGGGTGTGCGAGCTTGTGGCAATGTGGGAAGAAAGAGGGGGAGAGAGAGAGAGAGGCGGTGCAACTCATCACTAGGTGTGTTTTTAATTATGTAACTGCGTTTTTTTGTGCTGTTGATGCATATGAGGTCTTTTCAAGTCTTGGCTTTGTGGTCTGAATGTGTGAACACATGTGTGTCTGTGTGTGTCTATGTGTGTGTGTATAAATGTGTCCATGCATGCAGATTTTTATACACAGCAAAGCAATTATACCACTTCATTCCTGTGGGGGCAGCGTTGAACAAAATCTGAAGCCCCGTTTCTTCTAGGCAACAAGCTGGAACACGCGCATCACTCCTTCAATACACCGCAGATCACAACACAGTTTTAAATAAGGGCCTCATATGGTTTCAGGAGAAACATTCACTTGGTAAGGAACTTCTACATGCTTTTACTGCTTACCAAAACCCTTCCTTAAAGAACTATCCATCAAATCAGAAGCAAATCTAATTTTCCCAAGACAGTCTTGTTCACAAAGGGCCTCTGTGGCTGCAAGTTTTCCTTACAGCCAAGCAGAGGCTCACTCTAAAGCACTGGAATCAGTTGAACTCAGTGAGAGCACTGTGCACAAGTCAGAGATCATCTTTCCTTTCTTTACAGTCAAAATGGACATTAAAGGAGCAATGTGTAAAATGACACAACCTGACAAATTCATCCTTTAAACAATACAGAGCAACATATCACCAGAAAGTTGTGGTGTCCACCCATATTGTCCGAAAAGCACAGTCCCTCCTTCTCAAAATTAGAATTAACAGCTGCTGACTTACCAGTCTATAAGAGTTCAGCATCAAACTACATATCTTTACTCACCAAGAGCGTCAATGTCTCTTGTTTTACTTCTATTTTGACCTGGTGTTAAAAGCAGTCGTTGTTACAGTCTGTGTGCATGTAGTCCTGTGTCATATACGTCGACTCATGGAATGGCTGCAATCGTGGCTGTTGGATCAGTCAGGTACAGCGATAAGGTCCATCCTTGCTTACATCACATGCACGGCCGAGCGCAAAACTTGAATCATTTGCATGTCTCATAATGTCATTCCTGTCGCTTGATTCTTTCTGGGTGCAAATTATTCTTTTGACGATGAGTGTATATTTCTTTTTTCAGTAAGAGCTTCTTGACAGCTACACATCCTTTCAGACCCGTAGCTTTGCGTTGTTTTCTTACAGCAGACAGAAGGACAGAGGAACCGGTGGGGTTTTCTAGATCTGAAGCAAGAGTGGACCTTGATTTTTCTCATAGACAAAAGCTATAAGTACTGTTTAACTGATATTTGGTGGTCTTTTTGGTGGTCTACCAGGTCTTGAATAATGGTCTTCTAGTTTTTTCAAACTCCTAATGTTTTTCACTCAGTTTCCTTCACCCCATCCTTATGTGAGTGAATTATCGTATATCCCCTCAGAATGAGATGTGCTAATGCCTGCTTGGAATAACACCACACCAGCCCTCTGTGAATAAGACTGCTCTATGGCATTGCTCCAAAGAACCTTTTTTTGGCACCTTTTTCTTGAGAGTGAAAATAAAAACACTCACAAACCGTCAAGCCAAGACTGTCTAGCATAAGCATAAGCTCCTAGCTATTGCAAGGGCTCTGACCTTGGAGAAGCAGTTATGAGGAGATCTTCGGTGTTAGCTTATCCTTAGATCCTTAGCGTGAGTGCTAGTTAGGCCCATGGGTCTCAGTACACATGAAGGAAATGAGGGAACAGCTTTTCAAAACACCACCGTGCCGGGCCTCCTCTTACGACTGCCGAAACTTTTGCAGGAGCGTTTCAGGGCTCAGTGCAGATGTTATCACTCGGTAAGTGCTGCTAATGGGCTTCTAGCCGTTTGGTGGAAGGCTCTGGTTAATGACGGGGATCAGCTGATAACTGGACGAGGGTATTGAGGGTATTTGTAGGGGCTCACACACATGCAGGGATGAATCTGCCATGAAGTGGAAGTGTACACATGTGCATATACACCGCTGAAGAGGCCTGATAAAGTACCTCTGAGGAATTATAGGACTGTACATGATCTTCACAGTTACTCACAGTACTCACACTAGGGCAGCAGGGCACTTAATAATGAATTAACCTCAATTAATAATCAATTCATGTCCTAACATGTTTCTCTCCTCATCACTGTCAAGTTCCAGGTCAAATGATTTCTTCTTTTATGGTGGAACAACAAAAGACATATCGCCCCCTATGCTTCATATAGTGCATATACATACGACCACATCCATAAGGTGAATTCTGTGTGTATTAGCCATAATAAGTTAATAATAAAGCCATCGTACTATTCATGCAATAAGCTTTGACCATTAGGCCGCTTGCCATCCATAGGCCTTGTTTAGACTGCCAGGCGAAATTTTTGGCAAATCCAAATTTTATCCAAATTGATTTTTATTAGTCTGGACAGAAAAAAAACAAAAAACAACATGAAATCAGAGAGTCAAAAGCATATTTGGAGATGGTATGAAATGTGATTCCAAATGTGGAGTTTTAAAGATCCATCTTAAGCCCTATTTGGACAGGTAATGTGGATATTACCGGAGCTCCTCAGTGATTTTAGTCCTGTCTGAATGTGCCATGTTAGTCATTCACACCGACTGCTCGCTTCCATGTCAGTAAAGATTCAGGAGAGTTTTACTGTCTGTTAAACGAGCCAGAAAAACTATCCTCAGGTTATATAAATCCCATGCAAATCAAGAAGTGGGTAAATATTCTCTATCTTATCCTGAGGAAAAGGAGTTTTTCGTGCTTTTGTATGGAGGTACGGAGGCGCATGAGGAGGCACTTAGTTTCGGCGTGCGTGGCACAGATACCTCGGGTCGTTCAAGTCACAACACTCACATCCAGAAGACGAGTCAAAGGACTCCTCAGCGGTGCGACCATTCTTGCAGCATTAGGTAAGTCATCATTCTCTACTTTATCAGTGGTCACACAACGCTGCCCACAGGATACTGTATAGTTTTGGTTTGTGGGCTGGCTTGGTTGGTGAGCACACTTTTTTGGAGGTGTGTAAATCAAGTAGCCACTCCCATCTGATATTTCTTATCCAGTGCCTTGTACTCCACCTCCTCGTGTAAATCTAATCCTGTCCAAATAGGGATTCAATCTGGCTGCTCGACAAACAATGACAATGTCAATTCCAGAGTGATGGGATTTGCTATGTAGTTATGGATGCCTACATCATTAGCACAGTAACCCATGCAGACTGATTGGTGATGTTTGGATGCACAAATCCGATCTGATCACTTGCAAATAACAGAGCGGACGGTCATCTCAAAAGACGACTGAACACAGCCAAAGTCTGCTATTAAGGGGCTACTTTCCAGAGGAATTGCATGTTTTGTGATTTTAATTAATAATTCATTTAACCACTTTTGTTATGTTGAGAACAAAAAAAATCTCATGATATTTTGTGGGTTTAATGCATTTTACAAGGGGCAGCGCACTTCAGTTAGTAATCCAATCTCAGAACTATCCATACCCTGGTGGCGTACCATTTCCTGCTACAGAATGATCTCTGTAGTCACCACAAACAAGAGCAGTAACAATGGAGGAGCTTCAGCTTGTGATCTGCTTTCGATTTTACTCTGCATGTGGTTTTATTTGAAGAGTCTAAGTAACTGTATATACTACACCAGCAGATGCTGTACACCCCATGCTGCTATTCATAGCAATATACAGCACACAATGTACTGTGTATCACAAAATCAGTGTGCCGTATTACAGGACAAGGGCACAACTAGACAGCCACAGTCCAGGACTGAGCCAATAAGCTCTATTTTCCTCAGCTCTGCAATCACTGCTAGCCACTTTTCAGCTTGTATCTTCACCGTGTATTTCGGTCAAGAGACATGCCTGGTGAAACCATGATGGAGCAGGGGCTTCATTTGTCAGTGTCAGCTCTGGTAAACCTGTGTGGTGTCCATACACACATATGTTTCCCTCCATTGTGAATCATTTCTTTTATACCATATGCATGGTTGTTATCATGGGCCATCTGTACTTAACGTGTGTCTATACATGAGCCTAAAAAGCCGATGCTGTGTGTATTGTTTGGTTGATACCAGCTTTATAAGGTTACTCTCTTAACCATGTCATCTATTCAGTAAGTAAACTTTAAGTAGACAAAGTAAGCAAACTCACCTCAAGGCCAGCAGATGGGGCTTCAGTGTTGCACTGAATGCAGTTGCAGGAAAAACGGAAAAAAAATTCTCTACTTTCACTTCATTCATATAATCAGTAAAAGGCATAAATCAGGGTTGTTAAAGTGTTTGAAGCAAAGGAGACAGTTGTGTCAAAGGTTATATCCTCCTAAAATGGCCGTGTTCCATTTTGGGATGTAGTTTGTAATGAAGATAGCTCTGCCCATGTACTGGAATGTTTCGGAGCAGTACATCAACCAGGTATCTTTGGCGTACCGGGGAAATTCAAGGTGGTCGCATACAGTATACTACTGACTACTTTAGGGCACAATCAGTACACAAGCACTATGTAGCAGGCTATTTCAAACACAGACAGCAATTCTGGCGTGCACCTAGTGTTGTTCTTTTGTGGGGTCTTGGGTGGCGATGAATGATGACTCCGTGTTTGACCAGTTGATGGTCTTCAATATTTGTAGGTTCACCCGTATTCCATGTTAGGTTAGCTGGGACCCATGGAAAGTAAGGTAACCAAATCAGGTATTCAGGTACAGTACGGCTGACTTGGCTGTGAACATGCCAGCAAAATGCATGACCACCCATTTACTGGCTGGTAGAAAGCCACATTTGTTTGACCAATCATTGCAGGCCTAACTGAAACACAGTCCTGTACGATCTCCGTCCCTGTGTGTTTGTAACAGGTACAGATCTGTGCCCACGCTGCGGATGATGGGAGGTGCTCAAACCTGTCGGCACAGCTGCACACTGCACGCCCAACAAAGGCAAGAGCATGTCTATGCTCTGCAGGCAATTACACACAAGCCTGAGGAAGAATGCAGAACATACACACACGCACGCACACACACACACACAAATACACACACACACACACACACACATTTAGAAACAGGCTCCTCTTTGCACTGGGCCCATTATGAGACAGGGATTTTTGCAGTCTGGCCAACAGACAGCTTTGACAACAATGAGGAGGCCTGTTAGTCCCAAGTCCTTCAAAAGCAAAAGCAACGGCTGGGGCCAAGGCACTGCAATGGCAACGTGTCAGTAAAACAACTTGTGACATGTCTGTCTAAAAAGAATGTCAAACGCCATCCCCCCGCAAAAAGCGAAGCGGCAGCCTCCGCTGGCCTGGGCTCTCAATCGAAAACCCCATGGGGCAGCCTGGTAGAAAACAGTCCACCAGCTTTGCATACAAAAAGTAATTGGAAATGAGATGTGAATGCTTACACTGAGCAAAGAGGAAGCAATATTTACTTAGCATTCTTTTTTTTTATACCCAGTGATATCTTGTTCTTCACATCCCCGTACATATCTTGCCCATATCGTACCTTGTTCTTATATCTGTATAACGTTTGTGTGGGTTCTTGTACCAAAAACAGTCACGACTCACTTCTACATGATCATTACCCATCCTCTCTTTATCCCACAGAGATAAACAGGCTATGTTTGGTACTGTGACCTTAAAGGAGCGATATGTAAAATTTTTAGTTGAAAGCATTCCAACATTAACTAAAATGATCAACAGAATGGGTTTCCTTAGGTCAGACACGTCTGTGTGTCATGTTGCCCAGATATCTACTGAAGTTAGCATGCTAATCAGCTAGCTCCGATAGTGAGAGCATCGAGTCTGCTTTAGTCCTTCCCTACATCAATGGATGAAGACGAGGCAAACGTCCACTCTCGAATAGAAAACATGTGCAAAAGCAAAGAAAAAAGTGACAAAAATAGCTGAATATATGTTCCATATATGAACTGCATGCACTGCAGGGTGAATTGTAATGTTTACATACTACATTAAACTCTTATTTAAAAAAATAAAACAGCGAGGAAATATATTGTGAGAAAATGCAAAATTACATTTCGCATTACATGCATGCTTTAAGACTGATGTATGTAAATTACCTCTGTTCTGATTGGCTGCCTTGTATTGGGCCTCATTCAAAAAGCAGCATGGGCTCATAACTTCATACTGCATTCAAATCAGTACTGTAGGGCAAAATCAGTACGCAAGAATGATATAGTGGGCTATTTCAAACACAGACAGCAATTCTGCCTATCTAGTGTTTTTCTTTCTTATGGTCTTGAGTGGCGACGCATGACGATTACATTTGGCCAGTTACAGTTGCTTTGGCCAGAAAAAAAAAATCCAAAATGGCAACTTTACAGGAGAGGGCAAAAACCTCATTTAATTTTAATGCAAGTCAGTGGAAACAGACTTTTGATTTTGGACCATTTCCGTTGGTCCATTCCTCATGAAATTTTCACACAGTGTAAACAGCACAAATAATGTACAAGTAAAAATTGACAAAAATGGAAATACATGTTTTCTTTGGACAGCAACAATATGCAAGTATAGCACTTTAAATGTCATCTAAAATTAAGTGGTTGTTTGTGTGCAAGTACATAAGTATATTTCTGTTGCACAAGTATCATGAATTATATGGCTAAGATCATATCGCTAGCAACCTGAGACTGTTACACTACACACTTGCATTAAGCCATCACGAGTGGCAAGTCTGCTTACCAGGCAACCTCCAAGTACAGGACTACAGAGGCTTCTTAATAACATCAAATACCATCTCAAATTCCCTGAGGAAAGACGGTGTAAGACGAGGCCACTTAAGTGAAAAAGCCCTGATTTAATATCATAACTACTGACACAGTAGTCATAACAACGATGAATAATAGTTAATGAATCTTTGGCCTTGTTTTGTGCCATAGGTGACTAAGCGAGGCCGATAAAGGTAACTGTTTGCAAAACAAGCAAAATAATCTTACACTCAGTGCTATTCAAGAAAAGTAATGTTATTAGAGATCAAACAAGACACTTACTGCCTAATACGAGATCATTTGGACTCAAATAGAAACTCAAAATTTCTAATTCAGTGGCTGAGATGTAAACAGTCCTTCAGAGCGGTGTGATATGAAATATCGTGATCAGAAATCATAATTCTTCACAGTGTATAAAGTCTTGTAAAATATCATTAAAAAAATAAAATATAAACTGTCATTTTGTTTAATATTCCAAAAAAAAAAAAGTGGCCACCCACTGAACCTACAGACGTCCTTATAGCAGTTGGGTCAAAATCTGGTATGTTGTTTTTGTAGTTTTAAGTTTTTGACCAAATTTGAAGGTTATCCTTTATATTGTGTGAGAATGGATCAAAAGA
Organism: Semaprochilodus insignis; assembly: GCA_034552555.1. NCBI lineage: Eukaryota > Metazoa > Chordata > Actinopteri > Characiformes > Prochilodontidae > Semaprochilodus > Semaprochilodus insignis. Next base: position 8,080,926 of record CM067492.1, on the reverse strand, counting down.
AATGACCCAAAATTACTGGTTACACTGACCTACAGTACCAGTCAATAGTTTAGACACACCTAACTAAATGGATGTTTGTGGTTATCATAAAGACTCTACAGACTTACACTTAACAGTTCTAACTGATGAGATGTCTAAAACTACATATCCTGATATACCACATATACTCTTGATGGATCGCAGTATTATATTATTGCCATATTGCCACCTCTAATATATATTTTGTTGTGCAAAAAGAAACTTTACCTGTTGTTTCTAGACTATTTAAAAGCTCTAATTCCCCTTTCAATTTAGTGAATTGTAATGATGGACAGACTAATTGGTCCAAAAATGCTTAGAAAGAAATCTTGTTATATCAGCCTCCACTGGAAGTTACAAAAGCTGTTTGGTCCTCCTGTAAAGTGCCATTTTGGAGGTTTTTAAGGTGGACTACGCAATTCCATGAGTGCTATTTTATAGATGTCTTCACTTTTTATCTAGAGCAAAGCATTAAGCTACAAACAAGGAAAACGTCTATGAGTAGCCGTGTCTAAACTTTTGATGGTAGTGTACATTTTAGGTAAAGTATGTCTTTTTCTTTTCCTGTATAATTCAGTTTTTATCATCATTCAACATATAATGTATAATAATTTCTTTGGGGACTGTTTTACATGTTACTTTCCACTATGAATGTATTAAAGATGCTTTTAATTTATTTTAATCATTATAAAAATAATCATTAAACAATGTTTTAGGCATCATGCAGCAAATGATTAACCATTTCATATATCGAAATATAAGTGTTAAAGGCATAAAGCCCTTCAGACGTCTGGTTCCTATCACTGTGAGCATTTCTCTAAAATGGGGCATTTCACATCAAATCGCTCTGAATGACTTTGTTTGCTTTTCAGCCTTTTATTTCTGCACAGATGATGAAAAACAATCATCAGAATTCCCCTTTAAAAGATTCTGGTTTTTGCCTTTCTAAAAAGCCCGAGCCAGAGTCCAACATTCAAAACCACATTTGGCCCATCAGCCCGCCTGTGATGGATTCACCCGGGTTCTCCGCGTTCATATGAACATTTCACAGTGCTGCTTCGCTTTCACGCTTTTATGCCGGTCCTCAAAAAAAGGAAAAAAAAAGAAAAAGAAAAAAAAGAAGAAAAAAGTGAAGTATGTTTTTAATTTTCAAGAGACAGAGAGGCTCTGTTGGTGTGTGTATGCGTGTTTTCATAGCAGGGTGTGTTCTTGGATTCCGCCACACTAGGACGTCACCCCCAGGTGCTCTCGCACATACACACACATACGGCACCTACCCCTCCCCTTCCCACCTCTCTCACTCTCCCCTCTCTCTCTCTCTCTCTCTCTCTCTCTCTGTATGTCTCTCTCTATCTGTGTAAATAAATACCTACAGGATTAGACTGGCAGTGTTGGGGGGGTATTGATTGACATCTGAAAGGCTGGAGCGCTGTTCAGGCATGCTGGAGACGAAGAGACACCACAAAATGAGTGAGTGTATGCCTAAGCGCGGGGGGGGTGGGGGGGGGGACTCATTGTCTTTTACTCAGTTGTTGCCACCCACACCCGTAAAAACTCCCCCAGCACCCAGATAAGATTTCAAATGACTGTGGCTTAGCCACAATGTCTCAAAGAGCGGAACCCCCCTTTGCCCATCCACCCCCTCACACCCACTCAAATACTCATACCCCAATCCATCTACCAAATACCTTCACGGGTTCACTACACCTGTGCAGGTAAACCAAGTTTTTTTCCCATCAAGCGCCCTCCATCACGTGGTACTGGATAATCACTGGTTAAGAAGGCTTGTGATTATTCTGGAATGCTTTTAACCTATAAAAAAGTTAGAGCTGGTGATTAAAACAACAACCAAAAAAAAAAAAAAAAGAAAAAAGGAGTGCAACCGTTTTCTTCTTTTCTTCCCATTCACTCGCTCCTCTCTTTCTCTTTCACTCACAGGCTCTGCGATTCAGTGTCCAACAGTGCCCCCTAGGATCTCACAGCCAGGCTCTACTGATGTAAAATATTTCAATCATCCAAAAAAAAGTCCAAAAATAAAAACAACCCATTCCTATCAGTCTACGAACCCCTCAGGAAAGGAATACAAGTATATGCCGTCAGGAACGTGAGTGTGACCCAGAGCTGCTGATTCTCACAGACACTCCTAAAACACCGCTGATGTTCTCACACTGGTTAACTCAGGCTGCAATAAGGTTAAGAGTCTCTGAGCTTCTCAGTCAGTGGCTACAGATACCAGGGAGCCCAGTCTTACTGGGGCCCATGGTGCAGAGGGGCTCCCCCACAGGAAACCGGTCTCCTGGAAACTGGCCCCCTGGTTTCAAGGGTAACCTGAGAGATTTTCTTGACCAGCGGCAATCTGACCTTTCATCAGGACTACAACACTGCGCAGCAACATCCATTCAGACACCACCAAACCCCCCTGCCCCCTAATGAGTGGTCTGTTTAATGCACATATGTGGTACACGGCTAAGAGTCAGATCTGAGACGTGTAGTACAACCAGCTGGCGAGCGAACTTAGCTGGTCAACTAGCCCACAGCATCACAGTTTGAGTTCATAACTTCACAAATTAGATGAAAAGAGGAGAGACGAGTGGAGCACAATAACTAATCGAGCAAGACAGCAGCAGGCTAGTCTTTAGCATCCTATACTCACCTAATCACACTGGCTAGCTGCTACTGCTGTAANCTAGTCTTTAGCATCCTATACTCACCTAATCACACTGGCTAGCTGCTACTGCTGTAACATTAGGCTGTTATATATATGAAAGCAACAGGCTAATATTTAGCATCCTATAATAACACTGGCTAGCTGCTACTGCTGTAACATTAGGTTGTTATATATATGAAAGCAACTGGGTAACCTTTAGCATCCTATACTCATGTAATCACACTGGTTAGCTGCTACTGCTATAGCATTAGGCTGTTTTATATGAGAGCATCTGGCTTGTCTTTCGCATCCTATACTCACCTAATCACACTGGCTAGCTGCTACTGCTGTAACATTTAGAACTGGCTTTCAAAAACAAATTTGGAATCATTTCTTAATTTAAATAAGCAATATATGTGTTCCAATATCTGAGATAATGCTATGTAAAGCTACTTATGAGGCCATTAGGTTATTAACTGAAGGTCATTTTAATATGGGGGGCCCGTATTAGCACAGGGGTCCATAAGATACTAGTTATACGTCCCAGTGTTTAACCTGGTAGCTTGGTATTTAAGGTAAGTTAACGTTTAGTAGGTGCAATTAGTAGCTTTAATGGCCAATGAGAAATCTGTAACATTGGTGTGCTAACATTACTACAAAACATGAGTGCCTTAACGCAGCACAGAAATGACTGATGAATGTGGCCATGTTAACTGAAGGCCGATATCGACATCATCTACTGAGCAGAAATGTTGAAGAGGACGACTGCCCTGTATCTAACTCTGAACCGACTGGGTTGTGATTGAACCCACAGTGGATAAAAGATTTCCCTTCACTTTTGAATCACTGAGGCAGCCTCAGTCCGCTTCCCTCGTACTGCTGAAGTTGTTGTACAGCCCTGTTGTCCCTGTTGTCAGCCTTAAAATGATTCAAATTCAGAATAAGGATCTGAATGAGTCACTTCTCATTACTGTTGTTGTGTTTATTTACTATGTAAGGAACATGATGTGACAAAGCTAAAAAAATTGGAGATGTATATTTAGTTTGTATCAGAATAACATTTCTGAACAAGAACAGGAACAGATCAGTCACACGTTAACGTAGCTTTCTTACTTTTGCTTCATCCTGTTCATGCGGTTAATGTCTCCATTTTCAGTCAATTACCACATTCAGCATTGTAACAGGTCCATGCTCGTCTCGACAGAATATATTGTTCCGGCCCTAACCAAAATGTGCAGGACACAGGTACTCAAGTCTTTTAGCAACTTTCCACTGCAAGAAAATAAATAAACAATCAAATAAATAAAAATAAAATGGTCCTGGACCCATAAACCAGCTGGTCTGGAACCAAGGACCGAAAACAAAGGGATCACGGAACAAGGTTATATCACCATGTAACATTGTTTACAGGAGCTGATCCATCATTTTCCAGAAGAAGAAGAAGAAGAAGCACAAACAAGAGCTGAAACTTTCCATGTTTTGGGGAAAAAAATAAATGAAAACATCAGCGATGTAGCGCTCAAAGCCAGGTTCCCCAGAACAACCAAGCAAATTATAAATAAACTGGAAAAAATAGAGACTGCAAAATAACACTGTCCAAAAATGGAACTGGACAGAACACATGAAAAAGAGGAATACGCTTTGATGAGAGAGATTCTGGGTGAAGGAACGCACTAGGGACGTCAAGCTTCACCAGTGCAATCGGTCTGAAGACTCGCTTCGACTGCACCAACTGGAATCAAAGATAATAATATTCAATAGTCAAGTGCGAGCTTCATTAAACCATACTTACTTATTGTGTTTATTGTGTATATTCCAAGGAGTCCAAAGTATTCCTCCAGATAATACCAAGATATATAAGTTGAATCCAATCAAGATTAAAGTTGCCACGAACAACAGAGATAGTAAAATGCCACGTTTTCTTATCTGATAGATATGGAAAAATTGGAGATTTATATTTAGTTTGTATCAGACATTTCTGAACAAGACTAAGAACTGATCAGACACATTTCAACATTTAACGTTCATGTCAAATTTAATCTAGTATCTCTCTTTTATTTTGGTTTATCATGTTCTTTTTTGGTTCATCAGGTCCATGTGGTTAATATTTCTATTTTCAGTTAATTACCACATTCAGCATCCTAAAAGTACACTGTAAACCCCTAACCATGCTAGTCATGATAGGATATACCAATATTGATGCTGAAAGCTTCAGTATCGACTGATATGGATCAATTTTTTTCTTATTTAAGCTAATTTAAGCACTTCAATTAAGAAGAATATCTAAAAGCATCTAAAATGGCTCAAATACTCAAATACAGTCATACGCAAAGGCTCAAATGATCCATTTAGTTGATTTCATAAGTGTAAATAAGTTAACACATCTTCTATAAAGAACATTCTACTGCACATTTTAATGCACAATTCAATTATATAGATTTGCTGAATTTAATACATAATGGGAATATCTTAGATATTACAAATATTATTACTAATATTACTTTTTTTAAATTTACAATTACATAATATATTATAAATAAGACATAAATAGTTGCACTTCATGACTCAGGAAACGTCTTTTTCGCCATCACCATTTCATTCAACAAAGCACCAATTCTGGCCATTTCGCTTGTAAGCAAATGTGCACAGCTAACATCATCACATCATACAGTGTTAGTGTGTGTTACTGCAAGTTGATACTGGATTATTCTTTCCCTCGCCAGTATCCAATCCAGGATTTTCTGCCACTATATAGATACCTGGCATCTGATTGGTGCCATCTCTCTGTTTATGATGTACTGAATCATTTCCTGAGGACAGAGACTCAGTTGGAATCATTGCGAGGTCTGATATTTACTCCCAAAAAATGCCCACATCCAGCTACGTCCCAAGCGGATGGAAACGTGGTCTGGTTCTTAAAAGGCTTTCCCAGATTCCTGGGAAAAGCAGTAAGGATGAGCGAGAGCAAGAGGGAGGTTGCTGTACTCACACAAGGCCGCCATCTCTTTAGGGAGGTCCGCTCCGAAGCGGCCGAACAGGCTGCTGTTGGCCATAAGGTCGAAGGGGGAGTGGCTGCGCATGGAGTTGAAGGCGAAGGGGTAGACGGCGGGCGGGAAGCCGGGCATGTGGCCTTGGTTGGTTGCCATGGCGACGGCACAGGCCGAGGCTCTGGTCGGCTGGCCCTGCGGTCCCTGCCAAGCTGCCAGGGTGGGTGATTGTGGGGGGGGCAGGTTTACAGGGCGAAGACGCTAATCCAAACTGCTCCCGGTCCGGTCCAGTTAGCGCTCAACCTGGAAGAGACGGAGCAGAAATGCTTGGGTTATCTTCAGAGGAGTGATTTGAGGGCGCCCACAAGACTCAAACTGCTTCGCCACATATGTACGACAAGTCTGACCCACCGCTCCTTTTACCAGCCAGTGTGCATGCGTGTACGGAAAGGGCATGAGGTACCAAAAGTGGCAGAGAAAGAAGGCGAGGAGCGATGAAAATGAAAGAGGCAGAGCAAGGAAAAAAGGATAAAGGGAGGAGAAAGGAAAATAAGAGAGTGGTTAGGAGAGAGGGAGAGAGAGAGCTGCTCTTGTTTCTGCAGTTTTTGAAAGGCTTCCAGACTTTTGCAGTGCTTCCAGGCTATGCCATATGATTTAAATCACCAGAAACTCCACAAGAAAGAGCCCCTCTGTTCGCGCTGCCAGCCTCAGCTCAGGCCCAGCTCAGGCAGTCAGGCTCCAGGCTATGGGCCCTGTGCTGCCCCTCTCATCCCCACTCCCCCTGGGGCCAGGGGCCCAGACACAGACCCCACCGCAGGAGGGACAGAGACAGAGAGAGAGTAAGAGAGAGACCGTAGCAGGAGACATAACTGCTTTGCTTTAGATTTTCACCTACACAATCTTTCTCATCCAAACAGTGGAGGAATATTCCTAGTGATGCATCCTATAGATTGCACTATTGATTGTTTTGACTGATTGCTTGTGTTTTCCTGTGTTTATGAAGGCTACTTCACATATTGTCGCCATTGTAACAAAACCTCCCAGTCTCCCAGTTGCTAACTTTCTTCACTGAAACACTAATATAATGAGGTTTTATTATTTTTGGGCTATTCATCGTAAAACGTTCACAGTGTAAAGAGCAAACAACATGTTCAAATGGTGTAGAACAAATTATGACAGGAACGATATGCATAAAAGTATACAATATAATATAATGTAATATAATATAATATAATATAATATAATATAATATAATATAATATAATATAATATAATATAATAAGCATACACACATGCATACCGGGCACCTCTGGAACCGCCACCTCTCCCCGGCTTTGTGCTGTCCTGTTTGATTTTTGCCTCTCTGAAGTGATTTTATGAGCGAGTGAGGGACCAGCGGCCTGGTCTTTACATGTGGTTATTTTTTCTTCTACTTTTTTTTTCTACACGCTGAGCCAAAGAATTCAGAGTTTTCTGGAAGTGCTGTGGCTTTTGCAGCAGGGGGGGTGGCAGAAAGCAGGGGAAAAATCCCACTAACAAATCAGACATAAACAAAGTCCTGAACTTATGGATCGGCCGGAGGGAGAAGCACACACTCCAGAGCACTGGGGGGCACTGAGGGGGGCGGCGAGGGGGTACCAGGGGTGGCCAAATGCTTAGCAAAGCAGTTACAGCTTTCCAACACACACATCCCCCCCAAAAAACTACATCTTGTGCTCTCTCTTTCTCTTTACACACACACACACACACACACACACACACACATACACACACACACATCGCATGTCGCATGTATGATGTTCAAAAATGCATAAAGTGTAACAATTTTCACATAAAAACAAATTTAAGTTTCCTCTTACGGACACACAATATATATATACACACCCAAAAACAGCTTCATAAAGATTCATGAAGACCCACACACATAAATCAATCTCTCTCTCTTTCACATTTATGCCTTCATACGTGAAATGATATAACACTTCTCATTATAAATTCATCCAATTTGTTTTCTTGTTTTAAATAGTGAAACTATTCCATTAGCGGAAACCTCTGCTTGTTTCAAGCTTTATCTCCTGAAACAAACAAGCTTATCTATATCATTATCTTTATTATTTCTGGTAACTGAATCATCAACGCACTAGCTGAGTAATCTTATCACAACCATTTCTTTTTTTATCATTAGCGTTTTCTTTTTCATTATAACCATTACACAGAATTGTGTAATGGTTACAAGCCCAGGCCTATTAATCAATTCCATTTAATTTAATTTAATTTATTATCATTACCAACCAGTAAAAACTTCATTACTGTTATTTACTTCATTACTGTTAATTATCAAATTACAAATTATTTTTCCTATTATTATTTCGTAATCACTATGGATTACGCAGTAATAAATTATTCAGTCATTTCTGTTAATCATTTAACAACTATTTTATATTACCTATTAAGAAATCACTATAAATTATTAACTGACTACTGTTGATGATTCAGTACCCTCTATAAGTAATATAAATATATTCATAGATGCTATAAACGATTCAGCGATAATAAACGATAATTCTACTATGAATTATTCATTAACTACCATGGATTATTCTGTATAAAATATTAATTATTCAATAATTTCTATAGATTATTCAGCAAATACGTCAGATTATTTAGTAACTTTTTTGGATTATTCAGTATCTACTATGAATTATTCAGTAATTTCTATGGATTATTCAGTAACTACCATAGATTATTCAGTAACGTCTATGGATTACAACTATTTTATATTACCTATTAAGAAATCACTATGAATTATTAACTGACTACTGTTGATGATTCAGTACCCTCTATAAGTAATAAAAATATATTAATAGATGCTATAAACGATTCAGCGATAATTCTAATTCTAATTAATAAACGATAATTCTACTATGAATTATTCAGGACCTTCTATGGATTATTCAGTAATGTCTACAGATTATTCAGAGTCTACAATGGATTATTCAGTAACTTCTATGGGTTATTCAGCAACTACTATGAATTATTCATTAACTACCATGGATTATTCTGTATAAAATATTAATTATTCAATAATTTCTATAGATTATTCAGCAAATACTTCAGATTATTTAGTAACTTTTTTGGATTATTCAGTATCTACTATGAATTATTCAGTAATTTCTATGGATTATTCAGAAAATTACTATAGACTATTAAGTACCTTCTATGGATTATTCAGAAAATTACTATAGACTATTCAGTACCTTCTATCGATTATTCAGTAACTACTATAGACTATTCAGTAACTTCTATGGACTCTTCAGTATCTACTATGAATTATTCAGGAACAAATGTTAATTACGTAGAAACTTCTACGGATTATTCAGGACACCTGTGAATAACAACTTAGCTACTTCTGTTCAAACTATTATTACACATTCAGTAACATCTATGAACTATCTAGTAACCACTGCTGACTACTATGAAAGCATTATGTAAGTGATGTAGTTAAACAAGAGTGAGAAACTGAATTGTGGGTCCACACAAAATCCCTCAGAGGGTTAAAACACTGGGAAAAATAAACACAAATAAAACACACATTCCCCCCACGCAAGCCGACGCAACTAGCAAAGAATAAAACGAGCCTTTAGCCGTCTCTTAAAACACACATGGACTGCACAAATTTCATGAGTGCACATGTTAAAAACAACAGGCTTCAAGCTTTTTCTCCCACTGCTTGGGTTCTTTCTTCTCATGGCTATATATACGTCTCAAAAAAAAGCACACACACACACACACACACACACACACACACACACACACACACACACATACACACACATATATACCCTCCCTGCATGTCTTTCTGGCTCTTTCTCTTTCAACAGAGCCAGTTAATTACAGCCTACTGCTGCAGGCAGCTTCAAACCACCACTAATTTAGAGTTCCATTACAGTAAACTGTTCCACATGTGCATCCCCCGGCTCGGGCAGGCTCGGGTGGCCACGTCTCAGGAAGGAGAGGAACCCGCCCCCAGCCAGCCAGCCACAGGGCCCTGCCATCTCTCGCTCCTTCTCTCTCTCTCTCTTTCTTTCTTTTTTGCCTCTGTCTGGCTTTGCTCATGCCCCTAAATTTTGGAATCATTTTCCCTCTTTGACATCAGAAATGTGCCCACTTTCACTTATAGTTGTGTAACACTTCAAATGCAGTCAGTTTTCTTCTTAATTGTAGAATCAAATGTAGCTGATCAGCCAAAACATCCTTGGTGTTGCAATTTTGCTAGTGTAGTTTAGGCACTGGGGCTATGAGGCTAATGCAGCTAGCTAGTCAAGGAAGCTAACAGGCAACAGTTAGCAAACAGCATGCTATCACACAGTTGCCTCAAACAACACTGAGTTTTTAAGCAAATCCACTTGAATTGGCGTATGTGTTATCTGTAAGATGGACCAAATGCAGGCTTCTAGCTGGCTACTACTGAGTGTTTGTCCACTTTACATCATATCATGTTTTCATACTGAAGATCTGGTAGAGGCAAGACGGCGCCGAGTCTGTTTGAGATCACTTCTCAGCTTAACTCACAGTTTTAACCTCACGGTTTGTAGTGCGGGGTGAAGTGTGGTGATTTAGGCAGCTTGCACAATGCTAATCAATCTGCCATTAGTTTTCATGACTTGTTAGCATTAGCAGCTTTATAGCACCAGTGCACAACTAAAGAAGCTAACTTTGGAGATCAAATGAGTCTTCACTGATGAAGTACGTTTGGTGCAATGGGAAATCTCAGTGAATTCACTTTGAGACTCGTTCTTGTTCTTTGCCTTCAAGTCTTCGGCTTTGTGTTTATGCTCGTTTCACATCATCTTCTTTGTTCTAGGTATATTTAGCATGTTCAGCCTTTTGTTTCACTTGGGTTCTCTATTGTGAACAACTTTTTGGAAAAGTTTACATTCTTCAATCCCTCATTCTTGCTTTCTTTCTGCCTGCCTCTTTTATTCTATCCACCTCTTTCTCTTGCTCTCTTTCTACCTCCTTCTCTCTCTCTCTCTCTCTCTCTCTCTCTCTCTCTCTGTGTCTGTTTTCCATCCGCTCGGTCCTCCTAAGGGCTCCTCGATTTTTTCCAGCCAAGACCATGCCCTCACCCCCTTTTTTTTCTGCCCACACCCCCCCCCCCCCCCCACCTCGCTCCTTCACCCCCTCTCTCCCTCTCTGCTTATACAACGCCGCCCGTGACCCCATAGAACTGTTCCATATGTAACAGATATCATTTGGAAGTCAGAGCTCAAAGAAAGCACACATGGGCTGAAGTTCACACAGGTGCCTCGGAGACTCGGGCCGCTGTTACAGAACAAACACTCTTGAGCAGTTCCAAACACGCGGAGAAGAAAGCGGTCCTGAGGCCGAATCCACAGCCATTACAGAGTCATTACAAACAGACAATACCATAATTGTGTTTTCCTCACATCTCAGGCAGGGCCAGGAAACGCCTGTTTCAAATCGAATACAGACGTTGTCAGATTTCGGAAAACTGCAGTGTGCTTTGGGGAATAGAGGTAAAGCTCATGATGAAAAAGTAGCTCTTCATCACTTAACGTAATTACATCAAGCTCCAATAATAAACATATACATGTTGTGTAAGATGCATTACATAATATGGCACGCAGATTTCACGAGGCTAAGCGGTGGGGTATAAACTCACAATAATGCCAAATTTAGGCACACCCAGTTCTACCCTCTAGCTAGGTCTCCCCATTACAAGCTATCAGGGCAAAGGCTAGCACAAACTGCCTGAACTGTAGGGAAGGCTAACAGACACCTGTGTTGGGTAGACAACCTGTGTTGGGTAGCATCATGCTGACTGATGGAGGACGAGGGAAAGCCATCCATCCCACCCAGAGAGGGCAAAGCCAGTTATGCTCTCTTGGATTCCCACCCACCGACATTTGTGGTATGGGGTAGAAAACTGTGTAAATTAGATCGCTTGCCAAACCGTAACTTTAAGAGCTATCATTAACATTGATTGTAGCATCAACCACACTCACCAGCTTGGCTCAGATAGCTGATTTCTGCATCTCCAGTGCAAGTATCTTAGCAAGCGTAGTGGTGAGAGGGAGAGGGAGAAAGCAGATTACATCCCAGGATCTTTGAAAGAGAAAGAGGGCAGACAAGATGCTGAGATAAAGAGTGAAAACGAGGCAGAGAAGGGGAGAGTCACAAGCAGGCCTTTTAAACGGAACCGATTGAAAAGGGATACGTGTTCCTAGAATTTTTCCCCCCAAACACAATAATGAATTAATAAAAGACTTGGCGCCGGCGCGTTTTAATGAGTCACATCGGCCGAGCGGCTTTTACGCAGGCTGCGCTGGGTTTATGGGGCGCAGGCTGCACCGAGTGAGCTCATTCCACCCCTCCAACACACACAAACACACAGATACACACACATACACACACACCCTCAGCTCAGTCTCTGGCACAGCCCCCTGGGCCCCGGGGGCACACACACTCACACTCATACATATACATACCATACTGCATACACCCATAAGTACATTCACATATGGTCTCTCATTACTGCTGTATCCTGGCTGACTCCGAGAGACACACACACCCACACACACATATACATGCACACGCGCACACAGAGACTCATTCACCCTCTCTGGCAGCTCTGGTGGGCTTGGGGGGCACGCAGCAGGCAGCCCACCGCAGGCCCAGTGTTTGCAAGGGATTAGGAGCCCGGGCTGGGACTTTCCGCCAACCTCTGCTTTCACCACTGACTTTGGTCTTTCTTTATCCTACGCAGAACAAACTTTTTCAACAGATCATTAGCAGAGCATGCTGGGGCCTATTAGCCTCAGTATGAGAAAGAAAGTGATAGGCAGAGAGGGAAAAAAGAAAGAGAGGAGAGAGAGATAAAGAGGATGGTACACAGAGGCTAGATCATTGCAAGGCTGACCAATTTTTAGTCTACAGAATTCATTCCTAATCCTGGACCTGGAGAAGCCCCTGCCCTGCAAATGCTGGTGTCTTCCCTACTCTAGTATACCTTGTCTAAGAAATTAGCTGATTAATAAGGCCTTCCCAAGTTCTGAGCTGCGTGAGCTGAGCTAGGCAGGTCATGCTGGGTGGGTATTGCTGTACAAGGCAGTGGGTACCAAGAAAAGGTACCTCCTGCCTTGCACAGTTTCAAGAGTCCCTTGCCTTTACACATGTGGTCCAGTTTATCAATATCTTGAGAAATACCTGATGGATCAGGTGTATCAAGAAAGAGAACAGTCAAAAGTGTACAAGGTACTGGGTACTGGGGACTAGGATTGAGGACCAATGTGGCAAAACCTCTAAAAAGTGCAAGGCAAGGACACTCCAGGACCGGGGCAGGGAACCACCAATCTACAGTAACGTCAGGGGCGCTTGATTGATGGACCCGATGACGCACCCTCTCCTGAGGCGCCGAAGGTTGCCACAGTGAAAGGGTGAGCGGGTCGTGTTTGGGGTAGAGTATCCCAGGAGTAGAGTATCCTTTTCTTTCAAGAGTGAAAAGTACCTTGCAGGGATCAGGTGTCGCTACTCTCGCATTCTCCTGCGGCAAAAACAACCACTTGAGTCTTAACTGTTGAGCCATCACACAATTGGCCACAGTCAAATGTGCCACAGTCAAAAGCAAACAAAAAAGAGACAAGAAGAAAAAGACGAAGAAGCAGGGCGAGGCGTCATGGGAGGAAATAAGAGAAAGAGCCGAGGGCGAGAGTTTTTCTCTCTTTCTCTCTCTCACACACACACACACACACACACACACACACACACTCTCCCTGGCTCTAACCGCCAGTCATTCTTGCCCTGGTGCTGTGACGGATTTGGGATGGTACGGCGGTTTGGATTCATTTCCTGCCTCGCTCTCTCTCCCTCCGAATATTTCCACCCTATAGTCTTAAATCTATGCCTTAACCCTACTTCAAATTTCCACATCAGATTTCCATTGCCTGCCATTCCTATAAGACACCCCGGCTTTCAGAGGTGCCTAACCACAGCCTGGAGTCTTGGAACAGGATGGGTTTTCATGGTGGGGGGGGGGGAGCAGGGCCCAGGCATGGGATGTGCGGTCTCGAATCAAACCCGGAACGGGTGAGGCGTTTAAGGCTTCTGAGAAAGAACCCCAGCTCATTTATTTTGCAAAACCACGACTGTTCCATTCCAAAAATGGATGTTTTGCAGGGAGAGAAAATTTCGCTTCAATGCTTTCATGATGCATTGCTTCCACAGAAAAAAGAGGCGGGGGTGGGGGGGGGGC